>CM053026.1:632541756-633128747 GCA_028564925.1 Lithobates sylvaticus
CTAGAACTGGTTAAGTGTAAAACCATCTTACATCTCTCCTTGTTTCATTATTTGTGGGATATTGTGAAAGCGAATAGGCTGTATTGGGAAAAGCTATTGAGCTGTGTCCTTACTATAATGGGAAACTGAAAGTGACAGGTCATCAGGTTTCCGTCTACGGTGCAAAATTGAAAGGATTACAATATACCCTCTCTGTTATTGTGTCCTCTTCTCGTATTTTGTTTTTCATTTATTTATTTTCCTGAATGAAAAACCACTGATCTTTGTAACAGTTTTGCTGCTGTTGCCCATACCTAAAGAATATGTTTTTAGCAATAGTAACAGGGAATGAAAGAGGTTGTGTGGGTTCTGTTTTATTTTATCTTCTATCAAGGATGGCATATGAAACACTTTCTCTCCTTTTTGATAGACAGATTGTATAAAAAGGATTTTCACTGCATCATATAAAAAGACTTCCTATTAATGTTGTATGACCTAGACGCAGGCATTAGAAGAATTCCATGCTGGTTACTTTTTAGCACTAAAAAGGTGTCTAGTGTGTTTCTGTGCTGAAAAACACACATTTTTGTATTGAGGATTTTCATATTAACTAGCTTATTTTTTTCTGTAGTAAACCATTTATTATTATTTTATATTATTAGTTATATATATATAATAAAATGTTTTTTTTTTTAAATAATAAAAAATGTTTTTTTTTTTTTATAATAATAAATATTTGGTTAAATAATGGATTGTTACGTTTAATGTACATGGGACGTTTAACAACCTCTCCTGAACGATTCAACTTGACAGATAGTAACCGACGTTTAAAAAAAGTCTATTTGCTGTGTTTACATGCCGCCTTTAGCCGCATTTGCGTTTTTAGAAGCGTTTTTTTTTATTTAAATAGTAAAAAATTTAAAACACCCGCTTAAACTAAACGCGAGTTACAGCATTTACAAGTTGTTACCGGCGTTTGGTGTTTCAAATGCCTCTAAACATCTGTCCTAAATGCATTTTTTTGCTTTCCAAAAAATGCTTTTAAACTCCACTGCCTAGAAACGACTGTAAACGACCCTGTGTACTATGTAATGATAAGATAAGATAACATGGAGGAGAGTTCAGGAGCAGCTGAAAAAAACACCCAACTAGTGTACATGAAGCCTAAATGCTGGTGCTTAGGCAGCAAGTTAGAAACTTGACAGGAGTTCCTAATTTGCCACTGCTCTCTAAGCTTTTTGGAAGACATGTTGCCTGTCTGACAATGCCTCTATTATTGTGCAAAGGTTTTAGGCAGGTGTGTGTGTGTGTGTGTGTGTGTGTGTGTGTGTGTATATGTGTGTATAATATATAAAATATACCAGTGTGTTTTCAAAAAGCATGACCAGATTTTAAATCCTTATATCAGTGCAACCATGCACCGCCAATGAATGAAACCTGAACGGCCGTGGCTTGGAATTTCAAATGACTGCCACTAGATACCACTACTAGCGCCTAAATAGACGCTAACCTCAGTCGTTAAATAGATGGCATCTATGCAACCGAAGGCTTTTTGTGTTCTCCAAATTTTTAGCATAATAACTCTGCAGCATGCATTTTGATAGCGTTTTGGGATTGATCCACCAGTGGCAAAGAACATTCATTGTTGGTATAAACAATTTGAAGAATCGGGGTGTTAATGTAAGGGGAAGCGTCCATGGCGACCACGCACTTCAGCAGAAAATGTGCAGTGAATTCAAGAGGCTTTTCAGCTAAGCCCGCACAAGTCAGCTCATCGTGCTAGCTTAGAACTTGCAATCCCTCATACAACGTGTGTTAAGACGATGTTGGTTTCCGAGGCCATACTGATGGCAACTGGTGCAAGCTCTTTGAAAGCGTTTAGATTTCTGTCATATGCTCTTAGACAACATGGAGGACGTCAGGTTCTTGCCGCGGATGATTTTCAATGATAAAACAACATTTCATCTAAGCAGTAAACTATTTTGTGAACATTTGCATATGGGGAACATTGGGGAAATATGAGTGACTTCTGAAATAGTTTTGTAATTTATGTAACACGTTTTCATTATTAAATATAACTATTTGAAATCGGGTCATTCTTTTTGAAACACACTGTATATCTAGATCTGTTATTCCTCCCAAACTGAGACCTGAACAACTTTCAGTTGCTGGCTTATGACTTTTAGTTACAATACTGCTACAGTATGTAACAAAGAAGAAACCCCTTGTACTCACCTTTACTTCGTTTTTGCTTTCCAATTAATCTTCAGGTAGTTTAGTACTTCCTTTTGAGTTACAATAGGATTCAGATACAAAGTATCCTTCCAGCACTGGTAATTTCTGAACTGAGATTACCTCTTAACCATTGGGAAAGGTAGCAGTACCTAGAGCAGCCTTGCTCAACTTGAGTGCCTCCAGAGGTTTCTAGGAGGTCCTTAAGCAATCAACAATTTCTGCATCAGTGTAAGTAACCTATGATCTTTTTAGCTATCTGTAATGGGGAGATGTTTCCTACTGACCACAATGGAGCATTTTCCTACTGTGAGCAGCAAATATAGAACTTATCAGCAAGGTGTTCCCTGAGACTGTTAATATTATTTTAAACAATTCCTCAGTGTTAAAAAGCTTGAGAAAGCCTGGCCCAGAGGGGTTGATTTACTAAAACTGGAGAGTGCAAAATCTGATACAGCTGTGCATTGTAGCCAATCGGCTTCTAACTTCAGCTTGTTCAGCTTTGACAAAAAAAAAAAAGCCCTGGGAGCTGATTGGTTTCTATGCAGAGCTGCACCAGATTTTGCGCACTCCAGTTTTAGTAAATCAACCCCAGAAAGTCTGTTGTTTTTTTCCCAGTGATGGATAAGTCATACTCTACAATAGTGCTATACATCATTTCCTCTACAGGCCAGCAACTCTTGGGTTTTGAAGATTGAAGGAATGAAAAAATAGGAGAATAATTCTTAGCTTGGGTACATGTGTGGAGTGCAGAAGTGACACAGGTAGATTGCCAGCGTAGCAGAAATGACATCTGGAAATTGCCATGTATGGGACATGCTTTTCTGTTATAGAGAACAATGAAGCCAATTGCTTTAATCTATTCCATCTTGCTCAAGCAGGAGTGTAACAGAGTATAGTTGTGTTTGTAAGTTTGGGAGTTCTACAGAACCTGAGAACAGTCGGAGGCCTACTGCGAGGAGGAGGCTGCAGTAGACTTTTGGCCAATAAGTGTTGGAGGCGAGGCAGGAATGTAGTAGGGACACTTACTGCTTGTCTGGAGTTGGTAATTTGTGGATTTCTCTTCTTCCTATAGTAGGGACTGCCCTCAAGAGGCCAAATGGCTCTTTTTTTTTCTGGAGTTTCCTACCTGAGCACATGTAGTGCCAGCGGGATAAGTAAGGAAGGTGGCTCTCATACCCCCTGAGTGCTTTCATTTGGCTCCTGAGGCATCTATGAATCGAGTCAAGTGACAAATGTCATGATCGAAGGCCTCATGCACACAGTGTGTTTAGCGCCTGTGCATGACATTCTGGTGTTTTTGTGCAGGAAGAAGGTAAAGGCGCACCATGCTGCCGATGGCCTATAAAACTCTGAGAGGCTGGACGTTGCTGCAGCTGGATGCGGCTGAATGGTGCACTAAGTGCTACTAAATTTGAGGGGTGTATGTGCCCAGAGATGAATGCCAAAATGCAAGATATCTGCCATACAAACCATGTATAGATGTCCATCTTTTTTCAGATTTTATGTAATTTTTAGGTGTGACTAATTAATGCAATCTTAAACCAAATATTTATCCTTATTTAATAAAGATCTTAATGTGTCCAGCAACCACTAAATGTGGCTCACCAAGTGAGACGTTAAAGTGATTCTAAACCCAAAGTAGAAATCTAAGTATGCTAGGTGGTGATCCAAAAATGTAGCTGTGTTTACTTCTTTTTATAGGGTGACACTGCTGATTCTCAATGCAGTAGCAGCATTGTCACCCTGTTCAGTATGCTCCAAGTGGGAACTACAAGCTGATGTGCCAGTGAGCCCACTGAGACCGACCAATCACTGCAGGAGAAGCATTTGCTTGATGGTTCTTCCAAATGTCTTTTAGGGGGTTACTTCTACTTAAACAACCTCTGCAATAAGCATTTAGGACAGGCTCACACTAGTAGGACATGACTGTCATCCTACTTTGCCCTGTGACATCGGTCCTACTTCCATCCGTCTTGAATGAACAGGATACGATTTTTCCCCGACTTTGAGATAGTCCAACTTGTTTTTAGACCAATCGGAACAATCCCAGTGTGACATAAATTCCTTTTCCTGCTGCTTTAATCACCATATTGGATGTCACAGGTCGGACGGTTAGGACGAGGAGCCGACGTTTAATCCGACTTAAATGATATTAAATGGGCTGAAAATGGACCAAAGTAGTGCAGGAACCTTTTCTTAAGTCGGACCGACTTGTGTTAAGATGGCTCTCATAGGGAACCATTGAATTGTACACGACATGTGCTCCCAAAGTTGGAGTGTATGTCACACCAGTGTGAACCGGGCCATAAAGGTATGTAAACCTTAACCATGGTCTCATTTGTTTTTCTTTTGGTATACGTGTGCAAACATGCCCTTTGATCCTGCCACAGATTCAGTGTGTAACTTTCTGAGCATTCTGCTTCTGCTGCACTGCAATCCTAAAGCTGGTCACACACACATACTTATACTTATTTTTTTCACTGAACCAGAGGGTTGAAGGAAATAAAAAAAACAGACAGATCCCCGCATGAGCGCAAAAGATGTTGATACAGGGATCTCTCCTGCTAATCAAATGCTGGTTTTCCATCAAGACAGTTTGACAGAAGCACACATCGGCTGAAAGTCGTCAGGTTCTTGCTGAACTGACTGATTTTCATCCCGTAAGTACCAGTCATGTTGTCAGTTCTTAAAGTGGAAGTAAAGTTTGCTTTTTAACTTGTATCTACATGTAAGCCTATAATCAGGCCTACCTGTAGGTACAGTGGATATCTCCCAAACTTGCACTGTTTAGGAGATATTCACGCGGGATGCAGCCAGTGACGTCCCTGGCGCATGCCCTCTGCATACCGTGGCATACCGTATCGTACTTTTAGAGCTCTGTGCTGGGGGTGGGGCTCTCGTGGAGTGATGCAATTGCGGCCTCAGCCATTTTACTAGCGCCTGTAAACCCGGAAGGAAGACCGAATGAAGATGAAAGCACATTATTACAGACAGGTAAGTCTGTAATCATGTACTAGTATGTGGTGCATACTAGTACATTATGACTTAAACCTGCAGGGGGCCTGGATTATTATTTTCTTTTTTTTTTTTTTACCTCTTTTATTTGTGTGGTGGTTTACAAGTGCTTTAAAGTAAAACAAATAAGTCTCATGGTGCTGCTGATCAGTTTGAGTTTTTTTTTTTTTCAGCAGCAGGGCCAGACAAGGTCCAGGAGCCAATGATGGGAGAGCCAGTCCCCTTGGTGGCGGCTGTTAATCAAGTTGCATTGTTGTCACTTCTCCATGTAGTAACTTCTCCATGTAGTAAAAATTATAAAATGGGGGAGATGTTCTGTAGTACTTGCGCTAGCTGTCCTGGGGTGATGCCACTCCTCCATAGATACAGTAAGCATTGTTACCCTAGGGCAGGAAATGTGTTTTTGGCAAGATCATCGGGTTAAAACAATGAAACAAAACCTGAAAAATAAATAGAAGAAAATGAATGCAGCCACCACATCTAAGGAATTCTAAGCTACAATATATAAAATGTTTCTTTTGGCTTTTGGTACACTTTTTTAAGTGACACCTGTTTTTCCTCATTGTACAATACTCTACAACCGCCTTTCTCAACCTTTTCAACACCAAGGGACCATTGAATTAACTTTCTGGTCTTGGGGAACCCCTGCTAAAATTTACTATATCTACAACATATGATATATTAGTGCAGTGATGGCGAACCTTGGCATCCCAGATGTTTTGGAACTACATTTCCCCATGATGCTCAACTACACTGCAGAGTGCATGAGCATCATGGGAAATGTAGTTCTAAAACATCTGGGGGGCCAAGGTTCGCCATCACTGTATTAGTGTGATGGTCAATGGGAATAATGATCCTTACACTTGTGGTCATTGGGAAGAATTCCTCCCTTACAGATGGCTAAAAAGATCAATAGTGTCAGTGGGAACTTATCTGAGTGACAGAAATTGCTCATTGCTCAAGGTACCTCTCGCAACATCTGGAGGAACCCTGAGGTTTCATGGAACCCTGGTTGAGAAACCCTGCTTTACATGCTTTATCGTACTGTAAAGTTTTCTTTAAAAATAAAAAAATAAAATTTCTGTCTTCTTCATGCCCCCCGTACAGCTCCTGTGTCCCCTCACTTGTGGTTTATTTGAACGAGCAGTGCATGTTTGTTGCAATCATGTATACTGCGCACTACAAATCCCATGGATCAGGGTGCCACACTGTGCATGCTCCCGCGGGACTCTGGATGCTGCTGTCCTTCTACAACATAAGTGGTCATAAGTGATTAGGCTGAAAACAGGACTGAACTAAGGTTACATGCGCTGAGAACTGTGTAGTCAAACTGAGAAAGTGGCTATGTTACGACATACATTGGGACCATGGAAACAATTGTAGTCACCCTCTAACAGGAAGTCTGATACCATGGGATAAAAAAAAAAGAGAAGTTTGTAAGAGGCGCAGAGCAATAGAAAATAGATTCTTGTGCTTATCATTGGACACCTGAAGATTTGTTAATCTATACTCGTTAAAATTATTCAGTTAAATGATTGTACTTGTTTCCACTGGATCTGTATTATTGATCATATCCTTGCGATTAATGGAATATACTTTATGTGTTTTAATAGATAAAAGCTGGGTCAAAAAAAGGTAAATTCTTTAGATAATAAATACTCAAATGTTTAGTTTAGGACCAAGTTGGGTACAAACGTGAGTTGTGTGTTTGTTTGTTTTTTTTCCCCCAAAAAAAAAAACTCGGAGAAGGCTACACACATCAAAATTTGTCCGGTTACTGCTAAATCTGCTAAATTTTGATCTGTGTGTATTGTACCCAACTTCACTTTAAGGTAGGTGTGACAGGTAAACACAGCAGACACAGTATGTAAAAGGCTGCAACTTACTTTGTGTTAGAGCTCCTTCACTTAAAGGGCAGCTATAAATCCTCATGAATATTATTGAGACCAGCCATTTACTGGCACACAGCCTGCTCATCGTGCTTCACAGATTCTAGTCTGTAGAGAAAAGCCCCAGGCAAGTATGCCAAACTCCAAGTTGACTTGAAATGGTCATGTGCATCTCTGCTGGAACCCTTTAGGCCCCTTTCACACCTAAGCGTTTTTCATGCGGTGCAGCGCTAAAAATAGCGCCTGTTCACCGCATGAAAAAATCCTGCCCCTTTAACTCCAGTGTGAAAGCCGCCGGCTTTCACACTGGAGCGGTGCGCTAGCAGGATGACAAAAAAAGTCCTGCTAGCAGCATCTTTGGAGCGGTGTGTTCACCACTCCTATACCGCTCCTTCCCATTGAATAGAATGGGACACCGCGGTGAAACCGCGGCAATACCGCCGCAAAGCGCCGCTACGGCGGCGCTCTGCGGGGGGTGTTTAACCCCTTTTCGGCCGCTCGCGGGGGTTAAAACCGCACCGCGAGCGGCCGAATACCGCGGTTAAAACGACGGTAAAGCAGCGCTAAATATAGCGCTGCTTTACCGTCACCGCGGCTCCCCGCCCCAGTGTGAAAGGGGCCTTAACGTTCTTCTCCACCGTTTGGTAGAGCACATTTTGAGTCGCACTAACTCATTGAAAAATGTGGACTTTAAAGGGTTAACCACTTGAAGACCAGGCCTTTGTCTGACACTTCTCCCATACTTGTAAAAATCTGTATTTTTTTTTTTGCTAGAAAATACTTGGAACCCCCAAACACTACATGTATATATTTTTTTCAAGTAGAGGCCCTAGAGAATAAAATGATGGGCGTTGCAATTTTTTATGCCATGTGGTGTTTGCGCAGCAGTTTTTCAAACTTTTTTTTTTAAAATACACTTTCATGAATTTTAATGCACAAAAACATAATACAATACCTAATTGGTAAAATTTAAAAGGATGATTTTATACTGAGTAAATCAATACCAAATATGTCACGCTTTAAAATTGTGCACGCCTGTAGAATGGCAACAAACAACATCATTTATATTATCCATAGGCAACGCTTTTAAAGCAGGTTACCACTTTAGATTTACACAGGATGTCTGGTGCTAGAAATATTGCTCTTAATCTGATGTTCGAGATAGGAAGTGCATTAAATATTTTTTTTTTTTTTTTTTTTTACACTGCACCTTTTTTTTTATTTTTTTTATTTATTTTTTATTTTTTTTACTTTTATTGTTCTCACAAGGATTGTAAACATTCCTTGTGATAGTAATAGGCAGTGACAGGCCCTCTTTACTAAAACATCTGGGTCCATATTAGACCCCAGATGTCTGCCCTGCCCTTGAAAGCTTCTAATCATACCACAACTAGTATGATCCATTAATGATTTTTTTTACAACCAGCGAAACCTGGAAGTGACTAAATACTTGTCGCGTCCAGTTTCTTAGACCATAAAGATGATCAGGGCCGTTCCGGTTCATAATCAGCTCTATGGTCAATCAGCGGAAATTCAGTCTGCAGTCCTGGGTTCCCCAGTGGGACAGGAAAGCCCAGGAAGGCAGCCGTGGGGGGCAGCCACTTGTGAAACTGTGACCCACTAAAGATTCACATCAGGAGTGGAACAAGATCTTAAAGGATTTTTTTGCACTTTCCTTTAGTGGGTCACGTTTTTTTTTTGGTAGAGTCCACTTGTGTGTAATTTAATCTCAGTATAAATACAGCTGTTCTGTGAAGCCCTCAGAGATTTGTTAGAGAAATGTAGTAAACAAACAGCATCATGAAGGCCAAGGAACACGCCACACAAGTCAGGGATAAAGTTGTGGAGAAGTTTAAAGGAGGGTTAGGTTATAAAAAAAATATCCCAAGCTTTGACCAGCTCACAGATCACTGTTCAATCCATCATCTGAAAATGGAAAGAGTATGGCACAACTGCAAACCTACCAAAACATGGCCGTCCACCTAAACTGACCAGGCTGGGCAAGGAGAGCATTAATCGGACAAGCAGCCAAGAGGCCCATGGTAACTCTGGAGGAGCTGCAGAGATCCACAGCTCAGGTGGGAGAATCTGTCCATAGGACAACCATTAGTCGTGCACTCCACAAATCTGGCCTTTATGGAAGAGTGGCAAGAAGAAAGCCATCATTAAAAGAAACCCATAAGAAGTGCCCTTTGCAGTTTGCGAGAAGCCATGTTGGGGACACAGCAAACGTGAAGGAAAGTTCTCTGGTCAGATGAGACCAAAATGTAACTTTTTGGCCTAAAAGCAAAATGCTATGTGTGGCAGAAAACTAACACTGCACATCACCCTGAATACACCATCTCCACCATGCAACATGGCGGTGGCAGCCTAATGTTGTAGGGATGCTTTTCTTCAGCAGGGACAGGGAAGCTGGTCAGAGTTAATGGGAAGATGGATTGAGCCAAATATGAGGCAATCTTAGAAGAAAATCTGAACGAGAAAGTGTATAATAAAAGGCCTAGGTGTATACACTACTCAGCGCTGGGTGCGTCCACACAATAATAACAGCAGACCTATTGCATCAATATAAATAAATAAATATTTAATAAATAAATAAATAAGTAAATAATTTACATAAATAGGTAAACAATTTACACTAAGCAGCTGTTTAAAAATACACAAATATAGAGGATGATAGTAAAGAATAAAACAGATGAACCTGTAAAATAAAATACTAAAACAGCGCTGTAAAGACGTGTAAGCTAATAAAATCTTTCCGTGACCAGTCCTAAGACTGCAAAAGTTAGTGAGTAGGTGATATAATAATAAATAAATAGTCAATGATAAATAGTCCTTTAGGTGTATTTGAGTGAGACTGTGAAACAGTTCAAATTCAGTGACTTTTCATGTGGTAGTACTTCAGGTGTCTATCCAAGCACCGTTTAATCCCTTAGAATTTTCCACCACGTGAGGCACGCTCCCCTCAGGGGGTTAAACTCACCAGAGAGATAAAATAAGACAGCCTTAAGATATTTGTTATCACCAGGGTACACACTGTATGAGCCTCGTCGTAAGATCCAATAATCTGAGCCAGCCAGGTCACTTCCTCAGCAATATACACCACCAGGGTATCAGTATAACATCAGGGGTTCAGGGTTTCACAATATCATCACCAGAAAAAATGGAGAGAGTGGCACATATAGTGTAATTCCATTTTTTATTTCAAAGGTTAAAAATAGAGAACCCTATACATCCCCCCCTTAAGTCATCTACGTACATCAATCATTCTTTGTAAACAGCATATATGAAGTTCTTAGACTTGCGTTTTGTGTTGTCAGCATTCAGCATGCAGTGGCTGTATCACATCACTTCCTTCGGTTCGGCTGCGTGTCTTTGCTGACACTTGCGTCACTTCCGGGTCAGTGGTTAGCGGCAGTGGAACGCAATCGACACTTCCCGTCGAGCGTCGTGTAGGCCACGCCCTTACGCGTTTCGTCACTTCCTGACTTCAACAGAGGGAATTACACTATATGTGCCACTCTCTCCATTTTTTCTGGTGATGATATTGTGAACCCCTGAACCCCTGATGTTATACTGATACCCTGGTGGTGTATATTGCTGAGGAAGTGACCTGGCTGGCTCAGATTATAGAATTTTATGACGAGGCTCATACAGTGTGTACCCTGGTGATAACAAATATCTTAAGGCTGTCTTATTTTCTCTCTCTGGTGAGTTTAACCCCCTGAGGGGAGCGTGCCTCACGTGGTGGAAAATTCTAAGGGATTAAACGGTGCTTGGATAGACACCTGAAGTACTACCACATGAAAAGTCACTGAATTTGAACTGTTTCACAGTCTGACTCAAATACACCTAAAGTACTATTTATCATTGACTATTTATTATTATATCATCTACTCACTAACTTTTGCAGTCTTAGGACTGGTCACGGAAAGATTTTATTATCTTACACGTCTTTATAGCGCTGTTTTAGTATTTTATTTTACAGGTTCATCTGTTTTATTCTTTACTATCATCCTCTATATAATCTTAGAAGAAAACCTGTAAGGCTTCATGTACCGTGCTGCTGTTAAATAGACGTTTAGGAGCAGTTGGGCGTTTTTTTCATCTGCATCTTTCATAATTTGCAAAGAAACATGGGCAAAAATGTCACTCTCTAGATGTGCAAAGCTGGTAGATACCTCCCCAAAAAGACTTGCAGCTTATATTGCAGTGAAAGGTGGTTCTACAAAGTATTGACTGAAGGGGGCTGAATACAAATGCACGCCGCACTTTTCACACATTTTATTGGTAAAAATTGTTGAAAATCATTTTCTTTCCACTTCACAATTATGTGCCATGTTATGTTGGTCTATCACATAAAATCCCAATAAAATACATTTAAATTTTTTGTTGTAAAATTAAGAAATGTGGAAAATTTATGAGGGGTATGAATACTTTTTTTAAAGGCACTGTATATCTGTACGTTTTTTATTTTTTGTACATGTTTGCTTTGTATGTCTTTGTTGCGCATCGTTTTATTGCATATATTTTTGATGTGGAAACGCATGGCAGTCGCTAGCAGCATTTTTTTTTTGCATATATTTGTATATTGGCTAGCATGAGTTTGTTTTTGTTTTTTCGGTGTATAATTCTAAAGGAAGGGAGAGGCTTGTGAGAAGTCCTGAAGGCGAGCATGGGAGAAGGTGACAAGGGAGCTAGAGAGCAGGAGATCTTGGGAGGAACGAAGAGAGCAATTTGGTTGGTATTTTGAGACCAGGCTAGTGATGTAGTTGGGGGGCCATGTTGTAGATGGCTTTGTAAGTTATTGATAGTATTTGGAATTAAATTTGTTGGGAGAGTGGCAGCCAGTAAAGGGATTGGCAGGGAGGGGTTGCACACACTGAATAGATAGTAAGGTGTATGAGTTTGGCAGCAGCATTCATGACGGACTGGAGGGGGTATAGTCTATGTGAAGGGAAGCCAATGAGGAGGGAGTCGCAGTAGTTGAGGATCAAGAAGGTTAATCTCAGTGAGGTGGTAGCCCAGTTGGTTGTAGACCAGGTGGTCAAGGAGTTTGGAGGAAAAGGGGAGCAAAGAGATGGGGCATAGGTTAAGATTTGTGGGGTCCAATAAGGGCTTTTAAAGTATGGGGGTGACTAGTGCATGTTTTATAGGTTTGGGGGAGGCCTTGATCTTCTGATTTATTTCGGAAAAGGACTGTACTGATTAAATGAAAATCGAATGATCTGGTCTCGTATGACCGGCTGTGCTCAGCCGACCGGCTGCAGTACATGCGGGCCAAATGTTAGCCGGTTTCTATTGAACTGGCTGATGCCGCCTGACATTCAGCCCATGTGTACTAGGCTTTAGAGAAGAGTTGTAAGGGACTAGCTGGGAAGGTGTTAATGAGAGTGATAAAATAGGTCTTCTTGGCAATGTGGAGGCACGATCCTATGACATTTCTTGTGAAGGGTATGCATACCTCCCCACTTTTTGAGATGTGAATGAGGGACACCTATTAGCAAAAAGATGTAAGCAAAGAACATGCCCTCTTGAGGGAGAATTGTACAAAAAGAATTAGAGCACCAGTGCTTTTTTTTTTTTTTTTTGTTTTGTTTAACCACTATTCCTTTTTACTGGCTTTTTAAATTTTACAAATTCAGCAATTTTAGAAATTGGATCAAGGGTTTATTCCTGGGAAACAAATAAGGAGGAAAGAGGGACAGAGGGACATTGTTCCAAATCAGGGACAGTCCCTCGAAATCGGGGACAATTGGGAGCTATGGGTATGTGTGACGGTCACTGAACATTCTATTTCAGCTTTACTGCAGCCATTGTATTTGTAGCAAAGTTTAAAATTTGACATACTAGGTCCACTTTAAAGATCACCTCTTGTGAGCTAGTCCGAAGAATTTCTAGAATGGTTTTCATTTGACTGAAAATAAATGACATGTTTTTTCTTTCCTTTCCTAACCCTGTGAACTTGTGATGAGCCTGGATGAGAGTGTTCATGTAGTCCCTGTACTCATTAGCGGGAGGCTGTCAGCTGAGAATGGGTATCTTTACACTTGAGATGGCATCAGGCCTTAAAATGTGCTGGCCTCTCTGTACCACACCACATGTTTTATGAAGATTCTAATTGCAGTTGCTCACTGAAGCATAAAGGAAAACAAAATACTTGAAGTCACATTTTGCTGCTTTGAAAGGAAACTATTTGCTAAATCTGATTACTGAAAGACTGTACAGTTACAATGTAGAAACCTAAAGCGGTAATGTGTGATTAATACCCTGTCACCTTGGTCATAATATACCAAGCTGTTCTTCACACAGACCCACTGGAAAGAGGGCCAGCAACGTAACCTACACCTTTCGACCTAATGCAAAACATATCTTGTAGAAGAAGGCAAATATACAAGCTGCGGCTTTGGTTTGGAAAACTGCGTACCTTCCATTGAGCATTTAATTGCTTTTCACAGTTAAGAAAATAATAATTTTTTTTTCTCCTTTTTCTCAGAGACCCTTGCATGTCTGTGAGAATGTAAGCAGTGAATAATCTTTGAAAGTTTAAGTCTAAAAGGGAAACCATGTTCCCCAAGGGCCATATTCAGTGTAAGATATGTCCTTTGGAAGAATAAATCAAAGAATCTGTGTTGTGTTGTATTGTTTAAAGCTGTCAACTGGAACCAAACTGCGTTGCACAGCAGTGTGGAATCGTATAACTGCTCCATCTGCCATGGATAGAAGGTTCTGCTGTGGAATACTTGTTATGTTTGTTACATTTCTGAATGCAGAACCATTATAGGCGATGCTCTTCAAAGGAGAAATGCAGTATATGCAAACTTATTGATGAAGTCCAACTCCAGATAAAAAGCACAGGAAGTGAAGAGATATCATCTGTGTTTCTAAACCTTCTAAATTTTAATTAAAAAGAGGTATGTGGTTGGTCCTATGCAGGTCATGAGGGAATGGAAGTGAGGGAAAGTCTCACCAGCATATACCCAGAGCTCCAGAAGATTTTACTCCCTTCATGACCAAGCCATTTTTTGCTATTTGGTACTGCCCTACTTTAACTGGTAATTGCGTCATGCAACGCTGTACCCAAACCAATTTTATATCATTTTTTTTTCACACAAATAGAGCTTTCTTTTGGTGGTATTTGATCGCCAATTTTTTTTCTTTTTTTTTTTTGCGAAATAAACAAAAAGGACCAACATTTTTGAAAAAAAAAAACAGTTTTTTTTACTTTCTGCTATAAAACATGTACAATAAAAAAAAAATTCTTCATAAATTTTGGCCTAAATATATTCTGCTTCATAAAAAAGAAGTCCAAATAAGTGTATGTTGATTAGCTTGAGTGAAAGTTATAGCACCTACCAACTATGGTATACATCCAGAAAGTATCCAGAAATACATCCAGTGCATCCAGAAAGTTTTCATAGCGCTTAACTTCTTTCACATTTTTTTTATGTTACAGCCTTATTCCAAAATGGATTAAATTCATTATTTTATTCAAAAATCTACAAACCATACCCCATAATGACAATGTGAAAGAAGTTGTTTGAAATCTTTGCAAATTTATTAAGAATGAAAAACAAAACAAATCACCTGTAGATAAGTATTCACAGCCTTTGCTCAATACTTTGTTGAAGCACCTTTGGCACCAATTACAGCCTCAAGTCTTTTTGAGTATGATGCTACAAGCTTGACACACTTTTTTTGGGCAGTTTCTCCCATTCCCCTTTTGCAGGACCTCTCAAGCTCCATCAGGTTGGATGGGGAGAGTCAGTGCACAGCCATTTTCAGATCTCTCCAGAGATGTTCAATTGGGTTCAAGTCTGGGCTCTGGCTGGGCCACTCAAAGACATTCACAGAGTTGTCCCGTAGCCACTCCTTTGTTATCTTGGCTGTGCGCTTAGGGTCATTGTCATTTTGGAAGATGAAACTTGGCCCCAGGCTGAGGTCCAGAGCGCTCTGGAGCAGGTTTTCACCAAGGATGTCTCCGTACATTGCTGCATTCATCTTTCCCTTGATCCTAACTAGTCTCCTATTTTCTGCCGCTGAAAAACCTCCCCGTAGCATGATGCTGCCACCACCGTGCTGTAGGGATGGTATTCGCCAGGGGATGAGCAGTGCCTGGTTTCCTCCAGACATGACACTTGCCATTCAGGGCAAAGGGATCTTTGTTTTATCAGACAAGAGAATTTTGTTTCTCATGGTCTGAGAGTCCTTCAGTTTTGGCAAACTCTAGGCGGGCTGTCCTGTGCCTTTTACTGATGAGTGGTTTCCGTCTGGCCACTCTACCATACAGGCCTGATTGGTGGAGTGCTGTACAGATGGTGGTTCTTCTGGAAGTTTCTCCTCTCTCCACAGGGAAGAGCTGTAGCTCTGTCATATGTCATGTCCAATCAACTAAAGTTACCACAGGTGGACTCCAATCAAGTTGTAGAAATATCTCAAAGATGATCAGTAGAAACAGGTGGCACCTGCACTAAATTTTGAGTGTCATGGCAAAGATTGAATACTTAAGTACGTGTGATTGCAAAACTTCTTTCACATTGTCATTATGGGGTATTGTTTGTAGAATTTTGAGGAAAATAATGAATTTAATCCATTTTGGAATAAGACTAACATAACTTGTGGAAAAAGTGAAGCGATGTGAATACTTCCCGGATGCGCTGTATATACTGGAACAGTGATTGTGCGGCAGGCAATCTGACTAGGGTGACCAAGGGGTTACGAGTGCACTAATAGTCTGTTTAGAGCTCTGTGTTGTTTACCAACACAGAGCTCTGGGCTGTGACGATCAGCAGGTCCCGGTCGTGAATCATTGGCTGAGACTGGCTGAAAGGTTCCTGCTGTGTACTATCACAGCAGAAACTGGGCGGGGGGAGCGCCCAAGGCCTGGCAGTAGGCATTGACTTACGGGTACATCACTTTACCTACAGCGGCCACCCGTCCACAGTACATGACAGGCGGACAGGAAGTGGTAAGAGATGGAAAAGGGTTCAAACCCTGTGGGGAATAATATTTAGAAAAATTCACAGCATTCATGCCAAGTGAATGGGTGGCCCTGCTTTGCTCTACAAGTCAATCGTTCGATTGACCTTTTGTTGAAGGAGCCTGATGGAAAATTTCCAGCCAACCAGCGGCTGTATCCAATCATATGCAATCGCTGTTCAGGATTCTGACAGCCTGCTGTCAAAGTACAATAGCCACAGCGGGAGATTTATTCTTTTTTCTGTAAGGTCCCTTTCACACTGGGGCGGTTTTCAGGCGGTACAGCGCTAAAAATAGCGCCTGTATACCGCCTGAAAAAAACGGCCCCATTCACTCCAGTGTGAAAGCCAAAGGGGCTTTCACACTGGAGCAGTGCGCTAGCAGGACGGCAAAAAAAGTCCTGCTAGCAGCATCTTTGGAGCGGTGTGTTCACCGCTCCTATACCGCTCCTTCCCATTGATTTGAATGTGACACCGCGGTAAAACCGCGGCAATACCGCCGCAAAGCGCCACTACGGCGGTGCTCTGCGGGGGATATTAACCCTTTTTCGGCCCCTCGCGGGGGGGTAAAGCCGCACCGCGAGCGGCCGAAACCCGCGGGCAAAACGACGGTAAAGCAGCGCTAAATATAGCGCTGCTTTACCGTCACCGCGGCTCCCGCCCCAGTGTGAAAGGGGCCTAACTATCAGTGTATTGCCAGCTTTAGTGACTAACCCAGAGCAAGTATGCATGTGCATGGTTGTTCCAGATTAGTGACTCAAGAATTACTAACGCCAGTGTTTCAGCAAAATAAAGATATACGTTTTCAGAAGGAGGTAATAAGTGGCAGCCTCCATGTTCCTCTGAAGAACGGTTTTTCTTTTTGGACTTTCTGTTTGAAAGAATTGAAGTTAGAGGGAGCAAAATATAAAAAAAGGCAATGGACTGCTACCTATTCAGTAGATAATCATGCATGCTTTGCAGCAATGATCGTAGGATGAGCATGCCATGAATATACCCAAAGGGGTCAGGCATTATGAAGTCTTCAGACCATCATCACCTCATGTCTGTTGCTAGCTAAAGTAAAACAATATTGTAAAATAGAGCTGCATATCTTAGTCACTGTAAAAAACACATTGATGTATTCAAAGGAGAAATCTGGGCCTTTGAATTGCATCTACACTAAGTTCCAATGAATATATTTAGGTGTGGAATAAATGGTAATTTGCAAGAAGCTGAACACGATTCAGTGTGTTCCGAAAGCCGAGTTCTACATCAGCAGCTATAGTGGATGAAGGTTGTCAGGCCTTGTGCATTGACTGGCACAGCAGCATTTGTAGCTTTGGTATAGCTATATATTTAAACACCTATTGCATATCTAATCGGATTCTCAGAACCCAATGGGTTTATTACATTCTTCCTTTTTGATACTGAGCGGTTTTGGTTTCATGTTGACAGAGTTCTAATAAGTATTGTTGGGTTGTTATCACTAGATGGCTTGCATGTGTACAATACGAGAAAGTTCTTATAAATACAATATAAAAATGTTTTTTTTTTATTATTTCTGTGTGTGTAACAGAGCAACTAATTTGAAATATTTTCACGTGCTACATTGAGAGCACTGCCAGAGAACTTCTAACCGGGTCTTTTTTCAGTAGGAACGTGGGGGCACCTCCAGAACTGAATGTATGTAATGGCAAGGGGTGCTGGGGTGTGCTGGAGGGTCTATTGATGCTGGGGGATACATTGTCTATTGTTGCTGGGTTAGTCTGCTGTTGCTGGTGGGGGGTCAGTTGTTTCTGGGCGGGATCTACTGTTGAGGGGGAGGTCTATTGTTTGCTGGCTGCTGGAGGGTCTATTGATGCTGGCTGCTGAGAGATCTGTTATTGTTGCTAGGGGTCTTTGTTGCTGGGTGGTATTTTGTTGTGGGGGTTCATTGTTGCTGGGGGGGGGGGGGGGGAGTCTATTGCGGTGTGAGGCATTTATTGTTGCTGGGGGGGGCATTGTTGCTCATTGCAAGGGATTTGTTTTACTATCTTTCTTGTTATCATTAACGAGTTCCATAGAAATTACTGTACAAATGAATAGCACAAATTTATACTTCTGTATTAAATTAAGTGTAACTCAATCAGCGCAGCTGAAATAATAAAAAAAAAAAAATATATACATCTATAAAAAGATGGCAGAATCATAAAAGCACTGGTACATATATAATGATACTTCTGTATTCTCTGAAAGATACGGTACCGAGAGGTGGGGTGGAACCAAGGGATGGTGCTCGGAGATGAGTAGGGCCAGAGACGAAGTGTGACTCGGAAGGGGGGGGGGGATTTATGCACCTATTCCCTGAAAAAAAAACAGCCCTGCTCCTAGCACTGTCCTTTACAGGTCTACTGTATCCCTGGGCAGTGAGTAGAAAGTACAGAGCCGTGAAGAAGGAAATATTTTCCTTTTCTACATTTTGTTGCATTTATGACCCAAGCCTGAACTTTGAATTTTTTGAATAGGTCGTACTGTAACATTCCAGACGTTTATGCATTGTTATAGGGGCTCATGCATACGCATCATTGCAATTAACGCCCGTTAAATCTGGTAAACCTATTTTGTTTTGTTACAGGTGATTTTTCCCTTCATGCTTGCCTTCTTCCTTAACTGGCCAGTTCAAAAACTCATTTAAAAAGGAACTTGCATTGGTAATATTTTTTTTTTTTTCTCTAATCCCTAATAACTGTTGCAGTATATAAATTACAAAATGTATACTTACTAGTCCATGGAGTCCAGTGCTGACATCATTCATGCCCAAAGTTCTTCTTGGTCATTTTGTTCCCGCTCTACCACCTTGGATTTCAAAGCTCATGTATGTGCTAAACAGCCAGGTCTGACTACTGGAAAAGACCTGTGGTGGTCTGTGCACATGCAGGGAAGTACGATATGCCACAGGCCTGTGTGTGCTATTGCACTGCAAAACATACTCCTTGGATGTGACTTAGACATCCCAGGAGGCAACAGTTGGCGGAACGCATCATCCTCACCTAGGTCAGGATTCCAGAAGTAAAAAGCATTTAAAGAGGAGTGCCTATAAATTTTTTTTTTTTTAAAAGTCAGCAGCTACAAATACTGCAGCTGCTGACTTTTAAAAATCGGACACTTACCTGTCCCAGGGTCCAGCAATGCGGGGGAACGAGGTCACCCCTCGTTCCCCGAGCCGCTTGCGGCGCCGGCATTCTTAATGTGGGAACCCGGCTGTGGCTACACAGCCGGGCACCCACTGCGCATGCGCGAGCGGGGCCGTGCGCCGTGATTTGACGCTCAGTCATCTGGGACACGTGACAGGTCCCAGATGACTGTGCGGCGCCAAGGGGAAGTGATGTTTAGCCCAGGCACTGAAGGTGGCAGACTACGAGGGACCCCCTAGCAACAGGCATTTAAAGGTGAGTAAAAAAAAAAATTTTTTTCCAATTTTTTTTTTTATTTTTTTTATGATTTTTAAGCTAATTGTTTTTTTTTTTTAGGTTGCAACACCACTTTTTAATGTGTGAAAAAAAATATACCCTTTTTTTTTTTTTTTTTTTTCAGTTGTATAAGAGGCAGGGGAGAGGAGGCAGAATAGAGGTAGTGACATTTACGGGTTAAGGTTTACTCTAACTGGCATATTCTTTTGTTTACTACAGGGGTAAATTTCATAATGCTTTTTTGGTCGGGGGACAGATTGAGTTTTCTATTGGTAGCATATGTTGATGGTGACTTTTTTTTTTTTTTGTTATTCGAGCAAGAATAGCCAAAGTTTGAGACAATTTGTGTTTATAACTTGTAACAAAAAAAAAAAAAAAAAGTTTTAAGTTAAAAATGTATACAATATGTTCTGGTTAGGCATGACTGGGTCCAGGAATGTATTACCAGCACCAAACTGTAATTTTATTCCTAAAGTACAGGACACACATTGGGTATTCATAGCCCCTGGGCCCCTACCCTACAACTACCCCATACCAAAAGTCTTCCATTTTTTTAAATTGTCCTAAGGTGATGGACCTCTTCTCCCTTCGCTTAACTAGTTTATTATTTTACCTTTTAGATTCTTCAATCAACTCCTTTATCACTCTAAAAAAGGACTGGTTTTGAGCCTTGGCTGCTCTTATCACCCTTTAAACCCTTCAGCGATATCCTCTTGTTGACCTCTCCTGCAAAATGGTCCTTTTGATTGCTATCACGTCTGTCCATTGGCAGTCCTCATTTGTGTTATGTCCAAGGTTTATCCCTTCTTCCCAAGATTAGTATCAGGCTTTGACCTCAGTAAAGACATAGTCCTGCCATCCTTATTTTCCTTCTCCAGAGCACCCAAAGGAAATTGTTCTCTATTGCCTGGACATAGAGCCTTAAGAGCCTACCTCAAAGGAACAGCTTTGATAAGGAAGATGGGTTCAATATTTCTCCTATCCTTGGGATCTTGCAAGGGACAGCCTGCTTCCAAGTCTGCTCAATGGATAAGACATCTGACCACTAGAGCTTACACTCCACTAGGTCAGTGGAGGTTTCCTGGGTATTCTTGCACAAGGCCTCTGTAGCCCAGCTTTGTAAAGCCACTATTTGTCTGCTGTTCATACATTTTTAAAGGGGAAATCCAACTTGAGCACGTTTGGCTGGACTTCTCCTATGGGTCACAGGAGTGCAATTCTTTTTGCACTCCTGTGACCCGTTTTCAGCAGAGAGCGGTCTGAAGTCTGCTTTCTGCTGACATCACACAAGATCAGTCCAGGCACCACGTCATCCTGACTTTGGAAGTTTGGATCCGCCAGATGCCTGGACTGATGACTGTCTCAGCGAGCCGCTGAGACGGACGCTCCCCACCCTTCCACAGCTCAGCGCTCCAGTGAGTGTGGAAGAGCAGAGCACAGGAAAGCTGCAAATTGACAGTCATCAGCTCTCTGCCCGGGGAGCCAAGAGAACTGAGCCATAAGCGGTGTTCGATAGCTCGGTTCTCAGTGCAGAGATGCCACGGGACAGATGCAGCATCTATCTAGGTAAGTATAATGGGGGAAAAAAACAAACAAACCCATACTTCTCCTTTAAAGTTCTACCAGGTAGACATCCAGTCTTCTGTGGATTCAGCGCTTTCAGCCTCAAGGTTCTTGCAGTGGTGCTCTGAAGCTGGGTCTATGGACCCTTGTTGGGCCTGTAGACACAGTTCTGTTTGCCTAGTCATTGCCCACCCTTCTCACTCATTGCATGGGGACATCCTAGGGTCTATGAATACTCTGCCTGTGTCCTGTGCACAGATGAGAGGAATTTTGTATTACTTAGAAAATCAATCAATGGATACAGGCCACTCCCCCTTCTATTTCTTGGTTATTCTAACAATTTCAAAAAACAAACCTTCTAGATAAAGGCATAATGAGCTAGTATGCATAGCATACTAGCTCATTATGAATTACTTACCTGAGATCAAAGCCCCCGCAGCAGTCCTCGTTCGCCGCTCCGGCGGCTGGCATCTCCCCAGTGGGGGGGGGGGGGGGTTACTTTCGGATATCGTGGCTCCGGCGCTGTGTTTGGCCAGAGCCACGATGACATCACATGCGCGCAGTAGCCACCGGTAACGGCACAGTACAACTGAAGCAACGGCACGTACGTGGCGTTGCTTCAGTTTGCTTAAGTGCGTATGTGCCGATGACGTCGGCACATGCAAATACAGGGATATCTCCTAAACCGTGCAGGTTTAGGAGATATCCAGTGTAGCTACAGGTAAGCCTAATCTTAGGCTTGCCTGGATTTTAAAGTGGTTGTAAAGGGGTGGTTCATTGAGAACAAAAAGCCAATAGCCGCAAAGGGTGTTGGTACTTGTAGTTGATTCCCTTGCAGAGCACCGCACGGCCACGCTTTTTTCAAAAAGTGAAAGCTGGTATGGGTAACTTCTCCCTGAACTGCTTTCACACAGAGGGCTCAGTCAGATTGGTTGCAGGAGCAGGAACATGTTGCATGCACCACCCTAAAAACGGTTCCAACATGTAACATGTTCCCAAAGGTGAACTTATTCTTTAATTGGCAGATACAGTATGTAGCAAAGAACAGATTCAGGGTTTACATCTGATTAGAAAAAGAATTGCTTAGATTCCATTAACCGAATTTGGGTGGATACCACAACATGGTAGGTAGCAGGAAAGGGAAAATTATTTAAATTGCTAAATTCTTTGCATGCTGGCAAATGGCTATTAATCAAATAGAAATTCCTTTCCTGATTTCTGTAGTAATGACAAAGTGACCTTTCCTGTTGGTGTCCCTTGAGTTGAGTGTATTCTGCCGCTCAGAATTCTATAAAGCTCAACAGCTGTATAGTCCAAAAATCCTACCATTGTCAGCCTCTTCTTCTAAATATGCCAGCTGCACTGCTGTTAGGCAGGTATTTGTCTCCTGTGATTTTAGACACCAGGCTGCCTTTTCTAGTCTGCATGCTTGTCCCATGTCAGTGACCTAAAGTATTCAAACCCCAGACAGCCAGGTAACTAGCATTTTTGGAAGGATGTCTGCAATGGCACCAGTATAGGATTCTTTATGTCCACTATAAACGTTTTAAGTGCTTGCCTTATTCCTAATATTGCCCTGGTCATAAATCAGTTGCATTGCTTGCATAGGTAAAATTAGTTATCTCTTTTAATTGTCCTTGTCCCCTTTTTAACAATACATTTTTTAAATCTGAATTTCAGTTATGGAGTCTTTTTGCTTGGTTACATTGGTCTAGCTTGGACCAATGTAAGTAAGAAAATCACTGTAGTAGCCACCACATATGGCACCATTTACTGAACACCTTATATTTTCCTTAGTGAGTACAAGGCGTTCTTTAATTTGACGAAGTGAAGATCGTAACGTCACTGCCCCAACTCTCCACCTTGTCCCATCAGTTGAAGTTTACATATCAGTCGAATTCAGGGTGGCTCTGCTGTAATCTGCCACTTGGCTGCTGCACACTGGGTCCCCCACTGCCATCTTTTTTGCTTATGTTATTAGGAGCCAGATGCCCCTTCTGGGTTCTTGCAGCCAGGCCCTCTGATGAAGTGCATGTGTCATGGCGTGTATTGATAACGAGGGGTGGTTGTGGGCAGCTGCATAAACCAGGAAGAGATGGCCAGCCCGCCTGATAATGCCATGAATGCAAAGTTACAGTAGATTGACCCAAAGCCTCCTGGGGGTCATGATATGAGTATTCCAGTAACCTGTGGGCAGCTGGTGGCACTTTCATCTGGGTGAGAAAAGGTATTAAAAAAATAAAATAAATCGATCAATCTGAGGTTCAGTGAAAGGAGCAATATTCTCAAAAGTAGAAAACAAAAGGGTAGGTCTGCTTTAAACTGTTACTGTTAAGGAATTTAAAAAGGCCCATGCCAGAGCACTGCTTGTGCAGGTTTTCAGCATGTAGTTTGGAACACTTGATGCTATTTCCATAATTATTTCCATCATTTAGGTTGTAATAAAATAAATCTGGCATTTAGAGGTTTAGTAAAACAGTCTGTGGTAGAGCAGTGTGAAATACATCATGTGCCTCTGGCATCTTATAGGAATATAAATAAATACCTTGTGCTAGTTTACTATGTAATATAAAGAATGATTAAGGCAAGATGTTCATTGATCCCTTAGTATGGAAGTCGGTCTCTGAGCTGTATATGTACTATCCTGAGTCTGCGTAGAGTTATATAACCAGTGCTGTGCTAAATGTAGATTTACATGAATGTTTGCACATTTGCTATATTTTAATCCATTTAAATATATTGGAGCTAATGGTCCAACCATTAGTATCTAAAGGCATCCCTAAACATAAGGCTGCCCAAAAGCCAGTAATATATAAAGGGTAGAACCATCTTGTATATGGCGTATTACTAGACATCTCTACAGTGCCATTCATTGTAAGAGTAAGGCCGGGTTCACACTGGTACAACACGAATGTTGTACGACTTTCATCCTATATTTTCCCTCCGACACTGCTCCTACATTGGTCCTACTTCCATCTTGAATGAACAGGATACAATTTTGCTCTGACTTTGAGATAGTCCGACTTGTCTTTTGACCAATCAAAACAATCCCAGTGTGACATCAATTTATTTTCCTGCTGTTGTAATCACCATGTCTGATGTCACCAGTCAGATGGTTAGGATGAGAATCTGACTTTCAATGATATTGAATGTGCGGAAAACTGACCAATGTCAGACCAAAGTAGTTCAGGAACCTTTTCTAAAGTCAGACCGACTTGTGTCAGACCAGTTAAGATGGCTCTCATAGGGAACCATTGATTTGTACACCTCATGCGACATGTGCTCTCAAAGTCGGAGCGTATTTTGCACAAGTGTTGCTTGTACGACACGACTGTTGTACGACTGCCATCCTACATTGCCCTGCCACATCAGTCCTACTTCAGTCCTACTTCCATCCGACTTGAATGAACAAGTTAAGATTTTGCTCTGACTTTGGGATAGTACGATTTGTCCTTTGACCAATCAAAACAATCCCAGTGTGACATAAATTCCTTTTACTGCTGCTGTAATCACCATGTCAGATGTCACAAGTCAGATGGTTAGGACAAGGATCCTACTTTGATCTGACTTTTTAAATCATATTTAATAGGCTGAAATAGGACCAGTCAGTCCAAAGTAGGGCAGTAACCTTTTTCAAAGTCGGACAGATTGTGTCGGACCAGTTAAGATGGCTCTCACAGGCACTGTCTGGTATGAATCTTTAGGGACAACTACACGCAAAATGTAAAAAAAAAAAAATGGCATGAGTTCCCCCTTCAAGAGCATACCAGGCCCTTCGGTCTAGTATGGATTTTAAGGGGAACACCCATGCCGAAAAAATGGTGTGGGCCCCCCACCCCAAAATCCATACCAGACCCTTATCCGAGCACACAGCCCGGCAGGTCAGTAAAGGTGGTGGGGACGAGCGAGCCCCCCCTGAACCGTACCAGGCCGCATGCCCTCAACATATGGGTGGGTGCTTTGAGGCAGGGGGGTCTTCTCTGCTGTCTTCTCCCTCTGTTCTTCTTCTGATGTTGACTCAACGCTCTCTCTCGCTCTAATGCTGGGTGCGCCGTATGACACTACTTATATTGGCATGGGGCGGGGTCACCGGAGGCCCGCCACTTATGATGTCACTGCTCATCATGTCCCGGGCGGTGACATCATAAGGGGAGGGCCTCTGGATGACATCACCCGGTGACCACGCCTCATGCCAATATAAGTAGTGTCATACCGCGCACCCAGCATTAGAGCGGGAGAAAGCGTTGAGTCAACATCGGAAGAAGAACAGAGGACAAGACCCGGCAGAGGCAGAAGATAGCGGAACCGGAAGAAGAGGCCGGAGAGAGCGGAGAAGTCGGTTCTTCTCCCGCTCTCCGGTGTCTTCTGCCGGGCTCCTCCGCTATCTTCTGCTCTTTTGCCCGCTCTTTTGCTAGCGTTGGCCTGGTCTTCTCCATCGTTTTTTCCCCTCCGGTCTTCTTCCGATGTTGACGCAACGCTCTCTCCTGCTGTAATGCCGTATGCGTGGTGCGCAACGATTTGTATAGGCATGGGGCGTGGTCACCGGGTGATGTCATCCGTTGACCACACCCCTTATGATGTCACCGTCCGGGGCATGATAGGGCGGTGACATCATAAGGAGCAGGGGTCATCGGATGACATCACCCGGTGACCGCGCCTAATGCCTATATAAGTCGTTGCTCACCGCGCACATGGCATTACAGCGGGTGAGAGCGTCGTGTCAACATCGGAAGAAGACCGGAGGGAAGAAGACGATGGAGAAGACTGGGCCAACGCTAGCAAAAGAGCAGAAGATAACGAAGCCCGGCAGAAGACACCGGAGAGCGGAGAAGTCAGAAGAGACCCCCGGAGCTGCCTAATAAATCGCTTTAAAAACCTTTTTTTTTTTTTTTTTTACACTTTTTTTTTTTTCCCCCAGGTGAATGGGTAGGGGTATTTTTAAAGGGGGCTCCCGGATTCCGATAGGCCCCCCGCCCACAGACCCTAACAACCAAAGGCCAGGGTTGTCGGGATAAGGCCCTGGTCCTCATCAACATGGGGACAAAGTGCTTTGCTGCCCCAAAGCACCCCCCCCCATGTTGAGGGCCTGTGGTCTTGTACGGTTCAGGAGGGGGAGGGCACTCGCTCGTCCCCACCCCCTTTCCTGACCGGCCGGGCTGCGTGCTTGGATAAGGGTCTGGTATGGTCTGGTATTGTTCCCCTAAAATCCATATCAGACCAAAGGGCCTGGTATGCTCTTGGAGGAGGAACCCATGCCGTTTTTTTATTTAAAATTTGGCGTGAAGTTCCCCCTCAAGATCATCAGAGCACAAGTCGCATGCCAAAGTCAGATCAGGCAAGACGGCGATCCGACTTTGATCTGACTTCAATGATATTCAATGGGCTAAAGTAGGATCAAAGTCGGACCAAAGTAGTACAGGGAGCATTTTCAAGTGGAGAAACTTTTTGAAGACCCCTCTTATGTATGGTCTAGCTTGGACCAATGTATGTATATATGTGACACACCTGGTTGATCCCCATGCAACCCGGAAAAGCTGTCCGGTTCCATACCGAGCGACTGCCATTCTGCTTAGTGAACACAGGAAGTCACTAATTTTCTTAGAACACTGCATTTTCTTAGTGAATGCAAAACATTTTCTGATGGGGATATAGAAATCCAATCGGAAATAATTTCATGTACAAATAACACAGGCATGAAATAGAATTAAAAGAGAAGTATGCAGATTCATACTTGCCTAGTTGGATGCAGCATTGGTCTGATGCTGCATCTGTCCCATGCTGGTTCTCGCACTGCGAACCGAGCGATCAAACACCGGCGATCGCTCAGTTCTTAGGGCTAGCTGAGATTGTCAGTGACTGTCAGTCCCTGCTCTCTGCTCTGCCCCCCTCGCTCACTGGAGCACTGGGCTGTAGAGGGGGCGGGAGCGGCCAGCTCAGGCTCTCAGCAGCTCACTGAGAGGCTGAGCCCGGGTACCTGTCCAGGCATGTGGGCAGATCCCAACTTCATTGTCCTGATCTTGCCCGAGCCTCGACCGGCTCTGTGACTTCAGCGGACTTTAGCCTGCTATCAGCTGAAATCGGGTCACAGGAGTGCAGAACGAACAGGAGAAGTACAGCCAAACAAGCTTTGGCTATTCTTCTCCTTTTAAGGTGGTTTCCATCAATTGCCACCACAGTTTCATGTTTTCATTCAAAATAGGGAAACGATTGGCAAACATTTCTAAGCTAGCTAGTTTTCAAACAAACCTTTGTACTATAGGACAGTGCCAATTGTTTAATGGACGTTCAGGAACAAAGCATGTGTATGGTTGTAATTTTGAAAAAAAATTAAGGGTGGCGGACAGTGGAAAATGTAGTGATCACCAGGTGTTGGTATTTTTCTGTACTTGCATTGTGTTTAATGGAAAACAATATGGAGAAATGTGTATGGATTGCAAAGATGTACTATAAACACACAATTGAAAGCCCAAATCCATCCCACTAGGTCGCCCAGTGGACAGTTATTATTCATAAAAGTTCTTTGATCACACTTCCCCAGCCCACACCTTCCTGCTATGTCCATTGTGCTGTACCCCTGCGTGGGTGAATGTTTGTGAAAATGTTATGCTTATTACATTAAAAATTATTCTACCAGAAAGCCCAAATCCAGCATTTAAGCAACACATAAAGTATTCATGCCACAGTTTTTCTGCCTGTGCTATGTGTGAAGCTCATTTATTGTCATCTATTGTAGATTGACATATGCTGGATGATTGACTTAATTTACTTAGGCTGGATTTACACTGTTACGTGTGTATGCAGCTTGAATGGTAATGCACACGTGTAGGTATGGATTGGCCTCAAGTGTTTCCTTCTTCTCTTTCACACTAAACGGCAGTATGTAGATGGGGAAAAAGACTCATAACAAAGAATGGGATTTCTACCTGACATGCATTTTCATGCAATATCAAACAAATGTCAATTGGGCCTTCGCGTTTACCATTTTTGACTTCTAATATGCGGTAACTGTTTTTTAATAAAAATTTTCTCAAAGCGTCTTTCAGGACAGCACCTGGAGAGAGCGTAGCTCCACCCAACTTCCCAGGAAACACTGCAAAAAATTCCTTTTAAGGCAGCCCCCTTCCACCGTGGCATCAGTTGCAGTGTTTCCTCTGCCATGGTGGAAGCGATGTGAGGAACTGTGGGTGGGCTGCGCACTCTCCAGGCAGAGGTCCTGTGTGTGGGTGCATGGCTCACCTTAAATTTTTATTTTTTCTCCATATTGGACCTTGCGGTCCTCTAGGCCATCCCAGCATGCCCCCAGACGGGTGGGGGATGCTCCAGAGCTCCCCCTTCTCCGCCCCTTCTTTCCTGCTCGGTGAGAGCTGGGGACAGTCGGGAGAGCCTACCCCTTTCCTGGAGCCCGGGCTTCGGGGGGTCTCCGTTTTTGTTCCGGTGTACTATCATTTTCTGTCCCCATCACAAAGTGTCCGCTGTGTACTGCGCATGCGCAGTACACAGGACACCCAGATTCCGAAAATTGCCGAAGATGAACGGCGCCTGCGAATGGCAAGTGGACATAGAGTTAGAATATAAAAGAGCCGAGCGCAGCGAGGCCGTGCCCGAAGCGTGGCGAGCCCGCAAGTGGCCCTCTAGGTTTGTGTAGCCCTATGTCCACTTGGATGGTGGGGCTTACACCTCGACTCACGACGCAGGCGCCGTTCATCTTCGGAGATTTTCCGAAAATCCTTATGCTCCGTACACAGCGGACACTTGGTGATAGCCGGACTGTTCGTGACAGAACA
Organism: Lithobates sylvaticus; assembly: GCA_028564925.1. Lineage (NCBI taxonomy): Eukaryota > Metazoa > Chordata > Amphibia > Anura > Ranidae > Lithobates > Lithobates sylvaticus. The sequence goes on from CM053026.1 coordinate 632,570,631, forward strand.
CCGGGTCTGGATGGCGGGTGACGTAATTTCTGGACAGGGCAGAACTTCCAGCCGGGCGCATGGCTTCTGGTTCTGGCCTGTGGAACGCAGAAGTACGGGCCCTGGCTGGCGTAGACTTCCGGTCCTCGCAGTGGCGAGACTGGGAGATTTTAAAAATAAAAAACTGACAGCAGATCGGCTACTCCTGCTGCAGTATGGAGTCGGCATAGCTAGCAGCATTGGCGGGAACAGGAGCCACAAACACCAGCCCAGCCCAGCCCAGGTAAGCTGGGGCAGAGGCCCCAGATACTTTTATCTTGGGGCTTTTCTTTTTCCCTCCACCTTCCCCTGGTGACTGTAGTTTTGGGGAAGGGGGAGCCTGTTCCATGTCCCTTCGGTTACCTCTTGAGGGGACATGATTTGGATGGTCTCTCCCCCCCCCCCCTTCCTTCCTTTTTTTTTGGGGGGTTCTGGTGAGGGGGTGGGGGGATAATGCCTTGTCCTAATGGGGTGCTTTTCTGTTCTTAATTACAGAAGGCACAGGGAAAAAACGAAGCATACCCCTACCTACATACATAGTAAGGTTGAATAAAGACACCAGTCCATCGAGTTCAACCTGAGTGAGTGTGGGTGCGTGTCTACAATTGTCCCTATCCCTGTACATTGTTAGCGGTTAGCACCTTGAAGGCATAGGTGGCCGCGTTATCAGTTTTTTTTGGAAGTACAGTTATCAAAAGATCCATTAGTTATTAGGTTCTTTAAAGCAATGGCTAGGTCAAGACCAGCACCTATAGAAAAAATATCCAAGTTGGGACTTGTCAGTGGTCCTGCAGGGGATAATGGGGAATCCTTTCGAACCTCTAGAGGAGGCGACAGTAAAAAATTGGACTCTTAAAACGGCTTTATTAGTAGCAGTAACCTCTGCCAGGAGAGTCAGTGAGCTGCAAGCTTTTTCCATAATAGAACCTTCCCTAGCGGTCTTTCCAGATCAGATAACCCTAAAGGTGGACCCGGGCTTTCTTCCTAAGGTCTCCTCCGCCTTTCGTCATCCTCAGGAGTTTATTCTACCAACATTCTGCACATCCCCTGCCAATTCTAAAGAGGAAAAGTTCCACACGTTGGATGTGAAGAGATGCCTAATGCCTTATCTGGAATTTACCAAGCAATTTAGGAAGTCAAATTCCATTTTTGTGCTGTTCTCAGGGGCATGTAAGGGACAGCGTGCCTCCAAAAGCTAAATAGGAAGGTGGCTCAGAACAGCCATCAAGGAAGTTTACAAAGTCTCAGGGCAGATACCACCAGAGGGTAACCAAGCCCACTCAACGAGGGCAGTGGCAACATCTTGGGCTGAGAGGATTGGCGCCTCCCCCAACCAAATCTGTAAAGCCGCAATGTGGATACGTTTCACTAAGTTCATCCAGCATTATAGAGTAGATCTAATGTCGGCCTTGGAGCAGGCCTACGGCCGGAAGGTCCTACAGGCGGTGGTCCCACCCTAGAGTAACTTTCTCGCTTATCCTCTCCAGTTGCTGTCCTGAAAGATGCTTTGAGAAAACCTTAGTTAGACTTACCAGTGACGGTATTTCTAGAAGCCTTTCAGGACAGCAGCTTTTACCCTCCTTAGTGGTTTCCAATTTGACTTGCAATGTTATATGCGTTTATTTTGTCGTTTTGCTGTAAAATTCAGTTTTTCAGCATGGCTGGAGGTTTCTCGTTTATGGCTGAGGCCATGGTGGAAGGGGGCTGCCTTTAAAAGGAATTATTCGCAGTGTTTCCTGGGAAGTTGGGTGGAGCTCTCTTCAGGCGCTGTCCTGAAAGACTTCTAGAAATACTGTCACCGGTAAGTCTAAGGTATTTTTTATTAATTTTCTAAAAAAAAATATGTAAGGGCCCTTTCAAATGCGCAGACTCCGGCAGCTGATCCACCTGCTCAGTTTCAAATCTGTCTGCTGATCCCCGCTGAGCAGGTGTATGACAGGTCCTTGTTTGCTCTGCTTATGCAAAGTGGACACAGGCCGCTCTCCTCAATGGATGGTCAGATTTAAACGGACTGCCTGATCTCCCATCCGTCTGTTTTTAGCGCACAGGATTGGATCGGATGTCTGCAGGTGTAAACGGACACATGTTTACATTCGCTGTTCCGTAGAGCGCAATGGTTGATATAATTGGGTCTGCCTAAAAACTGACAGGTGGACCCGATCTGTCCCCCACTGTGTAAGGGGCCTCACCCTGTAAAAGTGCATAGAGAAAATGTCATCGATTTGCTGCAGGCAAGAGAAAGTGTTTCCTCAGTCTCCCCTGCAGTTATCAGTCTATAACATTTGTAACTTTGCATCCGCTTGCTTGGAAATTTTTGGCAAACAGACCTCTCTACTATCACCATAGCATATGTTGCATCAACATTTTATGAACAAAGTATATGCATGTTGTGGGTGATAACAATTAAAGGTGGAAAGTGCTTGTAAGTAATAACTATCACATTGTTAAAGAAAAAAAAAAACGTAATTTTTACCCCCTTTGTTGAAGACATGTCTATCATTGCATGCCTTTAATTATAATTTTATGAAAATACTGTGTTTTTGTAATTTAAAACTTGTTAAAGTGATTTGCTTCTTCAGTACCTGGTATTTAGCATTAATGAGAATTTACCCTTTGACCTTTATTTCCATAAGATTGTGATAATTACTGCAAAATCTAGGTAGATGAAATATTCCTGTTCACTCAAAGGCAGCAATTAGGAGGACATTTAATTTAAGTAAATGATGTGTATAATGAATATACGCACTATTTGTGGTTTGTACCTCTGTCATGCTAATAGAGCTCCTAATCTTAATCATAGTACTGCAGGAAACTTTGCCCCTCAAGGTCATAGTAACAGCTGCAGGCCAAGCATGAAACTTAATGAATATTAGTGTTTATTAAATAGATCCAAGCATTAGGAGATACTAAGTTGTTTTAGTGTGTGTGTGTGTGTGTGTGTGGTATGATTTGATACCATTTTTACAGCTCATATAAAGTATAATCGAACGTTCAGAGTTACAGAAGAGCAAATGCTGTGCAGCGGATTTGCTAAATTTTCTACTCCAAGTATGTTTTATAGCTGCTAATACCCCTGTGATCTGGTTACCATTTACCTGACTGAAATTGACAATGAAACTGCTTTTTGCCTAATACCAAAGCAACAGGTTCACTTTAATGCCAACCACCATGTTCACGGACACATGCCAGAAAAGGAAGCCTGGTGTAAGCTCCATTTTGGGGCCTAAAGTATACATAAGATTGTATCCACCTCCCCACCCTGCGGGACAACACTGGGTTCTTGTGCATCTCTGCCACTCTAGTGATGTAGGGTTGGGCAGGAGAAACCACAGGGCCCACCCAGAGTGAAGATTAAACATGCTGCCCACTGCTGCAAAAAATGATGTATAAGCTTTTTTAATTTTTTTGGTGACTGGATCATTTTTAACCACTTCAGCCCCGGACCAATTGGCAGCCAAAGGACCAGGCCCCTTTTTGCGATTCGGCACTGCGTCGCTTTAACTGACAATTGCGCGGTCGTGCGACGTGGCTCCCAAACAAAATTGGCGGGCTTTTTTTCCCATGAATAGAGCTTTTTTTTGGTGGTATTTGATCGCCCCTGCGGTTTTGATTTTTTGCGCTATAAACAAAAATAGAGCGACAATTTTGAAAAAAATGCAATATTTTTTGCTTTTTGCTATAATAAATCTCCCCAAAAAATATATAAAAAATTTTTTTTCCTCAGTTTAGGCCGATACGTATTCTTCTACATATTTTTGGTAAAAAAAAAATCACAATTAGCGATTATTGATTGGTTTGCGCAAAAGTTATAGCGTTTACAAAATAGGGGATAGTTTTATAGCATTTTTATTAATATATATATATATATATATATATATATATATATATATATATATATATATATATATATATATATATATATATATATATATATATATATATATATATATATATATATATATTATTTTTTTTTTTTTTTACTAGTAATGGCGGCGATCAGCGATTTTTTTTTTTTTTTTTTTTTTTTTTTTTTTTTTTTGTGAGTGCGACATTATGGCGGACACATCGGACATTTTTGACACATTTTTGGGACCATTGTCATTTATACAGCAATCAATGCTATTTAAATGCATTGATTCCTTTATAAATGACACATGCAGTGAAAGAGTTAACCACTAGGGGGAGGGGAGGGGTTATGGGCTGTGACATGTGTGTGTTTTTTTTACATTAGGGGGCGGGGCTGACGTCTGACGTCATTGATCGGCTTTCCCGATGACAGAACAGCCGATCAATGACAGGCAGAGTAGGAAGCGCGGGGAGAGGTTTGTTTACACATACCTCTCCCCGTTCTTCAGCTCTGTGACCCGATCGCGGGACACCAGCGGCGATTGGGTCCGCTGGTCCGCGGCCGGGGTCACGGAGCTCCCGACCGCGCGCGCAACCCACGGCCAGGCAATTAAAGGGCCACGTACCTGTACGTGGTTTTGCCTGGCCGTGCCATTCTGCTGACGTATATATGCAGTGGGCGGTCAGGAAGCGGTTAAGGTAAAGTATAGTGTATTATCAGTGACTGCATATTTGGAGTTACTGTTAATGACACCCATTGATGCAGAGTGTGCAGACTAAAATAATTCTGAATGTCTCTGGTGTGGGTGATGAGGGAATTTGCATATTAGTCATCCTCACAGCTTTAGAGACAACATTGTTCTTTTTATTAACCACTCCATTAGATACTGTAGAAAAAAAGTGTTATATGGCAGAGCAATTGTAATGCCGCGTACACACGGTCGGAATTTCTGATGGGAGCTTTTCATCGGATTTTCCGACCGTGTGTATGCCCATCGTTTTTTTTATGTTGGAATTTCCGACGGACTTTGGATTGAGAACCTGTTCTTAATTTTTCAGACGGAAAACCTTTCTATCGGATTTTCCGATCGTGTGTATGCAATTCCGACACGCAAAATTCCGACACATGCTCAGAAACAATTCGACGCATGCTCAGAAGCATTAAACTTCCCTTTTTATAGTGCAGTCGAACGTTTTTTGGTGTTATGGACCGTCGGAATTTGGTGTGACCGTGTGTAGGCAAGACAGTTTGAGCGAAATTCCGTCGGAATTCCGACGGGAAAACCATCGGAGCTTTTTCCGACGAGAATTCCGACCGTGTGTACACGGCATTAGGGTACATCTATTGCAGACTGAAATATATTGGATGAACAATATAGATTGTTATGAGGGTGTCTCCCATTTCTGACATCACACAATATACAGCCAAAATGTGTTTTTTCAGAAAAGCAGTCTTTGCCAGATAAGTGTTTTTTGGCTAGACTGAGACGATTCCATCAGTCGGCTGCAGGCAGGAGTTAGCACTTCCTCTGTCTCCTCTCTCCTGTGAGTAAACTCTTACATTGTAACCTTGTAGCAAGTAACAAGGTGAGAAGCCACTGCATGGGCTAATCTATGTCAAATATTTGTGAAAACTGCTAAGAACTCTCCAGGCCCCAATGGTTTACATAACTGCGTGATCTCTGAGCCTTGGAAGTAGATACGGAGGCTACATCATTCTTAAAAGAAAAACCTATGAAGACATTGTAAGGGGAGGTTCAGTGACCGCTGTCAAATGTAAAAACACCTAAAAGTGTTAGGCGTTCTACGACAGTGCAAACCCCAGCGGCAGGGGTCTGATTCCTGTGGCTGGGTTTGACAGCTGCGAGCATCTAGCTAGCTTATTATAGGCTTGGTGGACACAGCTATTCATGGCTGTTTGCACAGCCAGTGACTACCTACTTTGTGAACTACCAATAGTTGCGGCCACCAATAGGGATCAATACAGTGTGCAGTACCGGCTTGGTGGCAGCAGCTTTCAAACCCAGCAGCAGGAATGTACCCCTACACATTTTGTAGCATGTTTTTAGTTAGATGAAGTTAAGTCTGCTCACCTAATCTGTAATAAAAACATCTTTGTCATTCTGAAGCTTCCCTCCAACCACTTTGCATATTATTTTATATATCCTGTGATTCTGTACTTGCCAAATATGCTGCAGAAATATCCCTTAACTAAGTCTGGGTGATGCCATTTTAACTATGGGCAGCTGAAGCTGATGCCTGTTCACTTCCTGGATTTAAACACACTAGGGTTGCCACCTGTCCAGGATTCACCCGGACAGTTCAGGTTTGGAATCTTGTGTACGGGTTTCAGTCTGCCTGAAACCTGGACACATTATTTAGACTGGGCTGTGGCTCCCCAAGTAACTGAGATGGTCACACAAAAATCTGTTGCCATTCGGGAGTTGTGGGCCGCTGTCTGGGGGTGGGTTTGGCATGATGTCCGCAAGAGCAGTTTGGCCACACCCACTGTTTGCCGCAGTGTGCTGCATTACCACTCCCCTTCGGGGCACCCAAAGGTGTCCCAGGTCTTTTATAATCCTATAGTGTATACTACGGAAGAAAATGTGCCCTGTGTCGCTTAAGTGTTCGGGTTTGGCTTGAAGAAAAGGTGGCAACCCTAACACACACACACACACACACACACACACACACACACACACACACACACACACACACACACACACACACACACACACACACCCCAGCTCTGATTGGCCCTCCTATGACTCCTCCCCCTTCCCTTGCTGGCAAGCTCTCTGGGGAGAGAAAGAGAGAGATGCATGATGTCATAAGCCTTTTTATCAGACCAGAAACCAGGAAGTGGGCTGTATAAGGTATTTGCCAGTAGAAAAATAATTTGTTACTATCCAAAGTTAAAACAACAAGGGCAGAAAATGTATTAGGTGGAAAGTAAAAAAAATTACTGAAGGTCCCCTTTAAAGTGAAAAAAACACAGTAACAAGTAGTCCACTGAATCTGCCCTATTTTTATAAGATTTTATACGTGTTTTTGTATTATTATTTAAAAAAATAATAATTATTATAATTTTATTTAAAAAAATAATAATTTGTCTGAATATAGATATGTTTGAGTCGACTTACTGTTGATCCTACTAAAAATCCAGTAAGCTCCTAAAGTCTGTGCAATTTGCCCATACTGCTCTGAAATCTCAAGCAGTGAAACCAGATTTGCTGAGTTCTTTTCTGTGAATCACAGAACACTTCTTTCCTATGTTGTGGAGAGAGAGAGGTGTTTTGTAGTCCAAATCAGGAGTGAACAGTCTAGGGTGGCAATGCTGTTACTCTGTAGGTACAGTACAGTGTGTGAGGGTTGTAACCATAGGGGGGGAAGCCTCCCCTCCCCAAGGACTGGTCAGCTGCAATATATGACCTTTTTTCTTTTTGTCCTTAGATACAGTTTAACGTTAAAAGACATATCTGATACCAGGTCTCAGATTTATTTGTGTATTGTAATAATGTGCACTCACTGGCCACTTTTATTAGTTACACCTGATCAATTGCTTGGTAACACAAATTGCTAATCAGCCAATCACATGGCAACAACTTAATGCATTTAGGCCTAGACGTGGTGAAGACAACTTGCTAAAGTTAAAACCGAGCATTAGAATGGGGGCAGAAAGGGGATTTAAGTGACTTTGAACGTGGCATGGTTTTAAGTGTCAGACAGGCTGATCTGGGATTTTCACGCAGAACCACCTCTAGTGTTTACAGAGAATGGTCGGAAAAAGAGAAAATCTCCGGTGAGTGGCAGTTGTGAGGATGAAAATGGCTTGTTGAGGTCAGAGGAGAATGGGCAGACTGGTTTGAGATGATAGAAAGGCAACAGTAACGCAAATAACCACTCGTTAAAACCAAGGTATGCAGAATACCATCTATGAGAGCACAACACATCAAACCTTGACGCAGATGGGCTACAGCAGCAGAAGACCACACCAGGTGCCACTCTTGTAAGCTAAGAACAGGAAACTGAGGCTACAGTTCGCACAGGCTCACCCAAATTGGACAACAGAAGATTGGAAAAACGTTGCCTGGTCTGATGAGTCTCGATTTCAGCTGCGACATTCAGATGGTTGGGTCAGAATTTGATGATGCAAGGCATGATGGATCCATGCTTTCATGTTTACAACGGTTCAGGCTGGTGGTGTAATGGTGTATTTTCTTGGCATGCTTTGAACCATGCTCAATTGGTACTAAGGGGCCCGAAGGCCACGACCTACCTGTGTATTGTTGCTGACCATGTCCATCCCTTTATGACTACAGTGTACTCATCTTATGATGGCTACTTCCAGCAGGATAATGCACCATGTCACAAGGCTCAAATCATCTCACCACTGGTTTATAGAACATGACAATGAGGTCATTGCACTCCAATGGCCTCCACAGTCACCAGATCTCAATAAAATGGAGCACCTTTGGGATGTGGTGGAATGGGAGATTCACATCATGGATGTGCAGCAGAAAATCTGCAGTAAATGTGTGATGCTATCATGTCAATATGGACCAAAACCTCTGAGGGATATTTCCAGCACCTTGTTGAATCTACGCTACGAAGAATTAAGAGTTCTGAAGGCAAAAGGGGGGGGGGGGGGGGTCCAAGCAGGGCCGGTGCTACCACTAGGCAAACTAGGCAGCCACCTAGGGCGCATTGCTGACTAGGGCGCCTAGCCACTGGTGTTCCTACTCTTCTCTCTGCAGCAAGTAACTAGGTCTCAGCAGGCAGCTGCTTGATGGGTACTGGTGGGCTGCATTGATGGGTACTGGTGGGCTGCATTGATGGGTACTGGTGGGCTGCATTGATGGGTGCTGGTGGGCTGCATTGATGGGTGCTGGTGGGCTGCATTGGTGGGCTGCATTGATGGGTGCTGGTGGGCTGCATTGATGGGTACTGGTGGGCTGCATTGATGGGTGCTGGTGGGCTGCATTGATGGGTGCTGGTGGGCTGCATTGATGGGTGCTGGTGGGCTGCATTGATGGGTGCTGGTGGGCTGCATTGATGGGTGCTGGTGGGCTGCATTGATGGGTGCTGGTGGGCTGCAATGATGGGTGCTGGTGGGCTGCAATGATGGGTGCTGGTGGGCTGCATCTGATGGGCGCTTTATTAAAAAGGTGGGGTATACATGGGCAGGGCAAAGGGGGTGTAGTCAGGGGTGAAGCCGGGGGGCAGCAAAATTAGGTTTCGCCTGGGGTGTCAAAACTCCTTGCACCAGCCCTGGGTCCAAGCCAGTACTATCAAGGTGTACCTAATAAAGTGTCCGTTGAATGGATATCCCCCATAAAAGCAGATAGTAGAAGTAGCTGCTGCTGAGGAAGTATATGTAGGCACACAGCTGTGTATTGGGGACAGTGCTGCGAAGTGTCTGTTTTTGGAGAATGTGAGTATTGATGAGTCAGTGCTGGTTAGTTGTTTGGCAGGTTGTGTTTGTGGCGGGTATGAAGGCCTCTGAACTAATGAATGGTATGTGAGGAATGGCAGAGATAATGAACCTTCAGGATTCCACAGTGATAAGGCCACATGAGGTATAGGGCAGTAAAACCTTCACTTACAAAGGGTCAGGAGATGACTGTACAACTGGATTGCACTATGTTAAAAGCTGTTCTGATGTTTTACCTACTTGATTAATTCTAGTTTAAATGGCTTACATTACCATTACCCAGACTAAATTAAATATAATGTGGTATTAGCTCCCATTTAATATTTTAATGTAATGCAATTATAAATGATGTCCCTTCAAAGTAAACACATTATGTAAAATCGGCTATTACAACTGATTGATAATGTAGGATGTATTGCTGTCTTCTATTTATGTGCTGACATTACATTAATAGAGATGATTTTAGGCAGTACTACACAGGGTAATTTCTAGGACATGCAGCAGGACAGCACAGAATAAATGCTATTGACCTGTAGCTGATCTTGGTCTTGCTGTACGGGTCTGTGGTCAGGGCTGATTAACACTTTGCTGAGTTGCGGGTGTTGTATGAAAATGCAGACATGTGGTGTTAAAGTCATACTAAAGACACTTTGGGGGTTATTTACGAAAGGCAACTCTACTTTGCACTACAAGTGCACTTAGAAGTAAAGTCGCTGTAAATCCGAGGGGGACATTGAAGGAAAATAAAAAACAGCATTTTAGCTTGAACATGATTGGATGATAAAATCAGCAGAGCTTCCCCTCATTTCAGGTCTACCCCTCAGATTTACAGCAACTGCACTTCCAAGTGCACTCGCAGTGCAAAGTGGATTTGTCTTTCAAAAATAACCCCCTTTGTTTAATTTTACATTGTCCCTTCTATTTCTGTATGTGGATGATGGTACTGTAATTATTTTATTATAAAAATCTAAGTACCCTTTTTCTAAGCGATATACAGCTGTCACGTGACCCAGATCTTTCCCAGCCTGTCTGCAGGGAAACATATGATGGAGGAGCTTCTAGTCCTCTGCTGCTGGTCACATGCTCAAAATATAAAACTTTGAGCATGTGAACACAGTAAAAATTATATCCATAAAATGTTTTAAATTGCCTTACAAATATATATTTGAAATCCAAATCTTAATTATTTTTTGGCAATAACATGTTGTGTAGGCGGATTTCTGCCAGGTCACAGGCTGTGTCACTCCCCTCCAGCCTGTGTCTTAGAATAAGAGGGAGGTGAAGCCTCCATCAATCAATTTGTAATATCTATTGTGTTTAGCCGGTGAGTGAGCTGTCATTTACCACTGTGTATACGCTCACATGTGTGCCTATATAGTCACATGGGCTGCTCAGATGTGATTGGGAGGAAATACTCAGCATAGAAACTCACTGAAAACTGAGCATGTGCAGAGTTGCCACCACTGCTCTGCTAAATTGGGAACTTGGATAGAAGGGGAAGATATAGATTAGCAGGGTCAGACAGGTTTTTTGCAGAATACAGAAAACTAATCTCATAGTGACTGAGTATAAACAGCATGTAATACACCATTTATTGATAGTTTTTTATGATGTGGGTTTAGTGACACTTTAACCACCTCTGCACAATGTAATATGGCGTCAGACTTTTGAGCGGCGATATCTGAATGATGGCTGCAGTTACAGGCGTCATTCAGATATCTTCTTTTACGGCCAGCGATTCCCTGCACCGTGAAAACAATCATAGTGGCTTTGTTTGTTTTTACAGGCGGCGGAAGGGGACACCCCCCCCCCCCCCCACCGCCCTTTGATGCTTCTACCAACTCGCCTGTGCGATCAGCGAACTGGAGCAGGAATCCGCCGGCGCTGGAAGTTCACCATAGAGAATACCGCAGGTCAGATGGTCCCTAGCAGTCTCTGACCTTTCGGAGGCCGGGTATGACATTATGACGTCATGCCCTGGCCTCTGCAGTTTTTTTTATCTTTATTTCAGGCTTTCCAGCCTAGAGGTGAGATGTGGGGACTTAAAGGACCCCAGATCTTGCTGTAAAGAGGACCTGTCATGCCCTATTCCTATTACAAGGGATGTTTATATTCCTTGCAATAAGAATTAAAGTGATCAAAAAAATGTAAAAGGAGAGTGTCAAAATAGAAAAATATAAGTAAAATAAACAATAATAACATTTTTTAAAGCGTGACACTGCAATAAAGTAAAATAAAAAAAAAAAAGGGGGGAAAATTAGAGTGTGATGTGTTGTAACGCTGCATTGCACTGTCCCTTACCACCCCTACACAATACACACCTGTGTTTTATCGCTCAGTGGTCAATTCATTGTATATGGGTAGTCTTTAGGTCACAGGCCCATCACCATCATGTTTTATTGGTTATAGGACACAGATGTTGGTGGTTTGTTCCTTACAAAAACATATTTGGGAAGCACTCACCAATGCGTTTAAATTCAAGATGGTGCTGCCATAAGACCAACAAGCAATAGCGAACATATTACAGCGCACACATTCAAGAATGACATTTCCTCCAGGGCTAGTTAAAAACACCTGAACATATCCAAAAAATATGGGGGTTTGGTCACACTATATGGTTATATAGTGCTAAGCCCACTTACTGCGACAAAGCACCCCGAATGAAAGATCCTGCGTCTCAACCATGGGAGCCAAACTCCTCTATGTGGGAGAACTGAAAGGATACCTCCTATATACTGGTGGCCACTAAATAATAGGTAATGAAGAGGGGGAGGGGTGCTCTAACTAATATGTTTTTGTATGTTGTAATGAACCCTGACCAGGTTTTTTTGGGTTAGAGCACCCCTCCCCCTCTTCATTACCTCTTATTTAGTGGCCACCAGTATATAGGAGGTATCCTTTTCAGTTCTCCCACATAGAGGAGTTTGGCTCCCATGGTTGAGACGCAGGATCTTTCATTCTATTACTAGGGTAGGACCCACTATTCGGGGTACTTTGTCGCAGTGGGCTTAGCACTATATAACCATATAGTGTGACAAACCCCCGTATTTTTTGAATATGTTCAGGTGTTTTTACTAGCCCTGCAGGAAACGTCATTCTTAAATGTGTGCGCTGTACTATGTTCGCTATTGCTCGGTGGTTTGTTCCTGACATCTGATTTTGCCATGCAATGCATGACCTTGCTTTTATTTCTCTGTGCAGGTCAATGTGATTCCATAAAGGTGCCCAGGCTAAATATGATGGCTGTTTGCTTTACACCTCTCAGTGTGTTGCAGCATGCCCTGTGCAGTTTTAGCCCCATGCTCCTCTCAAAAACGTGCAATGAATGGACAGACAAAGGTATCATTCTGATGCAAGCCATCTACAAGCTTGCGTATCAGTGACTAGAACTGCACAGCTCTGCCTTCTCCTTCTTACAGGCGAATGTAACCAGCGTACACTCCGCTCACACATCTCTATTTGCAGAGAGATTATACAGCAGCTAAAGGCACACGTCTCTCACCTGGGCTGCTTAAAGTGGAAGTAAACCCCCCTATCGTTTTCAGCCAAGGAAGGTGCCATCTTTGCCTCTGTTTTAATCTTCAACTGCCACAGTGCTGCACATGTGATCCGTTATGACACCAGCCATTGGATGGTTTGACTGTTTGGTTGAGAGCACAGCCAATGTGCAGTTAGCATTCACGGCATGCCTTTTTTTTTTAGACTGTCAAATCGATGGGTTTACTTCCGCTTTAACTCTTTTCCTCTGACCAGCGGAACTGTTTATAGCAGGTCAATGTCAGTTTTATTATGAAATCTTTTTAGCATCCCAGTGGGCCCCTCAGGCCCCTTTCACACTGGGGCGGTGAGCCGCGGTGACGGTAAAGCAGCGCTATATTTAGCGCTGCTTTACCGTCGTTTTCACCGCGGTTTTCGGCCGCTCGGGTGCGGTTTTACCCCCCGCGAGCGGCCGAAAAAGGGTTAAACCCCCCCGCAGAGCGCCGCCGTAGCAGCGCTTTGCGGCGGTATTGCCGCGGTTTCACCGCGGTGTCCCATTCTAATCAATGGGAAGGAGCGGTATAGGAGCGGTGAACACACCGCTCCTATCCCGCTCCAAAGATGCTGCTAGCAGGACTTTTTTTGTCATTCTGCTAGCGCACCGCTAGTTAAAGGGGCAGGATTTTTTCATGCGGTGAACAGGCGCTATTTTTAGCGCTGCACCGCATGAAAAACGCCCCGGTGTGAAAGGGGCCTCAGAGTCTGGGGCCCCTGGGTATCCGAGTATGTTGGCCTTTTCATGCCTTTGTAGATATGAACATGTGTGACATTGTATGATATTTATTGTTGTTGTGGGTCTCCAAGACCCATGAAGTAAGTTTTGATTTACTGTCCATTGTTCTAAACACAGCTGGGCAGCAGTGCAAATTCTTGGGAACCATAATGGAGGACTATGAAATGACCCTGGATTAGCCATATGAATACCTTTTTTAGTCTCTAACATACAGTATGTCACAAAAGTGAGTACACCTCTCACATTTCTCACAAAAGTGAGTACACCTTTCACATTTCTCACAAAAGTGAGTACACCTTTCACATTTTTGTAATTTTATTATATCTTTTCATGTGACAACACTGAATAAATGACTATAATGTAAAGTAGTGAGTGTACAGCTTGTATAACAGTGTAAATTTGCTGTCCCCTGATAATAACTCAACACACAGCCATTAATGTCTAAACTGCTGGCAACAAAAGTGAGTACACTCCTAAGTGAAAATTTCCAAAGTGGACCCAAAGTGTCAATATTTTGTGTGGCCACCATTATTTTCCAGCACTGCCTTAACCCTCCTGGGCATGGAGTTCACCAGAGCTTCACAGGTTGCCACTGGATTCCTCTTCCACTCCTCCATGATGACATCACAGAGCTGGTGGATATTAGAGACCTTGCACTCCTCCACCTTCCGTTTGAGGATGCCCCACAGATTCTCAATAGGGTTTAGGTCTGGAGGGTTGTCTTGGAGGTGTGTTTGGGGTCGTTATCATGTTAGAATACTGCCCTGCGGCCCAGTCTCCGAAGGGAGGGGATCATGCTCTGCTTCAGTATGTCACAGTACATGTTGGCATTCATGGTTCCCTCAATGAACTGAACATGCTTGACACCATCTGAACCAAATAAGTTTATCTTGGTCTTGTCAGACCACAGGACGTGATTCCAGTAATCCATGTCCTTAGTCTGCTTGTCTTCAGCAAACTGTTTGCGTGCTTTTTTGTGCATCATCTTTAGAAGAGGTTTCCTTCTGGGACGACAGCCATGCAGACAATTTGATACAGTGTGTGGCATATGGTCTGAGCACTGACAGACTGAACCCCCTCCCCTTCAACTTCTGCAGCAATGCTGGCAGCACTTACGTCTATGTCCCAAAGACAACCTCTAGATATGATGCTGAGCACATGCACTCAACCTCTTTGGTCGACCATGGTGAGGCCTGTTCTGAGTGGAACCTGTCCTGTTAAACCGCTGTATGGTCTTGGTCACCGTGCTGCAGCTCAGTTTCAGGATCTTCACAATCTTCTTATAGCCTAGGCCATCTTTATGTAGAGCAACAATTATTTTTTTTTTTTTTTTTGCAGATCCTCAGAGAGTTCTTTGCCATGAGGTGCCATGTTGGACTTCTAGTGACCAGTATGAGAGAGAGCGAGCGATAACACCAAATTTAACACACCTGCTCCCCATTCACACCTGAGACCTTGTAACACGAATGAGTCACATGACACTGGGGAGAGAAAATGGCTAATTGGGCCCAATTTGGATATTTTCACTTAAGAGTGTACTCACTTTTTTGTTTTTTAGACATTATTGGCTGTGTGTTGAGTTAATTTAAGGGGACAGCACATTTTAAACTGTTATACAAGCAGTACACTCACTACTTTACATTGTAGTAAAGTGTAATTTCTTCAGTGTTACATGAAAAGATATAATAAAAGATTTGCAAAAATGTGAGAGGTGTACTCACGTTTGTGAAATACTGTACATATACTACAGCCAAGTAAAGGGACGAGTAAAAGTAAAAGAAATACATTTATTTTATGACATGTCTAACTAATTCGTATGTAGGTCTACCCATACCCAACTGAACTGTGTATAACTGACATTTAAGGCCCATACATGCGATCAGAAAATCATTCAAAAAATACAAATTTCGAAGCGGTCGTCTGATAATCTGATCGTTGGTACACAGCTCTCGTCCAAAGTTTTACGAAGGGGCAAACACGAAAATTTTTCGTGTATTATACCAGATCATACGATTTCCGATTTATCAGTACAGTTTTCATCCGAAAATACAATACAAATACATTATCACTTCCGAATTTTTATTCTGTACTTTAGTAACCTATTCGTTTTCGATATGGAGACTTGCATGCAAAAAAAAAAACTAGATGATTGTTCGCCCGATAATCTCATTGTGTGTACCAGGCTTTAGCTGTATAGTAAAGCTGAAGTTTAGCTAACTTCTCTCAGCTGGTTTGTTTACAGTGTGAAAAAAAAGACCAGCAGGTGGGCCAGGAAAGACTTTTACGAAGATACAAGTCAAAACTGGTCATCAAACCAAGCATCCTGTTATTAAATAATGGAAAATAAACTATTTTATTGATATAGTGATCAATACTTTAGTAAGTTGTTGTGGTCTTTTTGTAGTTATACGTTTACAACATCATCTGCTAGGGTGCAAAGCTTCCAGTTTTGCAATTAATACAGCGGGCTATAAAATATTAAGGGACATTCCCATGGTTTGCGTATAGAATTGCTCATGAATATTTCAGCTGTGGTGCTCAGGGCAAACCTTTGAAGCAGACCATCTCCATTTCGTTTCATCAATCCAAGGTTTACTACAGCAGTATAGAAAGCGAGATCCTGTAATCATGTTTTGGGAATTGTGACTAACTCATTGTGACTTTCTGTTTATAGCATTGAGTTGTGGCTGCTATATAAAAAAAGTCATATGTGGATTCCACTTATGATCACATACTGCTCCGGGGTTAGAGGGTGTTTGAAAGAATGGAGTGTGATGGAAGTTCAGTCCCAACCAAGTAGATTGTTCCCTTTTTGGATTTTTCCTTTTGTCACTACATAAACGAAAGAAGGACTCTAATGTAACTGTTTACATCTAATATGATTATGTAAGCTCTGTCATTTTATTTACTTTCCTGACTTCATAAGCATCTACTGTTTGTAGGGTTGCCATATTTCTGAGCATCTTTTATATAGAAGGCACATAAAGAAAATTTTTAAAGTGGATGTAAACCTCAGACATGGAATGTGAACAAAGCATATCCTTCTATATTGTGTACTTATCTCAATTAAGAGCACTAAGTGTCATTTCTGTCTGCTGCTTCGTTCCTCTGTTATCAGCATGAATCACTTCTGAAAAGTTTTCCTGCCACCAAGAGGTAAAGCTCTGAAGAATGTAATTTCAGCTTTCCACGTCCCCCCCTTTTTTTAACTTGCAGACAAGCTTTATAAATCGGCACTTTGAAAAGATTTAGAGAAGACTGCCGATAAACAGGTACAACTTAGAGGATTTGTTTCATATCTGTGTATCACCTGAGGATAGTCACTTCACTGGGTATATGTAAGGGTATACAACCACTTTAAGGAAAAGGGAACAGTTTCCTTTGCAGCCGCTTTCCCACTGCGGATGCAGTACTACTAGATCTGTGTCGTAATCCAGTGTGAAGATTTGCCTCTGTGCATGAGCTTCCTGTAGTAAAGACTGGTCACTGCTGCTCTCTCTTCTTGTGCAGGGTGACTGGTCTTGTCGTGTAGTGGGAAGACCTGCTCTGTCCCTCCCACAGCTCTGCTACCTGCACAGGCTATGTACATTACAGTATGGATGCCACTGCTACAAGGTAATAACTGGGCTTGGAAAGGCATTCAGTGCTCACAAAGTGGATTTATGTCCCTTGTGGCTCTTGGACACAGCTCTAAGGCACTCCGCTGGAACTAGTATGCAGATAAGGACTTCTGATGTTTCCTTAGTTTATGGATCATCATACTTGATCCGGTAAACTAAAAATCAGAGGGTCAGCATAGCAACTAGGCAATTAAATTTTTTTGTTTTTTGTTTTTTTTTTCTTTTTGTTTTCACATGTTTAAAGTGCACCTATAGTCCAAATGTTAAATCATATATTCACTTCCACGTTGGATTTTTTTATTTTTATTTTTAGCCTACTATTAATCTCAACAAACGTGAGGTCTGTAAATTTACTTTGTGAAGATCCCCACATATAGGGCCTGTGTACACAGGCTTTTGTTCTTTTTGTTCTCTGACTGAACTCCAAAAAGTGAAGATTTGCTTTTATATTTGCTATTGCTATCTATTTGCTGTTATAGGTTACATCTAAAAATGCTAATTGCACCTAAGAACTACCCTGAAAAATGTACTTTTTTGTCTGGAATTCCTCCTGATAAATGACTTGCACTTCCTGGCTTGCGAGGGTGCCTAGGCAATCATGTGCTGAGTGTGAGGTAAAGAATTACTGGCTCTAACTGCTGGTTTCAGAAGTTTTAAAGTGAGATTTGGTGACGTCACAACTGTGTTGCTTGTGGTTTTCATTACTGAATGCTTTGACATGAGGAAATAAAGAAACGCTTCTGCCAAGATGGCTACCTCCACAGAGAAACACACACACAAACCCCATGCAGAACAAGGCAAGTCATTCATGAGGAAAAGATCTGCAGGGAGACCACAGGCAATGTGGGTAGCTAGTTCTTTGCCTTCTGTTTGCCTTTTTATGGGCACAGCTTGCAAAGTACAGTTCCTCTTTAAAATGCCAACCATACAGGATCTCCTTTA
This sequence comes from Lithobates sylvaticus, assembly GCA_028564925.1. Lineage (NCBI taxonomy): Eukaryota > Metazoa > Chordata > Amphibia > Anura > Ranidae > Lithobates > Lithobates sylvaticus. The sequence continues at coordinate 632,588,761 of CM053026.1, forward strand.
ATTTATTTTAGCTAATGGGGAAAATTCCCTGGAATTCCTTAAAACTGATGCAGTCGCTCAGGTTGCTTTTAGGCATTCGTATAAGGCCTTGATCTGCTCTATAGAAATGGACCTTATCCTGCTACAGGTGCGAAGGTCTTGAAGCTTTCATATACATTTTTTCAAATATATCTGTATCCGAAAGATGGAAGGCTCTTCCCTTACTCTACTCTATTGTTAAAAGAGGGTGTGGCAGAGCTTGATAACCTTCCTGAAGTACAACGTTGGGCTCAAGAATGTTCATTAGCTATTTTCCTCTGGGACCGTTAAATCATTTTCCACGTAGAGGACTGAACTCGGCATTCCTACCAATTATTATTTTTTTACATACAATTGAGACACGCGGAGGCAGCCCAGTTTGGCCCGCAGGACATTCGACTTCAGCCCTTGGAATTGTAAACTTTACTATATGAAAAAGATCATTCCATGCTGGTTTCTAGATATTATTCTTTGTTAATATCCTCTTCTACTACCCGTATGGCCAAGGTTAAAACTAAATGGCAAACTGATATATCTTCACTGCAGGATGAGGCTTGGGAGGAGGTTCTAGGGAACCAATTCCCAGGGGTCATAGCCACCAGTGATGAGATAATACAACTAAACTATCTTCATCAAACTTATTATACCCCAGTTCGACTATGCAAATTAGGTAGGTTCACATCAGGTGTCATAATGCTAATGAAGATTTTTTTTTCCACATGATTTGGATGAGCCCTAGGTTACACCAGTTTTGGTCTGGTTTTACATCCTTTTATGGAGACAAAATTAGCTTTGCAAAATATATGCACTCTTGCAAGATGTCTTCTTGGAGGCCTAAAGGAGGAAGGACCTTAGTGCCTCCCAAAAGTGTTCATCTGGTTCCTCATCTTTTATGCTAAAACAAGCCTTTGCTCTGTGCTGGAAGATGTCGGACCCCCCTGGGCTTGTAGATGTGGATTTACTTGGTAAATGTCCTGCTTATGTACAAAATTACCTATACTGCAAGGGGCTGTCCAAAGAAGTTCCAATAAAATCTGGTCGATTTGGACCACCACAGTCTCTGGAGATATAGAATTTTAACTGCAATAGATGCTTTTCCCCACTGTTTTACTTGATTCTACCATACTGTGTTTTTTTTCTTTAATGCTTGTCTAACTGCATGCCTTAAATATACTATCTTGAACACCTCAAGTTCTTTTTTGTTGGTTTTGTGTATGATGTCCGGGTACTTTTGTGAGCTATTGTTTTTCTCTCAATATTGCCAATTTGTCTTACTGACCTGACAACATGTACCCTGTCTGTCTTTGTTTTGATATATGGAAATTAATAAAATACCTTAATTTTTTTTTTTTTTTTTTTTTTTAAAAAGCAGACAGATTTTGCGTGTTATGCAGGCATTCTAAAGCCCCATACACACGGTAGGATTTTCACATGGATTCTGTCCGTTTGGACAATGTTGTTGAAAAATCCGACCGTGTGTATGCACCATCGGACAGTGTACGTCGGATTGTCCGACGGTCTGATTCATACCTATGCATTTTTAGTGCTTTTTGCATTATGAAAATTTGCACTACAGAATGTGTTCGATAGGAAACCATGTTAAATGGACTGCAGTGCAAATCTGCAAAATGTAAAAAGCACTAAAAATGCATAGGTGTGAATCGGCCTAAAAGTGGCACAGCGTGCAGTAAATTAATTTACCTGTCTAGAGCTTGGATTTGGCGCAATGGTTTTACAACCGTTGCGCACATCTCTGAGGAGGACTGATGGTCTAAACTTGATATTGGAGAAAATTTCTCAAGGTAACCTCTTTAACAGAGGCTTATCAAGTTACAGTCCCTGAGTCATTAAAATACCTGTTTGAGGAATGTTCTAAGACTTTTAATTATTAATGTAGGTGAAGTGGAAGTACTATACGTAGAAAGATTGCAGTTTAAAAAAAAAAAGCTGTGATGAGGTTGGGGCTGATGACACATTCTTCATGGGTTTCATACTATAGTTGTTTTTGACTTGACTGTTTTTATTTTATTATTTTTCAATTTTGCATTTTATAATTTTTAGGCTGCCTAAATTACATTTGAAACGCATAACTTACAGGACTTTTGCATGCCTATAAACGCGTAAGCATGTGTATGCACGTAAATTGCTGCAAATGTAAAATGTTCTATTAGTGTATGGCCCCTTTCACACGGACGCAGTCAGTTTAGGCACGTCAAAAATGTATCAGTTCTTATCCGTTGTCTCATCCGTTTTCATCCGTCATCCGTTCCGTTAATGTCCGTTTTCATCCGTTTTTTGTCCGCTTACATCCGTAAATGCACACGTTTACGTCCGTTTTTTCATCCGTTTTTGTATACGTTTTGTTCCGTTTATATGTGTGCCTGTGCCTTTAAGAGGTTGAGTTCACAGATAAACACAAAACGGATCTTAACGGATCGGACGTTGACGGACAATGTCCGTCAACGTCAGTTAATATCCGTTTTTTGACGGATCTGAACGTAGCCTTGTACGTTTAAAAAAACGGATAAAAACGGAAGCGGAGGTTAACTGATGGTGACGGATGTTCATCTGTCTGCCCATAGGAATGCATTGTCGTCCGTCGACGGATGGAAGAAAAACGGAAAGACGGTCCGTCCGTGTGAAAGGGGCCTAATACTGATCTTTACTCTCTGTGTATGGTTCCATAGACAACAATGCATCTTAGTTCAAATCGGTAAAAAAAAAAAAAGTTGCGCTTTTTAACTCCTGTGTGCAAGAGGCCTAAAAGGTTTATCAGTCTTGAACATACAGCCATACATACTGGAGAAAGAAACACTAACCATTACTCTAACCTAGCAATTCCTAATTACTGACGATTACTTTAAATATGTGATGATAGCTCTTACTAATACAAGGTTTTAAAGCCAGTCCCTTGCACATTCGACAACCTAAGTGAGCACATACCCCCAAACATGCCTGATAATTCCCCAAAATAAACGCATTATTAAGCGTAATTAACACTAGAAAAGTGACATGGCCGCGTTATTGAATTACCCCCAGTATGTGTTGTCTGTGGTTAGATAGTGGAGATCCAATCTCTTTCTACAAGACCCCCTGATGCTGATCTACACAAGGGAATCTACAGACCATTTCAGCCACTTTCAACAAGCTTTGCGTACAAATGTTATCCATACTACCAGCAACAGTTTATGTGGTTTTCATTGATTTAAAAAAAAAAAAAAAAAAAAAAGCTGATGGTGGTAGTTAGTTGCCTTTGCAACTTGCAATGGAATCTGTCTAAATGATGCTATGATTCAGCCCTCGAGTGCCCACCCATACCTAAAATATCAGCCATGGGAATAATTACCCAGTAATACTATGAGGAGTATCCCGTACAGAATCGTCTCCGTAGATGTGCTGAATTAGCTTCTTTCTACAAGGCAGCAGTGTTTTAGGATGAGTCTCTTTAAATTACAGTGTGCTTGAATATATTAGTGCTCAGTGAAAGGGAAGATTAAATGATTATCTGCTAGCTCTAGTTTTACTGTGACTGTACTCTTAGAAGGCTGTTGTTAAATATGCTTGTATGTAACTTCCCTTTCATTCTGCAATGAATGTGTGTATTGTTCTTCACTCTGTCACCAGGTATGTGCAGGGAGGACTGCTTGATGTCACATAATGTGCTGATATGAACAGCGAAAAACATAACTTATAGAAGCAGGTTTTAGAAGGTTCTGTGAATTCATTCCTCTCTGGGATGTTTCCTGTTTTCCTTTTTTAAAGTGGTTGTAAAATTCTGAAATGAAAAGTGAACTAAGTCTATCCTTCTATAGTGTATGCTAGCCTCAATCCAAAGCACTTGGTTCCTCTGTCATTTCTCCTGCATGAGTCACTTTTGACAGTCTATGCTGACACCAGACAAATCCGGGAGACAGCTGCCCCAGCACACAGCAGGTGATTGACAGCTTCAGCTATACATGTTTCCCTTAGACTCTGTATTGGAGGAGTTGTCCATTCCCCCTCCCCTTGGGTCTCAGATTACACTGAGCTCTCTTCTCCATTCTGTGTAGCGTGTGACGTTCGATCTCCACTCCCTGCCTTCTGGAGCTGAGATCTGTGTTTGAGGAGGTTGTAGTGAGGGGAGGGCTGCAGATGAACAGGTGCAACCTAAGTAGGGTGACTCGTTTCATCTGTGTATCACCTGAGGATAGTCCCTTCACTGGATATATGTAAGGGTTTACAACCATTTTCATGAATAATATAGTGAAGAGATGAACTTTAAAGCAGATCTTTCACTTTGCCTTATTTCCTTCCTCCCACTTCCCTCTTTTATATACCGTAATCACTTTATTTTTATTAATTATATTCAGTTTTACCTTCTTTCATGTGCAGCACCATTCGTCTTCCTTTCTAAACTAGAGAGAGTGACACAGCCTGTATCCGCCTGCAGCCTTTAAAGGGTATGTGGTCACACATCCTAGAAGGTCCTTAAAGGGAAGTTCCAGGCCTTTTATGTTTATTAAAAGTCAGCAGCTACAAAAAGTGTAGTTGCTGACTTTTAATAAGCAGACACTTACCTGTCCCACGGTCCAGCGATGCGGCCGAACGGGGTGTCGCTCCTCTCCGCCATCGCCTCCATTGCCACTCTGGGCACCCGGCCGTGACCGATTTTGGCTTCACGGGCGGGCACGCACAGCACATGCGCGAGTCGCGCTGCGCTCCCGGAGTGGACAGGCAATCTCCTGGGACCTGTCACGTGTCCCAGGAGATCGCCTAGAGGGAGGGGCCGCCTAAGGCGAAAGGAGGAGTTGCCTAGGCGGTCCCTGGGCGGAAGGAGGAAGTGGGACAGGAAGTCCCCCTCTTAATGAAGCTCTCACTCCCCCCCCCCCAAAAAAATGACATGCCAAATGTGGCATGTAAGGGGGCAAGGAGTGCTTAAAGTGGAAGTTCCATTTTTGGGTGGAACTCCGCTTTAAGTGTTTTGGAGTAGTGTGATATTTAGCGCCTCCTCTACGCAAAATCTCACAATATTTTGGCACTGCAGCATTCTGGGATGCATGGCATGATGTTCCAGTAGGCTACAGGTGTACAAGGGCCACATTACTATTGCTAGGTGAGGAATAAGGCTACAGTCATATTTGCACTCCTCCTCAAACTTTTCTAAATGTAACAGAAGTTCTCTGTGAAGTATAAATTCCTTTTACGTTTTGGGTGTCCTGCTTTTAATTCTATTTTCTCCAAACACAACTAAACTCATCGCGCATAATCGTAAGTAAATAAACATTTTCAATCATTTACATATATCTTCTAAACCAGGGGTGCTCAACATTTTTAAGAGCATGGGTCACTTAAAGCGGAGCTATATTCACCTTGGCTCCCGCGATGTGCTTTCCCTGAGCTCTCCACCCGACTGCTGACCTCTTCAGGCAGCCGGATTTCGGGTCTCAGTCGCCAGCCGCTGTCAGTGGGTGGGTGGGGGGTGACGTCAACCCTGCACATGAGCCTGAGGTTAGTCAGATACAGCATTGCTGAATTTGTACAGTGAGTTGCGCATGCACTGCTCACTGTACAAGGGCGGACAGGCAGGTAAGTGACTTTAACCGCTTCAGCCCCGGAAGATTTTGCCCCCTTCCTGACCAGAGCACTTTTTGCGATTCAGCACTGCGTTGCTTTAACTGGCAATTGCGCGGTCATACGACGTTGCACCCAAACAAAATTAGCGGCCTTTTTTTCCCCACAAATAGAGCTTTCTTTTGGTGGTATTTGATCACTCTCTGCGGTTTTTATTTTTTGTGCTATAAACAAAAAAAGAGCGAGAAAAATGCAATATTTTTTAACTTTTTGCTATAATAAATATCCCCCAAAAATATATAAAAAAAATTTTCCCCCCTCAGTTTAGGCAGATATGTATTCTTCTACATATTTTTGGTTAAAAAAAAAATCACAATAAACGTATATTGTGGGAGCCCTGCGATGATCGTGACCGCCGGCCACTCGCATTGGCTCCAGGGGCCGAGCGCGCGGGCCCCTAGTGGCCACAGGGAGAAGTGACGAAACATAACTTTGTTTCGTCCAGCCGTGCCATTCTGCCGCAGTAAAACTGCGGCGCTGGTCGGCAAGTGGTTGATAACAGAAGACCCAAAGCATGTCTCTTCTGCATTAAAACTCTTGCCTGTTCGCCCATTTTACATTTTTCATGAAAGTTCCAATTTTAAGTGGGCCACAATGAAATGAAATGGTTCAGAATTAAAAAAATATTTATTTTGAATAGCACAATGATGATTTTAAACAACAAATCATAATTTTCTGTGGGACCAATCCCTGTTAAATGTTTACCCACTGTTTAATCACAAAAATCGAATTTTATATTAACCAGATCACCATCAATCCCACTCAGGTGTGACCAGCCAAAAAAGCTCTGAACCAGTGTTGCAGTCTTCACTATATTAGGGTCTTTGCAACCACCCCTTAATTGCCAAAACAAGGGCTGTGGACATTCTAAGCCAGTGGTCTCCAAACTGCGGACCGGGAGCCAGATGCAGCCCATTTCTTGCTTTTGTCTGGCCCTTGGGGCACTATTTCATTGGCTGACACCAGGAAGGGGCACAATTCCTACCAATGATACGAATAATGGGGCACAGTTCCTCCCAATGACACCATCAATGGGGCCCAATGACACCAAAGATGGGGCACAATTCCTACCAATGATGTCCATGATGAGGCACAGTTCCTCCCACTTATGCCATCAATGGGGCTCAATGACCCCAATGATGGGGCACAATTCCTACCAATTACACCAACGATTGGGCCCGCTGACACCAATGATGGGGCACAATTCCTACCAATGACATAAATGATGGGGCACAATTCCAACCACAGACACAAATGATGGGGTACAATTCATCTCACTGACACCAAAGATGCGGCACTGTTTACTACAACTGATGCTGGAACATTTTTTACTCCCGATGGCCACAGTCCACCCCCCCTAAAGTCTGAAGGACCTTAAACTGGTCCTTTGTTTATAAAGTTTGGACACCCCTGATCTAAACAAAGAACACACCAGGGAAGTGCATGCCCTAGTAGTGCAATAAACGTCTTTCTTAAAGAGGAAGTAAAGCCTCCTTCAAAAAAAAAAAAAAAATGGAACCTGCAAGGCAAAGGCATAATGAGCTAGTATGCATAGCATACTAGCTCATTATGAATAACTTACCTGAGAACGAAGCCCCCGAAGCGACCCTCGTCCACGACCTCCTCCGACGCCATCAATCACGGAGTGACTTCCGGGTCTCGCTGGTCCAGCGCTGTCATTTGCTGGAGCGGCGATGACGTCACACCCGCGCATGCGCACAAGAGTGGCATATCGCCGTCATCTCGGCATGCTCAGTGCGCCTGCGCGCCGTAGACAGCGATGCCTGTTCTTTTCTAAATATCTCCTAAACAATGTAGGTTTAGGAGATATTTATTGGACCTACAGGTAAGCCTTAATCTAGGCTTACCTGTAGGTCAAAGTGGTTTGTAAGGGTTTACAACCACTTTAAGCAAAGATAAAATGACACATAATGCACTGACATGCAGGTTTGATCCTGCCATTGTGAATGAGGCCTAAGGAAGCAACTGCACTGCGCTGCACATGACAGACAGCATTTACTAAACAGAAAAAAAAGAACATGAAATTCTGTAAATTGGAGGGGGAAGAGGGAGATGAGACAAGGTTAGAGAATTAGTGAAAGGTTTGCTTTAATATTGTGTAGAGAAAGTAGGGTTTTCCTCTAAGTCTGCTGGCTATTTTATGAGCATTTGTAACATGAGTCGTGCGTTTTACCCTTCTTATATAAGGTTCATAGGTCAGCTTATTTAAAAGTTGTGTAATGACCTTTGTGTCTTGAAAGCGTGCCAGAAATTCCAGCCATTTCATTGCCCGAGTAAAGGTGTTTCCTGCAATTAGGCGCAACACACTAAGAGACCAGCCTACCTGATTTATTTATCGGAGCATCTCATTCCTGCAATACTTGGGGATTAATCATTAATCTTCTTAGGCATTGTGGCAGCTATAGCAAAGCCTAATAAGAATTTTACAGGACACATTTATTGATTTTCCTCTCAATCTGCTCTCCTGCATGTCCCTTCAAGTGGCCCACTATTTTGTACACAGTCCTTTTTAATCCCTCTGGTCTTGGAAATAAGTCTCTGAAAGTTTAGTTCAGACAATATATGGTGGTCAAGCATTCGCTATCTTGACTGACAAGTGACCTTTCTTTAGCGCAACAAGCACGTAGATGTACGCTCTCTTTATGTGTGTGTGTGTGTGTGTGTGTATTCCAGAAGTATGTACCACACTTCATGTGTGGAGGAAAGATAGGTTCTTGGTTGAAGGAAAGGGCTACAGTCTGTTGTCTCTAAATATCTGAAGCATTCTAACCTCCTGATATTTCTTTCCCCAATGCCTAGTATACACGATCAGGAAATCTGATGAAAAATACCACTGTCGAAGCGATTGGACGATAGTCTGATCATTGGTACACAGCTTTTAAAGGGGAGATCACGAAAATGAATGCAAAATGATCTAAAGGCACAAACGCAAAGATTTTTCTCTTGCGATAACGGAACAAACTATTTTTGTTTTAATCAGTAGAATATTTGTCCCAAAAAACCCACGAACATGCAAGCTGAGAAATGAAAGAATACATTTACAATACAATAGAACACATTAAATCACTTCTGAAGTTGTATTCTGTTGTACGGGAATTTTTGTAACTTTAGCAGCCTAAATAGTTTTTTGAGAGACTAGCATGGGGTTGATCTTCTGCTCGGATCGCCTCGGCAATCTGAGCGGAAGTTGGAATCAGAACGAAGTACCTGCTAAGAGGAGGTGGGGGACAAGGACATAATGCGGAACTTCCCCTTTAGGGTAAAGTTCCACTTTACAGAGCATAACGCATATTAAATGTACAAATGGTGGCAAGGTATTAACCACCAGTAAAGCCACAGGTCACATTCACCAGGCAGTAGAGTGCAGCACGATTAGAATACTAATACATTTTTCATTTGTTTGTGCCTCCTGAGGGATATTTACCCTCTCTATATGTCCTGCTTGTTGTTATTGCCAATAGAAAAAGAAAATCCCAAATTTTGGGTTGTCGCCCAAATAAGAATAGGGGACAGTAGTTCTGTTGACTCTGGAGAGAACCAAGGATTCCTTCACTTTGGAGGGGTTTCCTCTCACTTCCTGTGGTGGGTATGAGACCGGAAGTAAAAATAAATCTCAATGGCATACAGATGGTAAAAAATAAATTGACAGGTATTATAACCCTCCCTTAGGGCTCTTTCACACGGGGCGGATCAGTGCAGATCCGCCCCGTGGATATCTGCTGAGCAGGAAGATGACAGGTCCGTCTCTGCACACTGTGCAGGGACGGACCTGTCACAGCGCCGCTCTCCCCTATGGTAGATCGGGTGACGACGGACCGTAGAGTCCGTCGTCATCCGATCTGCTCTGCAGACGTATGGAAAAATAGGGTTTTCCTCCGTCTGCAGAAACGGACCATAGTGGGCACGGACGAGATCGGGTGTCAGCGGATGTTCATCCGCTGACACCCGCTATCCCATAGGGATACATGTATGTCCGTTTTGCATCCAAAAACGGAAGGATGAAAAACGGACATACGGTCCGTCCGTGTGAAAGAGCCCTTACTCTATCCAAATTGAAAATGTTTGCCTTCAATTCTATTTTAAGTCCTGGATCACATCTGCGTGGCTCTGCTTTCATTTGAATGGGCTGCTGTGCCTCCAGAAACACAGGGAAAATGTCCCTGCTCTATTTCTGGATATGCAGTCCACACAGGAACTGCAAGTGCAGTGCGATTCCCGGTGAGTGCCATTAGGATTAATGCATCCAGCGCATTTTTCTGTGCGGGTGGTTGCGGCTGCGGGCACAGGTGTGGACCTGCAGAGGGAACCACCCACATAGATATGAACCAGGCCTCAGTAACAGCAGCAACATTAAGAGAAAAAATATAGGGAAACCAGATTTGTAAGGAGGTTCGCCTCTGTATGACACATTGTTCCTCTGCAAGTTCTGAATTCTTTAAGAATTTACAAAAAAACTGTTTCCAAATATGCGTAATCTTATTACAGTCCCAAAATATATGTATGTATGAACCAGGGGTATCACAGCCTCTGAAGCATGTTTGTGGTGTTGTGGGGAATATGGAGTGTAGTTTGACTGGGGTATAGTACCATCTGGTGAATAGTTTCATTGCGGTCTCCTTAACTGTGATAGATCTAGTGCATTTATGTAAGTTGTTGATGCATGTATCCCAGTTTTGGACAGAGAAAGAAATGTTTAATTCTTGTTCCCATTTGAGCATGTATGGTAGTTTGTTTGTTTCTGTGTTGTTGATTAAGTGTGAATATATCTCTGATAAAAGGCCAGATTTTCTTGGGGACTTTAGACATATGTTTTCGTAAAATGAGGGTGGGGGGGAGTTTGTTGTTTGAAAATTTGTGTTAAAAAAATGTCTGATCTGCAGGAATTTATGAAACTCAGTGTTAGGAATTATAATCTCAAATAACAACATTGTCCTTACCCCACACAGTTGTCTCTTATTCGCACCTGTTATCGGTCTCTCTACGCACAATACTAGATTAGTACATACAATCTGTGTTGCAATTCACTGGTTAATTGCATATCATTGGAAATCCCAATCAGTTCCTTTAGAACATTTGAAAACCAGAATTAACAACATCAACCTTATGGAAAAAATATTTCATACAATTCAGAACACCATCCATTTATATAATAAAAAATGGGATCCGTGGTATAAACATTCCATATCCTTTTTTAATCCATCCTGAGAATGTCTACACATAAAGCACCAGTCTATTCGTAATAATGTACTATATACCATAATCAAAACGTTTGTACCATAACTAAGACTACTAACTTAATCATTTGTATCTTACAATGTTACATATGTAAAACTTGTTATTACTGTCAATGTTTCGACATATTTTTGTACTCTTTTTGTACCACCTTTTGCACACAATAAAATAGTTTGTAAACAAAAAAAATGAATTTACAAAAAAAGTGTAAAATTCTGCATGTATTTTGAAATGTGTTTTTGTCCCCTTTTTTTAAACACTAAAGCTGACAGATGTCGCTGGCATATTATATTCTGACAGCAGGGCCCACAGCTGTCATAATAAACTGATCAGTGGCTGCAACTACAGATCGACAATTGTTTTCCAGCATGTCCCTTTAACAGAAGTTGATCAAACTGTTAACTTCTGTCGAGCAGGGACAGTCTCACTTTCATTCAAATTCATCCGGTCCCGGCTGAACTGGTCACATTTCTATCAGTGTTTGGCCAGTTTCTCAAGTATTAAATGAAGACCCCGCTCAAACTGGCCCAGTGCTTCAGATGTAAAGATGCTGCTCCGGCCACACCCTCTGATGTGTTTCGCCCCGCCCACTGGGTCTTGGTCACAGTTGACCAATATCTGAAGTACTGGGTTGGTTTGAGCGACGTCTTCATTTTATGTAAGTCTAAACTCCTGAATTAGTGTGCTGATGCCTGCTCCCACATTCTGGACACCGGCAGGGAGACTTGTCATCCTCCAGCTTCGAGCGGTGCGCGTTCCTATGTTCCTACGTGATCACCGCTTTACAAGTAATTGCACTGCATAAGGCCCTATGGCATGCGCTATAAATGGCGACCTCGGTAATGGAATTTCCAGACTGATTGTCTTTATTTCAAATCGTGCCAATGATCTTTTTTTTATTACTAAAGCATAGGGGGGGAATATATTAATCCCATTTCTCTGAGGCTAAATGTGGTTGTTGTCTAAATCTTCTAGAGTAGCCCATTACTCAAGAGCTTGTAGGAGTTTGGACTTGATGGACGTGTCTTTTTTTTTTTTTTTTTTTTTCAAACATATTAACTATATCATGTTGGCACTACAGAACTATTATAGTATAACAAAGACATGACAAAGGTGTGCTAGAGTGCAATAATTAAATAGGGGAATTGTTCAAAGTGCCCAGCCCCCCCATGCAGCCGCGGTTGTGGTCGTGCTTTCCATGGGCCAGAGTTCCCCCTTAGAAAGCCAAGTTAGGTTAGTATCTCGAGCAACATCCTGAACCTGTCAGGTCTTTGCTGAAAACAATTTCTCAGTATGTTATTAACATTTAGCATTCCTTGTGAACTCATTATTTCTGTGATTCTAGACAGCTCTGACAGGTGTTCCATCACAAAGCTTTCTGTATTCCAAGCACTCCTCTGCAAAAAGAATTGCAAAAAGAACAAGCCTGTTTTCCCCACCTGACAGTCGCAATCCTTCATAAAGATTTATTGAGCAAATTACATCTGCTTGATTTTATGTACATGTTGGTGTTCTGTAAATAATTTATGTATAATTTATTCTCTTTCTTAATACTTTATGTGCCAGTTATAGGTCTACGATAAAATGAGAAAACAAAATCATTAGGCTAAAACTATAAAATAAATGCATATAATCCAGTGTACAGCATTATAATGGGTCATAAAAGTAGAATACAGGCAAACAAAGAAGTTTTTCATATGCTGGAAGTAAATGTGGCTGTGACAGGTTGAGAAGGAGGTCTAGGAGTGGAAGGCAAACATCCAAGTATTTAGATTTATCACCAGTATTGATTCAAATGGTGGCTTTCAGTGCTCACATAATGATACATATGCTTTTATGTTCCATTCATCAATGTACTTTTCTCATTCATTGTACATACCAACGTGTTTTGTGCTGAGTAAATCTTTGTGACATCACTTTACTGAACATTTTGCGCTATGCTTTGTTGCAGGTTAACAAAACCTTTATCGTTTGCTGACTGCGTTGGGAATGAGCTGCCTTGGGGATGGGAAACTTCCTATGATCAACAAATCGGAGTCTTCTTTATTAATCATATTAATCGTAAGTGGTTCCTGAAGGTCCTATGCATTGATTTGTGTGTGTGTGTGTATATATATAATATATATATAATGTGTGTGTGTGTGTGTGTGTGTATATATATATATATATATATATATATATGTATGTGTGTGTGTGTGTGTGTGTGTGTGTATGTATATGTTCCCCAGGGGTGTAACCATATGCTACGTGGTTTTTAGACTAACAGCAGCCATGTGGGGAAAATATGTTTTTCACTTTATCTGTCCTGTGTCAGAGAGGTCAGACTTCTAGGTACATGGTATAGATGGTGCGAAGGACCCACAGGTCCGGGCCTTGCGCATTTGGTCTTTTTGCTTTTTTTTTTTTTTATTTGGGGGGGGGGCAAAAAAAAAAAGTATTGTTATTAACAACAAACTTCCCAGTGCTTTGCAATTTTAGAAAATGAATATTTGAAATAAAAAAATGAAAATGCTAGTATGCACTGCATACTAGCAAAATATGAAATACTTACCTTGAAACAAAGCCCTCCAGCGGTGCTCTGTCATCACTGCAGAGGCTTCCATCTTCACCCAGTCTTTCTTCCGTGTTCCCAGACTGTGGGCGCTTAAATGGCCAAGCCGCAATTACTTCACTCCTGAGCACAGTTATGCCGTTCCTTCAGGGTGCATGCATCGGTGATATCACCGGCTGCTGCTTGCTAGAATAGCTCCAAAACGGTGCACGTTTTAAGAGAGATTTATTTTACCTACAGGTAAGCTTTATTATAAGCTTACCTGTCTTTTTCCCTTCTCGGCTCCACAGAGAGAAGATGCACAGAGTAACGGGAAGGACGTTAACCAGCAGGAGTTTGTCAGGGCCCTGGCTGCTTTCCTCAAGAAGTCTGGGGAACTAAAAGAACCAGAATGGGCAGACAAACTTACCAAACACAAGGAACTGGCATCTTATGATGAGAACTGGTTCTACATCACTTGTACCCATGTGGTGGCGCCAGAGTTGGTTCCATGACAAAAATCTGTGGTGAGCGCCAGCGCAGTGGCATCATGCCAAGCCACTTGCCAAGCCATAGAGCAAGCAAGAAGCTTGGCCAGGAAGGTGTTGCAGGCTCTGGAGGGATGCAAAATGGTGGAGAAAGACACCAAGGTTACAGACTGACTCCACAAGGACAGAGAAACCTCAACAGAATTGCTGGACAGGTTGCAGAAGCCAGCAAGAAACATTAAACACATTTGTAAACAAAATAAATATTCTGGTTAAAAAAAAAACTGTTATGCCGCGTATACACGAGCGGAATTTCTGTCAGAAAAATCTTGGATGGTTTTTCCGATGAAGTTTCGCTCAAACTTGGCTTGCATACACACAGTCACACAAAAGTTTGCTGAACCTTCGACCGCCGAAACGCGGTGAGGTACAACACTACGACGAGCCGCGAAAATTAAGTTCAATGCTTCCGAGCATGCGTAGGAATTTTGGACGTCGGAATTGGTACAGACGATCGGAATTTCCGATTGGAACTTTTTCTGACCGAAAAATTGAGAACATGCTCTCAATCTTTTGCTGGCTGGAGTTCCGCCAGCAAAAGTCTGATGGAGCATACACACGGTCGCATTTTCGGACCAAAAACCAGAGTTTTGCTGGCGGAATTTCCGATCCTGTGTATAAGCTTACCAGTAGGTAAAAATCAAAATGCAGAGTTTACTACAGCTTTAAGGATTTGCATGATATTGTATTTAAAGTCAATACTTTTTTTTTATTTTTGTTTTGTAGAGTAGGAAAGGGTTAGAACTCCATTCAGGTTTTTTTCTTCTCATGTGCGTCCTTGTTAGGAGGCTTCACTCTCCCTATTCGTCTTGGTGACCACTGACACTGATAGTAAAAACAAGGGAAATGTTTTTTTCATTTGTCACCCAAACAGGAATAAATGTCAACAAGAACCCTTCCTTACGAACATCTGTCAAACAGGGGATTTCTCCCTTTAACCACTTGCCGACCGCCCCATGTAGATATACGTCGGCAGAATGGCACGTACAGGCAGAACCACGTACCTGTACGTGCCATTCTTTAGGCGGTTGGGGGGTCCGATCGGACCCCCCTCCGCCGGCGGGGACGGTCGGCATCGCTTCAGGAGCGATCCGGGACGAGGGGACGGCCAGTGGTTTCTGGCCACCCCCTCGCGATCGCTCCTGGCGAATGAAAAGCTTCCCCTTCCTGTCTATTGTATAGACAGGAAGGCGGAAGTGATGTCACGCTCGGTGCGCCGGTCTATGTGACCGGAGACGCCGAGCGGCGAACATGTTAAGGTTAGTGCACAACACTACACTGACACCAGTACAGTTAGGCACATATTCCACCCCCCTGTCACCCCCTGATCACCCCCCAGATCACCCCCTCCCCCCCCAGTCACAGTGTCACTAATTGCAGTGATCATTTATTTACTGATCACTGCATTTAGTGTCAGTGTGACTGTAATAACTGTCAGGGCAGTTAGTTTTAGGTCCTAGGTAGCCCCCTACCCCCCCCTAATAAAGGTTTAACCCCCTGATTGCCCCTAGTTAACCCCTTCACCCCCCTTTTGCCAGTGTCACTAAGCGATCGTTTTTCTGATCGCTGCATTGTGTCGCTAGGTAACCATTTTTTTTTTATTTTAACCGCCATGTTTTATATAGGTTCATAAATAGTTTTATAGGTCAGGTACCCCCATATTACAACCTAAATAAAGGTTTTAACCCCCCTGATTGCCCCTAGAGTTAACCCTTTCACCAGTAATCACCGTATAACTGTCACTGGTGACGCTGGTTAGCCAGTTAGTTATTTCGTTATTTAGGTTCCCCGTCAGGTTTTTATATAGCGTCAGGTACCCCCATATATTACCTAATAAAGGTTTAACCCCCTGATTGCCCCTAGTTAACCCTTTCACCCCCTTTTGCCAGTGTCACTAAGCGATCGTTTTTCTGATCGCTGCATTAGTGTCGCTAGGTAACCAGTTTTTTTTTAGGTTAACCGCCATGTTTATATAGGTTCATAAATAGGTTTATAGGTCAGGTACCCCCATATTGCAACCTAAATAAAGGTTTTAACCCCCTGATTGCCCCTAGAGTTAACCCTTTCACCAGTGATCACCGTATAAAATGTCACTGGTGACGCTGGTTAGCCAGTTAGTTATTTCGTTATTTAGGTTCCCCGTCAGGTTTTTATATAGCGTCAGGTACCCCCATATATTACCTAATAAAGGTTTAACCCCCTGATTGCCCCTAGTTAACCCTTTCACCCCCTTTTGCCAGTGTCACTAAGCGATCGTTTTTCTGATCGCTGCATTAGTGTCGCTAGGTAACCAGTTTTTTTTTGTATTACTGTTACGGGTGACGCTGGTTAGTTAGCTTGTTTTTTATACTGTCAGGGCACCCGCCATTTATTACCCAATAACGGTTTAACCCCCTGATCGCCCGGCGGGTGATATCAATTAGGTTTTAGGGTCAAATAAGGTCTGCGTCGCCCCAGGTTAGTGCCAGTACCGCAAACACCCACGCGCAAAGCATACACCTCCCTTAGTGGTATAGTATCTGAACAGATCAATATCTGATCTGATCAGATCTATACTAGCGTCCCAGCAGTTTAGGGTTCCAAAAAAACGCATTGTTAGCGGGATCAGCCCAGATACCTGCTAGCACCTGCGTTTTCCCCCTCCGCCCAGCCCAGCCCACCCAAGTGCAGTATCGATCGATCACTGTCACTTACAAAACACTAAGCACACATAACTGCAGTGTTCGCAGAGTCAGGCCTGATCCCTGCGATCGCTAACATTTTTTTTGTGGTAGCGTTTTGATTCAGTCGCTAACAGTCAGGAGCTTTTTTACCTGTGAATCTCAAAAAAATAAAAAAAACAAAAATAGTTGTCGTTTTATTGTTCTCTCTCTCTCTCTATTGTTGCTCTTTTTTTACTCCATTCTATTCTGCAATGTTTTATTATGTTTTATCATGTTTTATCATGCTTGCTTTTCAGGTATGTAATTTTGTTTACTGTGTTTTAGTGTTAAGCATTTTTTTGTTTTCAGGTGCGCCATTCAGTTGCAGCGCGGATTTATTTATCTTGACAGCAACAGCGTTTGCTCCCACGATACATAAAGCCGCGACTCCAACGCTGTAGGAGGTGATTTCACCACCACAGTTAAAAAAAAGAGCATATATGCCGAAGCATGGGGGCAGCAGGGGGCGGGGAGGAGCGATTGGCTCCTAATGCCACGTACATACGGTCGAAATTCCGACCG
Organism: Lithobates sylvaticus; assembly: GCA_028564925.1. NCBI lineage: Eukaryota > Metazoa > Chordata > Amphibia > Anura > Ranidae > Lithobates > Lithobates sylvaticus. The sequence goes on from CM053026.1 coordinate 632,605,944, forward strand.
TGTGTACACGGCATAACTTTTGCGGGAGGATGCCCCCATGCATCGGCATATATAAATGGTGCATGTATGCCCATCATTAGAAGTGGGTGGATGAAGGGAGGTATTCTAATGGTGGGCATACCCACCAATCAATCTCTTTTTTTCGTTCAGCCAAGAGGCTGCATGAAAAAAAAAAAGATTACAATATATGTCCAGTATGTTGCTGGACTTTGAATGGTTATACCAGAATGATGCCTGCAGGTTTAGGTATCATCTTGGTATCATTCTTTTCAGCCAGTGATCGGCTTTCATGTAAAAGCAATTCTAGCGGGTAATTAGCCTCTAGACTGCTTTTACAAGCAGTAGGAGGGAATGTCCCCCCTCCCGGATATAAACCGCGCCATTGGGAAATTGGGAAAGCATTTTATCACACCAATCTTGGTGTGGTCAGATGCTTTGAGGGCAGAGGAAAGATCTAGGGTCTAATAGACCCCAATTTTTTCAAAAAAAGAGTACCTGTCACTGCCTATTGCTATCATAGGGGATATTTACATTCCCTGAGATAACAATAAAAATCATAACAAAGAAAAAAAATGGAAGGAACAGTTTAAAAATAGAATAAAAAAGCTAAATAAATAAAAAAAAAACAAAAAAAAAAAAAAAAAAAAAAAAGCACCCCTGCCCCCCCTTCTCTTGCGCAAAGGCGTACACAAGCGTTGGTCTGGCGTCATATGTAAACAGCAATTGCCGCATGCATGTGAGGTATCACCGCGAAGGTCAGATCGAGGGCAGTAATTTTAGCAGTAGACCTCCTCCGTGAATCTAATGTGGTATCATGTAAAGGCTTTTAAAGGCTTTTAAAAATGTATGTAGTTTGTCGCCACTGCGTGTTTGTGCGCAATTTTAAAGCATGTCGTGTTTGGTATCCATGTACTCGGCCTAAGATCATATTTTTTATTTCATCAAAAATTTGAGCAATATAGTGCGTTTTAGTGCATTAAAATAAAAAAAAGTGTATTTTTTCCACAAAAAATGCGTTTGAAAAATCGCTGCGCAAATACTGTGTGGAAAAAAAAAATGCAACACCCACCATTTTAATCTGTAGGGCCTTTGCTTTAACAATATATATAGTGTTTGGGGGTTCAACGTAATTTTCTTGCAAAAAAAAAATATGTTTTCATGTAAACAAAAAGTGTCAGAAAGGGCTTTGTCTTCAAGTGGTTAGAAGAGTGGGTGACGTGTGACATAGGCTTCTAAATGTTGTGCATAAAATGCCAGGACAGTTCAAACCCCCCCCAAATGACCCCATTTTGGAAAGTAGACACCCCAAGCTATTTGCTGAGAGCAATGTTGAGCCCATTAAATATTTTTTTTTTTTTGTCCCAAGAGATTGAATAATGAAAAAAAAAAAAATATATATATTTTTTTTACAAAAAGTTGTCACTAAATGATATATTGCTCAAACATGTCATGGGCATATGTGGAAATACACCCCAAAATACATTCTGTTGCTTCTCCTGAGTACGGGGATACCACATGTGTGGGACTTTTTGGGAGCCTAGCTGCGTACGGAACCCCAAAAACCAAGCACCGCCTTCAGGCTTTCTAAGGGAGTAATTTTTTTATTTCACTTCTCACTGCCAATCACAGTTTCGGAGGCCATGGAATGCCCAGATGGCATAAAACCCCCCAAAATGACCCCATTTTGGAAAGTAGACACCCCAAGCTATTTGCTGAGAGGTATTGTGAGTATTTTGCAGATGTCGCTTTTTGTCACAAAGTTTTGAAAATTGAAAAAAGAAAAAAAAAAAATGTTTTTTCTTTACTTTCTTCATTTTCAAAAACAAATGAGAGCTGTAAAATACTCACCATGCCTCTCAACAAATAGCTTGGGGTGTCTACTTTCCAAAATGGGGTCATTTGGGGGGGGTTTGTGCTATTTTGGCATTTTATGGCCTTCGAAACTGTGATAGGTAGTGAGGAGTGAAATCAAAAATTTGCACCCTTAGAAATCCTGAAGGCGGTGCTTGGGTTTCGGGGCCCCGTACGCGGCTAGGCTCCCAAAAAGTCCCACACATGTGGTATCCCCATACTCAGGAGAAGCAGCAAAATGTATTTTGGGGTGCAATTCCACATATAACTATGGCATGTGTGAGCAATATATCATTTAGTGACAACTTTTTGAAGAAAAAAAAAATATTTTTTATTTTTGTCTTTATTCAATCACTTGGGACTAAAAAAAAAAATATTCAATGGGCTCAACATGCCTCTCAGCAAATAGCTTGGGGTGTCTACTTTCCAAAATGGGGTCATTTGGGGGGTTTTGTACTTCTCTGCCATTTTAGCACCTCAAGAAATGAAATAGGCAGTCATAAATTAAAAGCGGTGTAAATTCCAGAAAATGTACTCTAGTTTGTAGACGCTATAACTTTTGCGCAAACCAATAAATATACGCTTATTGGCATTTTTTTTTTTTTTTACTAAAGACATGTGGCTGAATACATTTTGGCCCAAATGTTTGACTAAAATTGAGTTTATTAGATTTTTTTTATAACAAAAAGTAGAAAATCTCTTTTTTTTTCAAAATTTTCGCTCTTTTTTCCGTTTATATCGCAAAAAATAAAAAAAATCACAGAGGCAATCAAATACCATCAAAAGAAAGCTCTATTTGTGGGGAAGAAAAGGACGCAAATTTCGTTTCGTTACAAAATTGCATGACCGCACAATTACCAGTTAAAGTAGTGCAGTGCGAAATTGAAAAAAGACCTCTGGTCCTTAAGCTGACAATTGGTCCGGGGCAGAAGTGGTTAAAGAGATTTCCCCTAACTTTCTGTTGTGTCGATGGGACAGATAGCTAAGGGAAATCTCCCCAATATCACACAATTTGCTAAATATTCTGACTGGAGTTTTAATAATTCATTCTCCCACAACTACTCCCAAACGAACTTACCACACCTTAAGCCCTATACACACTATCAGATTTTCTGCAGATTTTTGTCTTCGGATTTACCAAAAGCATATAATATGAGGTTAAACCTTAAGCCCCCGTACACACGGTCGGAAATTCCGACGGAAAATGTCCGATCGGACCATGTTGTCGGAAAATCGGCCCGTGTGTGGGCTCCATCTGACTTTTTCGTCGGAAAAAATTTGAGATCCTGCTTTCAAATTTTCCGACAACAAAATCCGATCTGACTTTTTCCGATCGTGTGTAGAGAATTCCGACGGCCAAAGTGCCACGCATGCTCAAATCAAATTACGAGACCAAAGCTATTGGCTACTAGCCTCTACGTAGTTCTGTCGTACGCAACGAACGTCACCAAGTTCAGAATGATAAGATTTTCCGACAACTTTGTCCGACCGTGTGTATGCAACACCAGTGTCGGACAAAAATCCGTCGGAAAAAATCTGATGGATTTTGTGGTCGGAATTTCCGATTGTGTGTTCGGGGGCTAAGAGTTTCAATTTGTATGCAATCAGGCAGGCCCTTGCACTACATGGTTTTGGTAAATCTGAAGTCAAAAATCTGCAGAAAATCTAATTGTGTGTATGGAGGCTTTACTCTGCATTTTGTTTCTGTGTGGAGGAAGCTGTCTTGGTAAAGGGAGGGCTTTGCTTATTAATGTTAGTGTTATAACATAGAAAATCCACTTCTTTGAGATAAGGTCCACTTGAAATGAAAAGTTGGAAAGTCCTCAAAAGCCTGCAGTCCAAAGGAAATGTAAAAGCTTATGTGAACATAAAAGATTATGAAAATAAATAAAAAAATATCCTGGTATTTATTTGCACAGTGCATTTGTTTTACAGTGTTGGAAACTGTGCAATGTCAGAGATATGCATTCATAGTAAGTGGTGTAACGCACGCACAATGCATATCCAGTTTTACTAGTTAGATGCACATTGGAGAGTTTAGTTACATTGTTATAGTGAGGCGCTATAGGGAGAGGGACTTTAAAATGTATTTGATAATTGATGGATTTGTTGTTTGGGGTAATAATGTAAGATAATAGCATTGATACTACCATGTTACTTTTGTTGTTGGTCATTTTTTTTCTTTAAATATATTACCTTTTTTTTTTTTTTTTACTGTGTTATAAACTGGTCTAATTGGTGGGATTACAGAGTGACCTCAAGTATCTGTATGACAGATGCTGGAGCTTAGAGAGGCAGCTTGCGTTGGATCATCCTCTCTTATTATCCGCTTTCCATGTCAGACATCTCAGAATATTAACCACTTTACTTCACAGCTCTACTTAATCAGTCTATTGTGCAAACAGCACAGAGGGGCTGGAATGATGTAAATGTTCCCAACAATTATAAAACAAATTCCCCTTTGTCACTGTACTGCCACATTATAAATTGAATATGCAAAGCAAACAACTTAGACGGTTAATTAACTGCAGAACGGTATTGTATTTGTAAAATAGATCAAATTAGTTACTTATTAGTAGTTGCAACAAAGGGCTATGAAACAGCTGGTCAGGCTAATCTTCCTTTCTAGCAAGTGTGTACATATGCTGCATTACAGTATCATCATGGCTGTGCCTTTGCTAATTAGACTTTTGGATATAATGACCCTATCATGGAGCTTGGACACAAGCTTTTCCCATAAGGCCTAGTGAAGTGATTTGCTGAAACAGGAGCAAGTGCATTACAATATTATATGTAAAAATAAAAATCTGTTTCCTATTCCATACATAATGTTCATAATTAAAGTGGGGGGCTGGGTCTTTTAATTCTATTCAGTTTGTGAACAGCATAATAGCATAACTTGCTGAATGGATTTTTAAATGCTGTTTCTTGATCCTGAACCTTGTATATCTTCCTGCAGGTTGTGTCTAAGGGAATTCTTTAACGGGCCAGAACCATCACAAAGAAACTATACAAATGTATAAATAACTATATCATGAATCGTAAAAACTTTATGCCACAAAATTCCTTCTATAAGGTGCTGAGTGAAAAATCTTAAAATGTTTTGTAGTGAGTGAAGTATGGGGTAATTAACCACTTTAAAAGAGAAGTATGTTTTTTTTTTTTTTTTTGTAGATTCATACTTCCCTAGGTAGATGCTGCATCTGTCAGACACCACCCCCCTTGCCTCTTCACTGAGAACCGAGCCACCGAACATCGCAGATGGCTCGGTTCTTGCTCCTCCCTGAGCGGAGAGCTGCTGCCTGTCAATCGGCAGCTCTCCTGCTCTGCTCCTCCATGCTCACTGGAGTGCTGAGATGTGGAGGGGTGGGGAGCAGCCATCTCAGACGATCGCTGAGAGGCTGAGACTGCCATCAGTCCAGGCACCTGGCGGATCCAGACTTCCCAAGTCAGGATGATGCGCTGCCGGGACAGATTCCAGTGACGTCAGCGGAGAGCGGACTTCCTTCACTCACCTCTGAAAACTGGTCACAGGAGTGCGAAACGAATTGCACATATAGGAGAAGCCCAAACAAGCTCAGGCTGGACTTCTCCTTTAAGATCAGGCCTATTCTGACGCTTTTTGTTTACAAGAAAAATAAGCATTTTTTTGCTAGAAAATTACTTGGCACCCCAAACATACACACACACACACACATTATATATATATATATATATATATATATATATATATATATATATATATATATATATATATATATATATATATATATATATATATACATTTTTTAGTGGTTTTTTATTTTGGTTAAATACAATTTTTTTGGGGAAAAAAAACTCTTTAATGGAGATAGCCCAACATGTAATTAATTAGATACCCAACATGTAACTCTCTAAAATTGTGCACACTCGTGGGATGGTGACAAGATACAACACTTAAAGTGGTTGTAAACCCTAGGAAAAAAAAAACCTGCACGACAAAGGCATAATGAGCTAGTATGCATAGCATACTAGCTCATTTTGAATTACTTACCCGAGATCAAAGCCCCTGCAGCTGTCCTCTTACACTGATCCAGCGGCCGACATTGCTCCCGGAGTTACTTCCGGGTATCGCAGGCTCCGGCGCTGTGATTGGCCGGAGCCGCAATGACGTCACTCTCGCGAATGAGCGCGGGAGCCACCGGTAAGGGCACACTCACTGAAGCAACGGCACTAGATCAGATACCAGGCTCCCCCATTGCACAGGAGAGGCGCTGGTCAGCGACAGGAAGGGGGACTAATCAGCTGCTAGGATTGCTTTTAGATAAGAGCATTTCCGGTTGAAAAAAAAAAATACTGGGGTTATAGGATACAGCTGCAGTCATAACCCTCCTATAAATACTCAAACACAACCATGTTACATGTATTTTATTGTGCGGCAAGTGGTTAAAGATACCAATTCTCATGGGAGAACTGACAAGAGTAAAACTGACCATAAGATTATTGTTTTCTTTTTTTTTTTTTTTGATCAGCCAAGGGGCTAATCAAAGAAAAAAAACAAAAACAAATGGATTTCCCCATCCACAAAGCAAGGAACCCCACAGCCACACAAGCCATTGTATTCTGACAGCGGTACTCCGCTGTCAGAATACACTAATCTGTGGCTGCAGCTACTAATCGAAAAATGTATTTCCAACAAGGTTCAACAGAGACCGGTGGACTTTTTATCCATGTGTGGCTACTCGCAATCAACTTCTGTTGAACAGGCTTGTTGGAAAATTTCTCTTGTTCATTGGCTGCAGCCAATAAGCTTCAGTCCCTGATCAGTGTATTCTGACAGAGGAGTACTGCCGTCAGAATACAATGGCACATTGGGGAGGATTCCTCCATCCACCTCGCAGGCCCCTAGTTGGTTAAAAAAAAAAAATCTATGGCTAGGGTTTACTTCCTCTTTGAAGGATAAGTTAGTCAAAGCATATCTGGCTGTACTTCTCCTATAAATCACAGGAGTGCAGTTTGCTCCAAAGTCACAGAGATGGTCCAGGCTCTGAAAAGATCCGGTCGGGATCCCCCAAGATGCCTGGACCGGAAGCTGGCTCGGCCACTCGGCGAGCCAATCTTCACAGCTGATGGTCACCCATTAAAACGTCAGCTACTTGGCTCTATAAACAGCAATGCAGATGCAAATAGCCTGGAAAACATGTCAAAGGAACCTAAAGCTCCACCTACTGCCTCAAAAGGAAAATAAAGAAAATTATTCATGTGCAATATGTTATATTTAATTGCCTAAAAAAATATATACAAAGAACATTACCTTTTTAGGCAACAATAAATTAAGCATTTAAATAAATGTTCTAGTAGGCTTTCGCTTTAATTCTTGTTATAAAGACAAGCTTTGTGGCTGTTATAGTAATATAGTAAATATTATAATTACCGTATTTATCGGCGTATAACACGCACCCCAAGTTTAGGAGGGCATTTTAAGGAAAAAACGTTTTTGGAGGGAAGTATAAGAAAAAAAAAAAAACTTTCATTTAAATGCCCATCAATGCAGCCTTATCAGTGTGCATCTGCAGCCTTGGCCATCATTTGCAGCGTTCCCAGCGTCTATTTGCAGCTTGCCAGTGTCATTTGCAGCCTTGCCCAGTGTAATTTGCAGCTTGCCACTTGCCAGTGTCATTTGCAGCCTTGCCCACGTTTAAATTTCCCGCCGCCGAGACAGACCGAGCGAGCGCCGACGAAAAATACAGAGCGCCGACGAAAAAGACCGAGCCAACTGCTCGGCTCCACTCGCAGTCCCGCCTCCCTGCTGGGCGGGACTGCGAGCGGAGCCGAGCCGAGTACACAGTACAGTCGGTTTGGTCTTTTTCGGCATCGCTCGCTGCAGAAACGGCAGGGAGGCGGGATTGCGAGCGGAGCCGAGCAGTCGTCTTTGTCTTTTCCGGCGGCACTCTGTATTTTCTTGGCGGTGCTCGCTATTTTTCAGCGGTGCTCGCTATTTTTTGGGGTCACGGACAGTGGGGATCGGCGTATAAATACGGTCTAGAAGCAAATTCTTTTTTTCTCCTGCTTTTGAAGTTTAATGCAAATGGTACGTTTGTGAATGCCCTAATATACCATCCACATGTAACGCCTGCTAATTAGCATTGATCGCTGTGTATTCGCATATGGGTTTACAAAGGTCACACCTTATAATATATATTCTAGCAATATACCAGGAAAACAAATCTATTTTTTATTTAACTTGTATATTTTTTTTTTGTAGGCCTGTATAATTAGTTGTATTTAAGTGAAGGGTCAACTTGAACTGCTTCTTGTAATCAGAAGAAATAGAAACTAATGAATTTACATTTTACCCTACTGTAACCTTAGCTTTTATGATTTCTCCTGTTTCAAAAGTGTACATTATAATTTTTAACATGTGCCCAGAATGTCAAAATGTATCACTGCAACAAAAATTATATAAAAAGCTCTGAATAGAAGATATTAAAATCTTTGAAATAAAGTGACCCCTCATGCATAATGTAGGAAGATGTTTGATGTGTTTTACATAATATTCAGGACTCCTTTGCTGGCTATGTATTCTGGGCCGGAAGCTGGGCTGAGCTGTAAACTAGAAAGAACTATATAAAGTTCCGCTGAATTTCCTGCTGACATTTATTAGTGTTGAAAGAGCAAGTACTTAACATTACGACCATCAAGTTGGCATTGCAAGTGATGCCAGGCAACTCTCCAGCTTCATGCTATGGGTTTATCTACTTGCTTTGATCTTTGTTTTCAACACTGCTTCCAGAAGAGGCACACATCAGTTAAATGCCATTTCAGATGCTGGTGTTCTTGCCCATTTTATTGTTGCAGTGCCTTAAAACATGCACGTCAAAGCACAGTTTTTATTTTTATTTTTCATTGCTTTAGGATGGCCGGTTTGTTTTTTTGTTTTTTAAATGGGCTGTCTCGGCACTCAAAATACTGTACCTACACAGTATTTATGACCAAGCAGTGTTTTACACTGCACAAAAAGAGTAAGAGGCCTGTGGCTGGCAGTGGAGCTGTGCCTGATGCATAATCACACCTGGATCCTGGCTGGATGGTGAAGATGTGGCCTGCCAATATCTGGAGTATGCCAGCGTCTGGCGGTGGCATGCCTCAGAATGGCTGGAAACAAAGAAACTCTTCTGGGTGATAGGGTGAGTGGTAGGGAGTATTCTTAAGAAACACATTTTGGAAATGATGTCGCCATCTCTGGCAATACAACTTCTTCGTTTTCCTACACAGTTTGGGGTCATCAGACCTCATGATCATCACATCATCTGTCTTAATATACTGTTTTTCTTTTTTAATTTAAAGTGTTCCTAAACCCACAACGGTAAAATCAGTCTGTATCTGTAGTAAAGCATGCTTGTTATACTCCCTGTGGAACATAAGGGGTTAATCCTCTACTTTGTGTAAAAAGGCTGTTTTATCCTGTATGCACAGATCCTCCCCCTCCCTGCAATGTCTGGGGAAAGCCAGCTAACGCACAGGCAATAGCCAACCTGCACATGCTCAGTTGTGTCTTTTATGCTGGAGAGAACAGTTTCTTGTTCTCAGAGATAGCCAGGTCACATGATATTGACATCACACATATGGGCGTGTATACAGGCTGAAAATCGCCACCTTCCTGTACTCTAAGCACTGAAGAAACAATATTTTAATGTAAAAAGAAGATTTATATTTTCATATTATTGGGTTTAGTATAACTCAAATTGGGTACTAGAAACACATTGCAGTTGGCTTATTAGGTATTTTCTTCTATGGACATTGTGAAAATATTTCTGTTGCTTTCAGTAAAATACGAGGGTTCTTCAAAAAGTTTCCACACTTTTTTAATAGGTTTCGCAGCCATCTTTACCACAGCATGACAACTCTTAGGCCCCTTTCACACTGGGGCGTTTTTCAGGCGGTACAGCGCTATAAATAGCGCCTGTATACCGCCTGAAAAAATCCGGCCCCATTCACTTCAGTGTGAAAGCCGGCGGGCTTTCACACTGGAGCGGTGCGCTAGCAGGACGGTAAAAAAAGTCCTGCTAGCAGCATCTTTGGAGCGATATAGGAGCGGTGTATTCACCGCTCCTATACCGCTCGTTCCCATTGATTTCAATGGGACACCGCTGTAAAACCGCGGCAATACCGCCGCAAAGCGCGGCTACGGCGGGGGTCTTTAACCCTTTTTCGGCCGCTCGCGGGGGGTAAAACCGCACCGCGAGCAGCCGAATACCGCGGCTAAAACGACGGTAAAGCAGCGCTAAATATAGCGCTGCTTTACCGTCACCATGGCTCCCCGCCCCAGTGTGAAAGGGGCCTTATACTAAACTGCAAGATCAGCCAGCTTGCCAGACAGACTAGTCACATGACACTCTCAGACACAACCACTTACTACTCCTCCCGTCCTCACCGTTTCCAACAAAACTATAACAGTGTGAAAACCTTTTTTAAAACCCCTCATAATAATGTGTGGAGCAGTAGCCTATTTCTCATAAAAGATTCTCCTTAAAGGAGAAGTATAGGTTTGACTTTATTCCCATAATCGTACTTGCCTAGGTGGATGCTGCATCTGTCCCCCAGTGTCTCTGCACTGAGAACCGAGCCATCGAACATCGCTGATCACTCAGTTCTCTCAGATCCCAGAGAGGAGAGTTGCTCACTGTCAATCAGCTCTCCAGCTCTGCTCCTCCACGCTCATTGGAGCACTGAGCTATGGAGGGGGCGGGGAGCAGCAGTCTTAGCCTCCCAGAGGCTCGCTGAGAGGCTGAGACTGCCATCAGTCCAGGCACCTGGCGGATCCAGACTTCCGAAGTGGGATGAGGCGGTGCCTATACTTATCTTGGTGACGTCAGCAGAGACCGGACTTCAGACCACTCTCTGCTAAAAAACGGGTCACAGGAGTGCAAAACGTATTGCACTCCTGTGACCATTATGAGAAGCCCAGTCAAACGAGCTCAGGCTGGACTTTTCATTTAATTTGATAAACTGTATGTAAGTGCTCTTTGTTTTTTGGGAGGGAGTGTGATGTGCAGTAATAGACCGCATGAACCTACAAAGGGTCAACTAGACCTGGTCATCTAATAATAAATAAAAAGCCAAAGAATGAATGTTAGCTGGGTATACATTGACCCCACAAATTGGATATCCTTAACCAGTTTTAACTCACCTATGCTATCTAGCTCATTTGGATATTGACTATATGGCAGTAATGTTAACTGTATCAGAGTGTTTAGTAGTTAGCGAGCTTGGTAACCTTGTAAATTTTTCCTTTTGGCATCTAAAATGTCAGCCTGTATGACTGGGATCCCAGTCATTTCACATCAAGCTATGCCCACATTTGCCAGCCTGACTTTGCAAGGCTCAAAGTTTTGCATGTAATGTTTGTGCCTTGCATGGAATACATTCTTGACCTTGCAGAACATGCACAGCTCTAACTAGCATGGGTGCTGGAAGCTCTGTGTCTATCTTGCCTAATGGAGCAAGCTGGACAGTCTTGAATAACGCCAAATGTCCAGGTGTGCGCGAGTACCTGTCATACCACAGAGGAGTAGGTGACGTGTTTAACTGGCTTTTAGGTCATGGCGGTTGAGAAGATCTCGTGAGCAATTTTCCTTTAATGAATGTTCTACTCTAAATGACAGATATCAGATTGGCTAAGGAAATGGGTGTGCACAGCTTATTTCCTGTGTTTTGTTTACCTCCTTTGTTGGTTCTGTACCTTTTTTTTATAGAGCAGGCATGTCCAAAGTCCGGCCGGCGGGCCAACCACGGCCCACGTGTCAGTTTCGAACGGCCCACCTGGTAATTTTGACATATGTATATTTTTTGTGGCCCAAACGAATCCCAGAGCCCCGGGGGCCACAACAGATATATATATTCATGGCAACGGGGGGGGGGGGGGTGCTATATATATATATATATATATATATATATATATATTCATGGCAACGGGGGGGGTGCTGCATTCATGACAATGGGGTTTGCTGCATTCATGGCATTCATGACAATGGTGGGGGCTGCATTCATGGCACTTGTGAGGCTGCAAATGGGCACTGTTAGGCTGCATTGATGGGCACTGACCCTTATTTTGCTTCACAGTTCTTCATTTAAAATTTAAGATTTTTTCCTGAAACGTCCTTTTTAATGTAAAGGTGCGTGTTATAAGCCGATAAATACAGTTTATCGAAATAACACGCCCGTGCTCATCTCTTCACCATAAACAGCCACAAAGAATTCTTGTTGGCCAGTGTATTAGTGCTCGGACGAACACACTTATGCCCCATACACACGGTCGGAAAATCCGACCACAAAATCCATCGGATTTTGTCCGACGGATTTAGTCCGACACTGGTGTTGCATACACACGGTCGGACTTTGTTGTCTAAAAATCTGATCATTCTGAACGTGGTGACGTTTGTTGCCTACGACGGGACTACGTAGAGGCTAGTAGCCAATAGCTTTGGTCTTGTGATGTGATCTGAGCATGCGTGGCACTTTGTCCGTCGGAATTCGATACACACGATCGGAATTGGTGTGATCGGACTTTGTTGTCGGAAAATTTTTCCAGCAGGAGATAGAACTTTGTCCGTCGGACAATCCGATGGAAACTGTCCGATGGTGCCTACACACGGTCGGAATTTCCGACAACATTGTCCGATAGGACAGAATCCATCGGAAAATCCGACCGTGTGTATGGGGCTTTAGACCGAATTTTAATGGTTTAAAAAATGGTCAGCCCTCACGCATATTCACTTCTTCATCAAATCTGGCCCGCTTTGAAAAAAATTTGGACACTGCAGGCTCAGGAGCTTTGTACTGTGCAGGCTCAGTTTTCCTGATTGATAGTAAGTTTTCCAGTTTTCGTTTAAAGTCAATCCCCAGGAAATATTTTTTTTTTGTTTTGGGTAGCTTAGAACCTTTCTTTTTCTTCTTTTTTTTTTTTTTTTTAGTTTGTGTTGATATCTGTCCTCACTGGGGAGATTTTTTGTCACCTCCTGTTTGTTTGAGTGTCAGAAATAACAGGAATGAGGGGTGTGGCTCCACAATGGGGACGCAAACAACAATACAAACAATTTTTTAGTATAGTTGTAAACCTCAGACATGAAATATGAACAAAGCATATCCCTATATAGTGTGTACTTGTCTCAGTTATTGGCTCTAAGTGTAATGTCTGTCTGCTGCTTCGTTCCTCAGCTATCAGCAGGAATCACTTCTGACAAGTTTTCCTGACACCAAGAGAAAAACGGTGACAGGGGAGTGAGCTCCAGCAGCTTGACAGCCTCAGCTCTGTTCCTGTGTGGTGGTGGTGGGGGGGGGGGGGGGGTCTTCTCTCTTCCCTCCAATCAGCTCACAGAGCTCTGCAGACTGTAACTTCAGCTCTCTGACCCTTTTTTGAACTCAGACAAGCGTATAAATTCAGTACTTTGAATAGATGTAGAGAAGAGAGTGCTGCAGATAAACAGGCACTACTTATGTAGGAGGAATTGTTGCATCTCTGTGTATCACCTGAGGATACTCTCTCTTTACTGGCTATATATAAGGGTTTACAATAACTTTAACTGCTGACTGTGTTTCTTTTTGAGACTTTGCTCTGCATTTTGTGTTCCGACATTGTCAGTGATACAGGAAGTGAAATCTTTCCAGTGGAAACATAAAAATCTGAGGTTCCAACTCTTCCCATGGAAAAGTGTTTTTTGTTCTCTCCTTTGGCTGATTTCCTTCTTCTTCCTGGTATGTCTGACAACCATGAAATTTACAGGAAGCTACAGGAAATTTCCTAATTAGGGTCACAAATGGCAGTATGAATTTTACAGAGATTCTGACCCTTCTCTAGGCGAGATCCGAAATAAAGTTTTGTCAGGAGTTAGGCTTTTACTAAGCTTTGTCTAGAGCTGGTGTGGAAAAATTAATATTAAAAAAATCTAACCTAGTTGTGGAATGTTTCATCCCTCTTCAATCTGTGGAATGTGGTCTCCTGTGAGGTGCGTGACACCTTTATCACAGGATGATTTACTGCATTCTGCATATTGCAGATAACTTGACATATGATGTGTTGTAGATATGTGCTCTGCCAAGCTCCCAGAGTCTTATCAAAACACTTTCTCTGAACTTTTGACTATTTACCCTGAAGAACAGTTTTCTTTCCTTGGTTTTTAACTCCATACAACCAGAGAAATCTGCTATAATTTCCTAAATGGCATACTTTTTGAGTTTTATGGCAGTCTGTGTGACTGGAAGTAAATACTGCTGAGTACATTAAAGCAGGCCTTGGATTATATGATTTTCTTTCTTGCAACCACGGGTTACAGGAAAGAAAATCACTTGATTTCCCCATCAATGCAGCCTGTGTATACGTGTGTATACGTGAGTATCAGGTTTTTCGTACAAGAGAACCTGACATGTTTCCCTGCTGGTCCAGAATCCAGACTGCCCCTTACAGGGTCGCTGAGAGAGTACTCTTTGGAACATGTAATGTGTGACTTCCCTTTAGTGATTCTGTATTACCAATAATTTTATTGTGTCCAAGCTAAGATTAAATCTGATTGGTGACTGTAAAAAACCTTCTTAGAACTGATATATCTTTTTACATTACATTTACATGCTGTGGCTGGTGATGAGGCAATACATTGGCGGCTTCTAATCAAGACGGAGGGCATCTTTGGACTACTGCGCTATCTAATCGCTTTGGAGGTGCACCTCACTTTCCAAATCTGAATGTGCTGGGCCAGGCACCATATATATCTATACATTTAGCAATTCAAAAGGTTTTCAAACAAAAACCTTCCCTTTTTTTGTGCTTCATTACACCTGCCCCTCAACGTGATGACCTCTTCTCTTTGCTACACAGCACTACCTGAAAGCTATCTGCTACTGCAGTCCGAATGTATGAATGGCTGCGATATTGTCACCCTGATCCACCCACTCCATATAGTAGACAGCTTTTCGGTTTCTCTCTTCCTTTGTATCCTGAGTTGCAACTGTGTATTCTATTCAAGTCATCGACCGTTTTTTTGCATGGTCAAATCTGGTGCTCCAAGTGTACATATTGCCCTTTCAAAAATAAACGTGCATAACGAACTATCCCTGAAGAAGCACAATAAGACTCCGTAACGCGTAGGCACTTCAAATGCACACAAATTATTTATTTGCTTTATATATGGATTTTTGAATGCATGTGTTCATTACGATTCAGTTCGAGAACACTATGCCTTCACAAAGATAATATGTACAAATACTGTTTAAAATATATGATTTGTATGAAGGAAATATCATATGTTTTTTTCTATATCCACTTTTTGATACATTGTTTAAATAAAGATACTTTATATATTTTTTACAAAGATTTGTAAGTCTCACAGTTCGTGCCTATAAAGGCCCGCCCGATTGAGGGGAAAAGTAGATTATATCTTTTTACATGAGGCCTTTGGTATGCTGAAAAACAGCATGGAGCCTACAGTGAGTCTGTGTGGCAGTTGCAAATTTCTCCTCCGTTCCTTGTTGGTAAAACAGCAGGGCAGGAAGTGAGGGGAGGCAAGTCTGTCATAATGCGCTAATATGCGGTGCATATTGGTACGTTATGACTAAGGGCCAGTTCACACCACAAAAATGCACTCCGGATATGTTTCCTGATAAGTTTTTGCTTACAGTTCATACCTCACGCAGTTCCAGTGCATTTTTGATACAATTTGCTATGTTCCAGTACAGTTCTGTGCAGAAAAAAATGCAGCATGTTCTACTTTATTTTCTGCACCGGAAACTGACTGCACTGGTGTAAACTAGAGCCATTGGAATACATGGAAAACACTGTGCATGCATTTTTAGTGCAGAAAAAAAGCGCCCGGAATTGCATCTAGTGTGAACTAGCACTTAAACATGCAGGGTGCCCAATTTTTATTTTTGTGGCGGTTTACTATCGCTTTAATCCTTTTCCATTCTGTGCAAAACTAGAGAGAAACGTTTTAAAAAAATTGACATACACTTTAAAGGAAACTTGTCCTTTGAAAAGGCTGCCATTTCTATCTTTCTTCTAAAAATACTAGTTGCCTGGCTTCAGCGCTTCCTTTCACAGGCCTGGAACAAGCATGCAGCATAAGCGAGTGAAGTCAGATCTTCCAGGCCACCCACCACAAGGAAGAGTCAGAGCATTGCCAATCAGAAGGGTCCAGGGTAGGTTGTTTTGGGCTATACTATATACCTGAAGCATTGTTTCTTTTGACATTTTTTGTTTTTAGCGTTACTTCCAATTGATTTCTGTAAAGCAAGCTATTATACAAGCCACTTCTCTCCATAATACTTGATTGTGTTGCAAGTTTAAAGTTCCAGACCGGACATTCCACATTGGTAAAATGCGATGTTAGATTATACACATACCTCTTTGGCCAGGAGCAAAGCTCATTATTTAGAGATATGTGGCTATAGGCTTTGTTACTTAAAGATCTCAAAAGACGTTGAGTATGTAAATGAGAAGATGAAAGCTGGTTGGTCCTCATTGCATTGTCATTTCTGGCATAGTTTTCATTTAGAGGTTAGGGGATAGGCTCTGCAGAGGCTGCACTGACTGAACATGTTTGTTTTGTTGTTTGACACTTTGTCGTTGGTATAAACAAGACAACAAAGAATGTGCCTTTTACACCTACCTGCCGTGTTAGACTTCTATCAGCCAACTATAGAGAACCAGTTCAGTTACTTTTTGTATTCTTTTCTTTTTAAGTATGTTTTTTGGCGTTTAAAGCAATCCTGTGCTTCATCCATGCTGAGCAAGGCATTACATTCATTTAAAGGGAATTGTTAAAGGTCCTTTTTAAGATGTATTTATTTCTTTTAAAGTTATATTAAAGTTATAAAAGCAGAAGGTATTTTAATGGATACTCTGCATTAAGGTAAAAAAAAACTTCTGTGACCCTAAATGCTTGCCTAAGCCTGATCTTCATGCAGCACTGTACCCGAGAGCACCTGGTGGGGAGTCCTGCTAAATTTTGATACCAACCCACCAAGCGAATCCAGCTGAGATCCGCTTGGTGCACTCAATCCCGTGCCGCCATGTTTCCCTGTGACATCATCGCTAGGCTGCTGGCTATTCTGGGTTCAGTTGGCACACCTCCTGTTGACGTGCGGACAGGCCTGCCCCCTCCCCGTTTCCTATATGAAAGTCGATGCCTCCTGGGATATGTGACATACACATGCCAGGAGTCACAGTGGGCATTGTGCTCTTCATTTGCCTAAGGCAGACTTTACTTTTCTTTTTTTCCCTTTTTTTATATAAACAAAAAGGGGAAAAAAAGCGCTATTCATGCTATTCATTGGGAGGCTAAAGGTCTGCTTTAAGTATACAGGAGCTGTCTTCAACTGGCTAATCTTCCAGGTATGTCTCTGTTTTTGTGATGTGCAAACACTATGGAGAGACAGAGTGGGACAGAGCAGGCCTTAAGGATTGGTTTACACAATTGTGATTTCAGATGCGGCTTGAGTCAAACAGAATTGCATGATGAGGTAAATCGCATTGTTTTCAATGGTGTCCATTCACATCGATGCAACTCAGCACAGAGCGATTTGGGAAAAGCTTCCTGTACTACGTTGGTGCTATTTCAGTCTGGATTTAGTCCCATAAAATATACAAACTTTATCAAAGTTGCATCCAAGTAGCACTACATAATCTCTAAAAGGCAGATCAAAATCGTATTGCAGCAGTGTGAACCTAGCCTTAAAGCGGACCTCCACCCTAAAGTGGAAGTTCCGCTCATCGGAACCCTCCCCCCTCTGGTGCCACAATTGGCACCTTTCGGGGGGGGGGGGGGGGGTACAAATACCTGTATAACCCAGGTATCTGCACCCACTTTCGGGACAAGCTAGCTGCAGATGAACAACGCCCCCCCCCCCCCCCGTTGTGTTCTGGGAAACACACAGTTCCCAGGACACAACGGGGACCAGTGAAGACTCGCAGCGCGACTCGCGCATGCGCAGTAGGGAACCGGGCAGTGAAGCCGCAGCGCTTCACTTCCTGATTCCCTGACAGAGGATGGTGGCGTGGGCAGCCGAGAGATGAGCGATTGCTCGTCACCTGCTGCCGACATCGCTGAACCCTGGAACAGGTAAGTGTCCATTTATTTGGGATTTTTTTTTTTTTCCCTTTTAATGATGGTAAACAGAACACATAGAAGAGGGGGCATC
Source organism: Lithobates sylvaticus (assembly GCA_028564925.1). Lineage (NCBI taxonomy): Eukaryota > Metazoa > Chordata > Amphibia > Anura > Ranidae > Lithobates > Lithobates sylvaticus. Next base: position 632,623,965 of record CM053026.1, read on the forward strand.
TCCTTAACAGGGACACAGACAGCAATAAAAACTGACAGGTGTTCTAATTCCTCTCCACTCTAGCCAAAACTAAAAAATAAAGTTTATCCTTGAGTTTTACTTTAGGCTGAACTGTAGGCAAATAAAAAATATAAATTAATTCAGCTCTGTAATCATTTAGATTTCATGAAATGTATTTTTTGTAATAGCAGGCAGTGTAAGTAACTGAATTTGACTTGGCATCAGCCTTTTGCAGTCCCAGTACTGTAGGGCTCTTTTGTGAAAAGAAGAAACAAGACAAGTAGCCAATTAGTTTGTCTGCTGACAACAAGCATGCTGAGGGCAAGAGAAAGCATTGACTGCCCAGTAACAGGCTAGGTTTTACCTGGGTTGAGAGGAAGTTGAATGAGGTTGGCCATTTTGACTGACGGCATCTAGTGGTAAAAAACAAATTCTACAGGAATAGCTCTGGATTGAAGGTGAATGTTATAGCAGAGCTGTATTTTTTTTTATTTTTATTTTTTTATATTATTTGTATGGTTATTTTTGGCAGCTTTAAAGAGTAAGGGTGGTTTCCAAAAAGTTTTCCTAGTTAACCCCACCAACCATCCTCGTTTGAAATAAGGCCACCGATAGGTGCAGTTTGTCAGGGTCCATGGCTTGGTTTATATTATATCCAGTACACCAAGATTTTTTAATTAAACCATTGACACCCATGGGAAATAATTGGCTGATATGGGGAGAGTCTTATTTCCTATGGGAGTCAACAGTGCAGGTGCAAAGTAGTAGGTCAGATATCCCAGAGTGCCGCGCTCCCCAGCTTCAGGTAAGCATGCATTTGAAATATGTACAAGGGAGCTAACTTGGAAGAATGTGACGGGTTGGGCTATAATATCTTTTTTGGAAACCACACTTCAAAGTGATTGTAAAGTCTCTCGTTTTTTTTTTTCTATTTAAAATAACAAACATGTTATACTTACCTGCCCTGTGAAGGGGTTTTGCACAGGGTAGCCCCAATCCTCCTCTTCTCGGGTCCCTGGTTGGAGCTCCTTGCCCCTCCCTCCTGTTGAGTGCCACCACAGCAAGCAGCTTGTTATGGGGGCACCTGAGCTGAGCTGCAGCTCCGTGTGTCCATTTAGACACGGAGCAGCGGCCCGGACCCGCTCTCTCCCTCTCTCTCCTGATTGGCTAACTGAGTTTGATTGACAGCAGTGGGAGCCAATGGCACCACTGCTGTGTCTTAGCCATTCAGGAGGGAGAGTCCCGGATTGACGAGACACTTGTGGACATCACTGGTTAGAGATGGAGCTCAGGGGGTATTAGGGGGTTCTGCTGCACACAGAAGGCTTAAAACTTTTCAACTCTCCCAATCAGTCTTCACAAGCAGACTGCAGTCCTAAAGTGATTTGAAATGGTCGTTCGCGCATCATCTGCAAAACAATTATTTGTTTATACTGTGTGTGTTGCTGTCCTTAACCACTTCGTGACCAAACAGATTTTTTCCCATTAATGCAAATGCTTTAATTGGAGCAAAGGATGTTTTTTTAAAAAAAACTTTGTACTTCTTGAAGCCTCGGCTTTGTAATTTCACCTCACAAACTCCTGGATCTCCAGCCACATTCATCTGTTTCTTCAGAATTGCCTGTGAGAAGCTTTGTGGTGGTATTTTATTTTTTAAACCTCCAAGCTTTGTATGTGAAAGGCATTTAGGGAGCATACGGTGTATGTTCCAGCATCACCAACAAGCATGTTATAGGATACTCAGACTAATGACAACTAGGGTAAACTCTTCAGTCAGCTCCACAATGCCATGATGAAAGACTTCAAGTGTATGTAAGAGCCCTTTCACACTGAGCCGCCACGGGCGTCGGCGGTAAAGCGCCGCTATTTTTAGCAGTGCTTTATCATTGTTTTTGAGGCGCTATTCGGCCGATATCGGACAAAAAAGGGTTAAAATCGCCAGTAAGGTGCTGCTACAGCAGCGATTTGCCGGCGGTTCGGCGCTGCCCATTGATTTCAATAGGCAGGGGTGCTTTAAGAGCGGTGGGTTCACCGCTGCTAATGCGCTCCAAAGAAGCTGCTGGCAGGACTTTTTCTGACGCCCTGCCAGCACACCGCTCCAGTGTGAAAGCCCGAGGAGTGAATGGAGCCACCATTTCAGGGCGCTTTGCAGGCACTATTTTTAACGCTAAAAAAAAACGGAACGGAGGAAAAACGGACGTTAGCGGACGATCCGTTCACATCCGATCCGCTGACATCCGTTTTTCATCAAAATATGTAGTTTTATATGCATACATTACAAATAACCTATGACCCAAAAACAAGGAATCATGGGAAAATTCCCATAATTCATGAAAAACTGTTTTTAAAAAAACATAACATAAACGGATGAAAAACTGATATAAACGGATGAAAAACGGACATAAACGGACGAAAAACTGATGACAACGGATGTAAAACGGAAATGAAAGTGGATGAAAACTGATGTTTACTGACAACAACTGATGATAAAAAAACGTGACTGAACTGATCTAATGTACGGTCCGCATGTGTGAAAGGGGCCATACAGTGCATCAGTTTTTCCACATTTTGTTATATTATTAGGCCCCTTTCACATGGACGGACCGTTCAGATCCGCCTGTCAGTTTTGACGGCGGATCTGAACGGGCGCTCCATGTTAGTCTATGGAGTGTCGGATGTCAGCGGAGACATGTCCGCTGACATCTGACCCGGTCCGATCCGCCAAAAGCAGATGTATGGCTCTACGTCCAGATCCGTCGCTGGCGGATCGGATCGGGTGAGATCTGATGAAAACGGACACACTGTCCGTTTTCATCCGATCTCTCTATAGAGACCAGCGGCGCTCGCAAGCCCCGGCGGACAGAGGCATGCTCCGTGGAAGCGGAGTCCGCCTCCTGTGAAAGGGGCCTTACAGCCTTATTACAAAATGGATTAAATTAATTATTTTTCTCAAATTCTACAAACAATACCCCATATTGACAACGTGAAAGAAGTTTGAAATCTTTGCAAACTTATTAAAAAAAAAAAATGAAAAAAAATCACGTGTACATAAGAACCCTTTCCCTTTCAGGCGTTTTAGCTTTAAAAAAAGCCCTGTAGAGCGCCTGAAAGAAGCCTTATCTGCAATCCTAATGTGAAAGCCCAAGTGCTTTCACACTGAGAACCCTTTCACACTGGGGCATTTTTCGGGCGCTCTAGCGTTAAAAAAGCGCCTGAAAGAAGCCTCATCAGCAATCCCAATGTGAAAGCCCGAGTGCTTCCACACTGAGGCGCTGCGCTGGCAGGGCATCAAAAAAAGTCCTGCAAGCAGCTTCTTTGCAGAACTTTTGGAGCGGTGAATGCACTGCTCCTAAAGCGCCCCTTCCCATTGAAATCAATGGGAAGTGCCTGAAAAACGCCCGCTTTTGGCAGCAGCGCTTTGTGGGCACTTTTAACCCTTTATTTGGCCACTAGCGGGGGTTAAAAGTGCCCTGCTAGCGCTCAAAAATGCTGGTAAAGCGCAGCTAGTTTAAGCAGCGCTTTATCAGCGTTTTTCGGGCACTGGCATTGTGAAAGGGCTCTTAAAACACTTTTTTCACATTGGGATTGCAGATTAGGGCTTCTTTCAAGCGGAAAATGCCTGAAAAACGCCCCAGTGTGAAAGGGGTCTAAGTATTTACAGTCTTTGCCATGACACTCAAAATTGAGCTCAGGTACCACCTGTTTCCACTGATCATCCTTGAGATGTTTCTACAACTTGTTTGGAGTCCACCTGTGGTAAAAAATCCATTGATTGAACATAATTTGGAAAGGCACACACCTGTCTATATAAGCTCCCACAATTAACAGTGCATGTCAGAGCACAAACCAAGCCATGAAGTCCAAGGAAATGTCTGTAGACCTCCATGACAGGATTGTATGGAGGCACAGATCTGGGGAAGGGTACAGAAACATTTCTGCAGCATTCAAGGTCCCAATGAGCGCAGTGTCCTCCATCATCCATAAATTGGATGAAGTTTGGAACCACCATTTTTGAATAAGGCAGTAGCATAACAAAATGTGGAAAAAGTGAAGCGCTGTGAATACTTTTCGGATGCACTGTAGTTAGGAAGCAATACATTCTTCAGCGCAAGTGCTTCAGCAGCTGGGAGTGTGTATATCCTTCACAAGCTGACTGTTGGCTTTCTCTGCCCCCAGAAGTGTCCCCTAAATTATATAAATAAAGTTTTAGTGAAAAAAGTTAAAAAAAAACTAGGAATGCAATTTTATTTAGAGCCCTCCCTTCATGGCACTTCCAAAATTGGGCCCTGTTCACACATGAGCAAACTAAAGCAGGAATTAAAGCATCACCAGAAAACATTTCAGGGTCCATGCACACTGGGCTTAAAAAATCGCCAGTTCTTTCGGCAACAAAAAACGCTCATATAGAGTGTTTTTGTACAGGTGTTTAGGAGTGTTTAGCATTTTTTTTTCCTGCCAGAACACTCCTCTCAAAAACGCAAACCAAAAGTTATTTTTTTCTGCTTCTAAATGTTGAGCTTAAACTATACCTTTTAAACATCCTAATCTGCATGGACACATAGGATAACATTGATCTGCTTCTGCTTCTACCAGGAAAACTCAACTCCTGTAGAACCTTTCAGGCGTTTAAGCGCTAAAAATAGCTCCTGTAAAGCGCCTCTCAAGCCTCCCCAGTGTGAAAGCCCGAGTACTTTCACACTGGTGCGGTGCGCTTGCAGGACCGAAAAAAAAAAGTCCTGCAATCAGCGTCTTTTGGGCAGTGCAGGAGTGGTGTATGCCATTGAAATCAATGGGCAGCGCTACAAAAGCGCCTGCAAAGCGATTTGGGTGCGGCGATTTGCAGGCAGTTTTAAAGTCTCTTACAATGATCAGATTTTATTTCTGAAAAAAACTTTATCCAAAAAGGAAAAGAAACCTGTTTGCTGTGACTGAAATACCAAGGTACTGTGGCGGTTAAAGTAGAGCAATGCCGAATAGGAAGAAATGGCCTGTTCAGGAAAGGGGTAAAATCTTCTGGAGCTGAGGTGGATATACAGTGTAAGCTGGAGATTGGCTTCAATTTGTTAATGTATTTAAATCTAACTACATTTAACACTACCCTCTGCACCCCCTCCAGACTGACAATGCTTTTCTCTGCTTTGAGGCATGTTAATGCCCAGATCACCAGGTGAAAAGTTCTATGTTGGATATAGATTATTGACAAGTGTTTTGGTGTTATTATTCACCTGCTTAGCAGCAAAATCCCCCTGTAAAGCATGTGACATGCTGGAAGGTCAGCTTGTTGTAAAGAATGTAATGCTCATTGTATCTATTTGCAAGTGACTCCCAGATCCTGTCATAGGAGGAAAGATAAAGTAGAGCGCTATACAAGTAAACAGTGGAGTGGACATTCCTAAGCGATGTGAAGCCACAGAAACTTGAAAATATTGACTTTTCAGAAATACTTTTGGTAGCTGTGAATTCCTAGAAACCTGTAAATCAAGTTTATGTTTTGCTACTGAGGCCTTCACATTATGGCAGCCTGTTTATTTTACCTCACTGCAAGTGCACAAGAACAAATATAAAAATCCACTTTTTCTCTAGTCATCTTCCAGGACGGCACACCTGAGAGATGACTGGTCCACCTCACAGGAAACGTAATCCACACATAAGTTTAAAAGGCCCCTCCCTTCCCCCTGCACCTCAGTTCTTGATTGTGTTTCCGAGCAGCGAAACGGTTGTAATTTTTTTCAGACCTGAAGTCGGTAGCAGATTGGTCCCCCCAGGGTGCTGGACCCCAAAGCCGGGGAGGGCTGCGGATTCTTTCGCACCTCAGGGGGTCCCTATTGCCGGAGGTCCTCCCCAACGAGGAGCTTCCCGGGCACAGCTCTCCTGTGGGAACACACCTCCCCCTTACCTTCCACCTAGGTCAGGTGCTGTGGGGGCTGAACAAAGGGGCGGGTCAGCTAGAGTACAGTTCAGTCTGGAGGGGGCGGAGGGCAGCCTTACCCACTGACGCAGGTTCCTGATAGACTGTAAAAACCCCCCAGAGAGGAGAGAGTGTTCTGGCCACTGGTTTTCCTTTCTACTTTCCTTTTCCTGAGCAGTGTCACTTCTGGCGGGCAGACTTCGGCAAGATCATGGATCTGCCGAGTCGGCGTCTCTCCCATCTACCCTGCCTGACCTCACGCTATTGGCTGAATTCACTTCTTGTGGCGGGACTCCAGAAAAATGGTGCCAGACAGCACGACGATACCCATAAAGGTCTGGAGAAGCAAGGAGGAGGTCTCACAGGCCCCTCTCCCGTTCCAAACCCACAGCACGGTTTGTGACCGGAATGGAGAGAGAGAAAGATACATCGGTGGCTGCAGCCCAGGAGGAGGCCATAGGTTAGCCCAGTGGATCGGCTCATGGGGCCCACAGGTCTAAGCCCAACCACCCCAGTCCCCCCAGAGAAAAAAGGTGTGGGTACTGTAATGAAAAGATCCCACAGGATCATGTGAGGCCTTTTTGCTATAGATGCATCCACAAACTGTCAGGCAAGGAAACCTCGGCAGTGATGAGACTTCCTCTCAGTACAGTCCTAGATGCTTGCTACGCTTCAATCTCTGAAAACTGTGATAGTATCAAACGAAGGGCCTAGCACTAGTGGTAGAGAGGCCCCATCTTCTAGGGAGGGTACCCCCTCTCGGGGGGGGGGGGGCACATCCACCAGAAGCCCGAGAACCCTGCAGAGGCCTCCCTCCTCTCACTTCTGGGGTAGAGGAGTATGAGGAGCCAGGGGAGTCAGACCAAAGCTCCTTGGAGGAAGGAGAGTGAGGGCAGTGAGGGTTCCAGGCACAATAGACACTTCTTTCCCAGGGAAGATCTGGAGGGGTTGCTCAGGGCAATTTGCGCCTCTGAGAACATTCCGGAACCTCTAACTGAGATGTCAGCCCGGGATAAGATGTACAGGGGCCTGGGAAGCCTCAGTCAAATGTCTTCCCAGTCCACCAGACCATCAAAGAGGTAATTTTAGGAGATCGGAAGAACCCAGAGAGGAAAGTCCTTAAACTCAAGACATGGAAAAGGAAGTTTCCATTTTGGGGAAAAATTCTTCAAGACCCCCAAATTCAAATTTGGATGTAGCCCTTTCACAGGTTTTCGAAGAAATCTGACCTGTCCTGTCCCAAGGATTCAGGTAACATAAAGGACCAAATGGACCGAAGGTCCGAAACACTAATGAGTAGAGCGTGGGAAGCCAATGTGGCTGCAATGGCTCCTGCTTTGGTGTCAGCCTGCGTTGCAAGGACTCCAGTCATGTCACTAGGGGGAATAATTCAAAGCAATTCAGACCCGCTAGAGATTGTGAGTAAAGCTGGGACATGGCAGTGGAGATGGTTAGGACCACAGCCAAGTCAGTGGCCCTTCTCAATTCAGCAAGGAGGGGGGCCATTTGGGTCAAGTCATGGGAAGGGGATCATATATTCAGGTCATGGCTCTGTGGGTTGCCCTTTGAGGGCTCCCTGCTCTTTGGGTCTGACCTGGATCAGGTACTTTTGTGATCCACGGAAAAAGGGAAAAAGTTCCCGGTGAGAACCAAGAGGGAGGAGGGCAGGAAGTTTTTTTCGTGGCCCCCCTAACCAGGGCCATTTAAAGGCCAAAAAGGACTCGAACAGAAGGTGGGGGGAATGGAAAGAATAGACAGAAGGGTGGTCTGCTCTTTTCTGGACCCAAATACACCAGCAAACAGTCTAAGTGACGCCAGCTTCAGAGTAGGGGGGGACTTTCTCACTTTGTCCTGCAGTGGAAGAAGATCTCTGAGAGCCCATATATCTTGCAAATTCTAATAGGAGGCTATCGGTTGGAACTTCTCCCCCCTCCCCCAAAAAATTTTATACTGACCCATCCACCCAAGGATCCTTTAAGGGCAGCAAGGTTGTTGGACAACTTACAGGTTCTACCAGCCAGGAGGTAATCATCCCCATTCCACCCATACAGCTCTATCAGGGATTTTACTCCCATGTCTTTGTCTTCCAGAAACCATCTGGGAAATTTTTCCTGATAATAAACTGAACAAGTTTCTGCGACAAAAGAGCTTCTGGATGGAGATCATATACAGTGTGTGCAAACATCTGTTGAAAGATGCCTTCATGGCTACAATAGATTTAAGTAATGCTTGAGTTTTTGCAGGCTGGGGTAGACCAGGGGATTGCCCTGAACACCCTGAAAGTACAAATGGCAGCCCTCTCTGTGTTTTTGGATCAGAGGCTCGCGCTGGAGCCTCTGATTAAAAGATCTCTGTTAGCGAGGGAGAGGTTGACCCCCTTGGAATCTGACGCTGGTTCTGAGGCTAGACCCCCCTGTATCTCCCCAAGGTCGCCTCCCAATTTCGTAAATCACAAGAGATTATTTTGCCCTCTTTTTGTGAAAACCCGGAAAACTAGACAGAAGAAAGTTTTAATTTACTAGATGTCAGAAGGTGTTTACTGACATACCTAGATAGATAGATAGGGTGAAAGACTTCAGGAAGTCAAGTCAACTTTTGATTCTATTTAGCGGCCCTAGAAAGTGGAGGGCAAGCATCTAGAACAGTGGCCAGGTGGATCAGACAGACTATAGGAATAGCTTATGAGCAAGCAGGGTCCCCAATACCAGCAGACCTCAAAGCCCATTCCACAAGATCTCTGGCGGTCTCGTGGGCAGAAAGAGCCAGAGCCTCAATAGAACAGATCTGTCGGACAGCCACATTGGCGAAGCAGGACACCTTCTTAAAACATTAGGGTGGAACTGCTGTCGCCTCAGAATCTGACATTTGGCAGAAAGGTCTTCCAAGCGGTAGTCCCACCTTAAGGTAGGCCATGAACTTCTTGTTTATCCTCTCAGGTATGCTGTTCTGGAAGATGACTAGAGAAAATTGCCAGTTACACTTACCGGTAACTGCTTTTCTAGGAAATCTTCCAGGACGGTAGGCCTACTTCCCACCCTTTTGTGATGTAATTACTACGGGATAACCTATTACTTTGGCAGAACTGACGTGCGAGGCGGGGGAGGGTCCTTTTAATCTCATGTGTTTGTGTTTCCTGTCAAGTGGACCAGTCAGGTGTGCCGTCCTGGAATATTTCCTAGAAAAGCAGTTCATTTTTCCCCCACATAGGGAAGTTAGCAAATGAATTATTTTTTGACCGTGTCTTACAAAATATTGTCATGCATACATTTCGGGAAAAATGTCGCCTTTATCCATTTTGTTTCTTCTTCCCGCTATGGCAGTAACTATGGCAAAACTGTTACAATTGGTGACAATTGCACATACAAACTCTGTGTGTAACGCATAGAGGCGTTTATTTGTTGTAGCCGACAACAAAACTCACTGTGGAATTCAAGTGATGCTTGTTAACATGTATCTAAATCCTAAGGCTAAGTTTTTAGGCTTGTGTCCTTTTATTTTTATTATTATTATACAGGATTTCTATAGCGCCAACAGTTTGCGCAGTGCTATACAACATGAGGTCAGACAGTACAGTTACAATACAATCCAATACAGAAGGAATCGGAGGGCCCTGCTCATTAGAGCTTGCAATCTAGAAGGGAGGGTCAAGTGATACAGAAGGTAATAGCTGTGGGGGATGAGCTGATGGAGAAATTAAAAGTACAGTCATTAGGTAGGGACAGAATGGGCTTCTCTGAATGGGAGGGTTTTTAGGGAGCAAACAGAGTAGGAGATTATTTGACAGATTGGGTTAGGGAGTTCCATAGGATGGGAGAGGCTCTGAAAAAGTCCTGGAGGCAAGCAGAAGGTGCAATGTGCAATGTATTGCGCAGAGCAGCCTGATCATCCTCCTCTTGGGTCCCCTGCTGGCGCTGTCCCCCCCTCCCGAGTGCCCCCATAGAAAGCCACTTGCTATGGGGCCACTCATGTGGGCTTGCTTCCAAGCTGTACTCTGTGTGTCCATTGACACACACAGCATGGCTTGACACCGCCCATCCAAAAGACTCAATGATATCGGGCACAGCGCTGAATCGAGTTCGGGCGCAGGTAAGTAAATGTGGGGGCGGAAGCTGCACACAGAAAATTTTGCAAAGAATGCATTGAGTAAAAAAATGTATAAATTTACCTTTAGAACCACTTTAATGAATAAATTGCACTTATAGTGCATACACATTCGATTTATTCTTGGTAGATAACCAGCAATGGCACTATTTCATGACATTTTAGCTGTCTTTGTGCAGCCGTTTTCTTTGAACACACATATGCCATATGCTTACAGTCTTTATTGCAATGCCTTCTAAAGCTGCTCCAATGTAAATCATTAGATCGCAGCATGGACCCAGTAATAGAGATGGATGTTTTATGAAGCCCTGGGGTATTCAGTGTCTTGCTGTATCTGGTATGCACAGCCATGAAGGCACAGCAAATGGTGTTACTATCGAGATTAGGCTTTTTATGAGTAGGCTGAGACAGTAATGCAAGAGAAAACCCAGATACTGTGCTGCTTATGTCATAAACTGCCAAATTTCCATTTTGCAACTGATCTACGTATATAGACAAAACTGTTTTTTGATTCAAGAACATTTTATTAGTTATATACCAACTAAAGTATAAGTATTGTTTACATTTGGCAAATGACTGTGGAGAATTTGTTTTACTGCCATTCATATTGTATGGTGGAGCCATTGAAACTTTGTACCTGACATTCGAGTGCCTCATTCCTCCACTGTCTCTGAATCCAGGCTTCACCTGCATCTGCTGTGTTCCTGTTCCCCATCAAGAGTTGATGGATGGACTGTATATCAGTACTACCATGAGTGGCTAACCACTGTCTGTCAGCAAGTAGAGACATAGGTGCTAATAAATGTGCTTTAAACTTGGTGTGTGTGTGTGTGTGTGTGTGTGTGTGTGTGTGTGTGCGCCATATATATGTTTTGTAATGTGTCCCTCCTGTGAAATTGTGGATTACTGGTAAGGAACTATGTATAAAAATGTTGTAAAGGGATGTCTGGTGCCCACATCGGAGTTCATACTGTAAGGCACCTTCTATAGGGAATGATCAAAAAATAAAAACTACTCGTGTACCAGGCTTAAGCAGAACCCCCCCCCCCCCCCCCCCCTTTAAGCCTGGTACACACTAGTAGTTTATTTTTATTTTTTTTTGCCGTTCAACCCAGTGGGCTGAATAAAAAAAAAACTGAAGAGCTCAGGCGGAGCTGCAGTACTACTTGTGAAATGTTAGTACAGCGATCTCTCGTGTGAAGCTATTGTGTTCTGCCACAACCAGCCAAAGCACACCTGTCAGCGTTCTCAGCTATTGTCATGCCCCTTTGACTGAAACTGGCTGAACTTCTGCCAGACTGTCTGCCGTACACACTGGTTGAATGATGGCTGGTTTCTATTGTACCAGCCGATGCTACCTGATATTTTCAGCCCTTTAGACAGGGCCGTCTTTAAGGCAGGGCAAAAGGGGCAGCTGCCCTGGGCCCTGTAATTGTTGTGGGGCCCAAAGCAGCTGCCTCATACTTGCCAACTATCCCGGTTTAAATCCCCTTGTCCCTTGAAGTTTTAGTCCTGTGCTGTGTCCCGATATCTGTGTGAAGTGCTTCTACTAATGCTGCCCAGTCCTGCCCTATTGTTGTGTACAGATGACTCACCTGCAGACCATGTAAATACCCCCAGCTGGTGGCACTGATATGTAAATAAAGGCGGCATTCATATGTATATCATGTATATGTATACCCCCTGAGGTCATATCCAACATCACCTATACTGAATGCTGCCCACTAGGGTGCTGAAATGGGCATGCTTGAAAGTCCTGCCTGCAACTGTGGTCATTAAGCCTACCATCCTAAATGTCTGTTACACTGGTGGCCACTGTACATCTTCTTATTACATTGGGGCTTGGTGTAGATTTATTTCATTCACACTAGTGGCCAGTGTGAAGGTCCCACTTACATTAGTGGTCAGTGTAAATCCCTCCTTACATTGGTGGTTACTGTAAATGCTCCTATTACATTAGGTGTCAGTGTGAATCCCCTATTTTATTGGTGGCCAGTGTTGAAACTCTGCTTTATATTGGTAGTCGGTAAAAAAAAAATCTGCATTCTCATTGATCACACTTAACCTCCCCTCCACTCAGCACTGCCACTGATCCCAGGAGTTCTAAGATCCCTAGGAGTATTTTTTTCTATTGATGGGTCGGCTCACCTCCTCAATCCATGGTGTGCAGGCAATGAAGAGATGATGTGCTGTAAACTCTAGAAACCATTCAGTGAGCAGTATTGATGTACAGTAATCTCTAGCAACCAATCAGTGAGCAGTATTGATGTACAGTAATCTCTAGCAACCAATCAACAAGCAGAAATCATGATCTGTAACCTCTAGAAACTAATCAGTGAGCTGTAATGTGTGCTGTAACTTCTACCAACCAGTCAGTAAGCGGTAATGATATGCTGTAAACTCTGGTAGCCAATCACTGTCCTAATCTGATGCAGTAAACTGATTTTGAGTCTAGCTGCTATTTATTGTATGTCTCAGAGCAGGGGAGGGGGGCCCAAGAAAATGTTTGCCCAGGTCCAATAAATTTTAGACGGCCCTTAGACGGCCTTTAGACAGTTGTCCCTAGAACAGGTGGTCTTCACTGAAGGCTTTTTTCCTCACCTCTTCTGGTGACAGTTGTAATATTTTGGATTTCCCATCAATTTATGTCCTAGTTATAATAGTCACTAGGACAAGTAGAGAAGGTGAATATCCCCAGCAGGGACAGACCGCAAAAAAATTGAGCCTTTTCATACTCCGTCCAAAACTAAATAAAGAGTTTTGCCTTTAGAGGAAGGAAATTAAGTAATTTTATTAAATATGTGAAATAATCATTGTTGTCCAAATCAAAGACAGATTATATTCATTGTTTTAGGTTTGCTGCATATTAATTCAGAATTTCAATTTTTTTCATTTAGAATCCACACAGATAGAAGATCCACGTAAGCTATGGAGAAACGAACAGGAGCGAATGCTAAAGGACTATCTTATGGTGGCACAAGATGCCCTAAGCACTCAGAAAGAGCTTTATCATGTGAAGGAACAAAGGTTGGCACTTGCCCTGGATGAATACGTAAGGCTTAATGATGCCTACAAAGAAAAGTCTAGCTCACGTACAAGCTGTAAGTATCTGAAGACATTACCTGAATCTGAAAAAAGGGCCGTGTGTGTTTTTTATGTAAAAGCTTTCCTGTATAACTGCTCATGTAAAATTGGGAGAAAAATATCCTCATCAAAACGTATCATGACAGGATAATTTAAGGCCTGTTTTATGAGTGTTTTCTTCTGACCTGCAATGAAGTTGACGTTTGCATTTTACAGTACTTGAGAAATGTTTCTTATTGTTTCTTACCTTGTGATTTTATATTTTAAGTATCCAAGCATACCCTATTCACATAGAATTATATTTTTTTCAGTTCTGAAGCACTCCCATGTGAAGGAGTAGCTGCTTTTTGTAGTCCTTTCGATGTAACTGGAAAAGTGATTCAGCATTTATGAAAGCTTCACTAGCTGCCAATGTTTCCCTGAAAGCCAGATACCTTAGACCAGTGGTTCTCAATGCCTGTCCTCAGGACCCACTAACAGGCCAGATTTTAAGTATTACCTTGGGGGGGGATGCAGACTAGAATACTGCAATTACTGAGCAGCAAATGATATCACCTGTGATAAGTTATCTTGCAAACCTGGCCTGTAAGGCCCCTTTCACACGGGACAGATCCGTATTGATCCACCCCGTTAAGATCTGCTGCTCAGCGGGGATCGCTCAGCTGATCCCCGCTGAGCCGGCGGATGACAGGGCGGTCCCTGCACACTGTGCATGGACCGCCCTGTCAGATCTCCGCTCTCCCCTATGGGGGATCGGATGAACACGGACCGTCTGTCCGTGTTCATCCGATCCGCTCTGCAGACGGATGGAAAAATAGGTATTTCCTCCGTCTGCAGAGTCGGACGATAGCGGGTGTCAGCGGATGCTCATCCGCTGACACCCGCTATCCCATAGGGGTGCATGTATGTCCGTTTTTCATCCGAAGACGGATGGATGAAAAACGGACATACGGTCCGCACGTGTGAAAGGGGCCTTAGTGGGTCACAAGGACAGGAGTTGAGAATCACAGCCTTAGACAGCTAGCTTTATTCAGTAAAGCAGGATAACTCCCAGCAACCAATTAAAAATCTGTCTACTATAGGGTGACCACTTTAACCACTTCAGCCCCGGAAGATTTGGCTGCTCAATGACCAGGCCATTTTTTGCGATACAGCACTGCGTCGCTTTAACTGACAATTGCACGGTCGTGCCACGCTGCACCCAAACAAACATGACATCCTTTTTATCCCCACACATAGAGCTTTCTTTTAGTGGTATTTGGTCATCTCTGCGGTTTTTATTTTTTGCGCTATAAACAAAAAAAGAGCGACAAACTTAAAAAAAAAAACACAATTTTGTACAATTTGCTATAATAAATAGCCCCAATTTTTTTAAAGAAAGCTGATTTTTTTTCTTCAGTTTAGGCCGATGTGTATTTTTTCTACATGTTTTTGGTAATAAAAATCATAATAAGCGTATATTGATTGGTTTGCGCAAAAGTTATAGCGTCTACAAAATAGGGGAAAGATTTATGGCATTTTAATAATTTTTTTACTAGTAATGGCGGTGATCATCGATTTTTATCGGGACTTCGACATTATGGCAGACAGATGGGACACTCTTGACACATTTCTGGGACCATTGACAATTATACAGCGATCAGTGCTATAAAAATGAACTGATTACTGTGTAAATATCACTGGCAGGGAAGGGGTTAACACTAGGAGGTGATCAAGGGGTTAACTGTGTTCCCTTGTGTGTGTTCTAACTGTAGGGGATGGGACTGACTAGCGGAGTTGACAGATCGTTGTTCCTATCTAGTAGGAACACACGATTTATCTCTTCTCACAGAACAGGGATTTGTGTGTTTGCACACACACGTCCCTGTTCTGGCTCTCGTGACCACGATCGCGCGTTTCCGGCTGTCATTGTGACCGACAGCCATGCGCATTGGCACCCCCACAGTGCAGCGGGCGCACCTGCTATCCCTGCTTAAAGGGCCAACGTACAGCTAAGACGGGTCCCGGGAACGTGCCGACCTGCCGCAGTATAATGACGGCAGCTGGTCGGCAAGTGGTTAAATCAGAGCTCCACCCACCCAAAAGAGGAAGTTCTGCTTTAAGGTCTCCTCCCCCCTCCTCTTCACTAAATGACACTAGGAGTGGGTACTTGGTTCTGAAGTTCTTCTCTCCCCTTAATCTTTCTGCAGTCTTCTGGGACATGTCACAGGAGTCTGCAGGACCATTCACAATGCGCAGCACGGCTTGTACATGTGAAGCCGCAAGCTGTCACTGTCGGGTGCCCACAGTTAACGGTACTGGGGACAGAGCAGTGAGCGAAGGAATGGCTTAGGTGAGCACATCGCTGAATCCTGGGACAGGTGAGTGGCTGTTTATGGAAATTCAGCAGCTACAGTTTTTGTACCTGTTGTTTTTTTATAAACACATAATTGACTGGAGCTCCTCCTGAACCGGATCACAACTAATTTCTGATGAATATCATGAGATGGATACACCTAGGCGACCCTTTTTCTTAAGGGTAATAATGATTTGTAAATGGCAAAATACTCCTTTTAAAATTAGATTTTTATGTTATCTCTAAACTTTGTAGTCTATTAGTACATAGTACAGGTATTTACAGTATATAGCATCAACAATTTATGCAGCATTTAAAAAAATATTGATAAAGTATTCATACCCCTTGACATTTTCTACATTTTGTCATGTTAAAAACAAAAACGTAAATGTTTTTTTTTGGGATGTTATGTGATAGACCAACACAAAGTGGCACATAGTTGTGAAGTGAAAGGAAAATGATAAATCGTTTTCAATTTTTTTTTATAAATAAATATCTGAAAAGTGTGGTGTGCATTTGATTTAAGCCCTTTTACTCTGATACTCCTAACTAAAATCTAGTGGAACCAATTGCAGTCAGAAGTCATTTAATAAGTAAATAGAGTCAATTTCTGTGTAATTTAATCTCAGTATAAATACAGCTATTCTGTAAAGCCCACAGAGGTTTGCTCGAAAACACCAGGCAGGTCAGGGATAAAGTTGTGCAGAAGTTTAAAGCATGATTAGGTTATAATATAATATTCCAAGCTTTGAACATCTCACGGAGCACTGTTCGATCTATCATCTGAAAATGGAAAGAGTATGGAACAGCTGCAAACCTATCAAGACATAGCCGTCCACCTAAACTTACAGGCCGGGCAAGCAGAGCATTAATCAGAGAAGCAGCTAAGAGGCTCATGGTAACTCTGGAAGAGTTGCAAAAATCCACAGTCTAGGTCGGAGAATCTGTCCACAGGACAACTATTAGTCGTGCACTCCACAAATCTGGCCTTTATGAAAGAGTGGCAAGAAAGCCATTGTTGAAAGAAAGTCATAAGAAATCCCATTTGCAGTTTGTGAAATGCCTTGTGGGGGACACAGCAAACATGTGGAAGAAGGTGCTCTGGTCAGATGAGACAAAAATTGAACCTTGCTATCTGTGACGGAAAACTAACCCTGAACACACCATCCCAACCGTGAAAAACGGTGGAGGCAGCATCATGTTGTGCGGATGC
The DNA here is from genome assembly GCA_028564925.1 of Lithobates sylvaticus. Lineage (NCBI taxonomy): Eukaryota > Metazoa > Chordata > Amphibia > Anura > Ranidae > Lithobates > Lithobates sylvaticus. Next base: position 632,640,606 of record CM053026.1, read on the forward strand.
TTTTCTTCAGCAGGGACAGGGAAGCTGGTCAGAGTTGATGGGAAGATGGATGGAGCCAAATACAGGGCAATCTTAGAAGAAAACCTGTTAAGAATCTGCAAAAGACTTGAGAGTGGGGGCGGAGGTTCACTTTCCATCAGGACAACGACCCTAAACATACAGCCAGAGCTACAATGGTATGGTTTAGATCAAAGCATATTAATGTGTTAGAATGGCCCAGTCAAAGTCCAGATCTAAATCCAATTGAGAATCTGTGGCAAGACTTGAAAATTGCTGTTCAGACACTCTCCATCCAATCTGACAGAGCTTGAGCTATTTTGCACAGTAGAATGGGCAAAAATGTCACTCTCTAGATGTGCAAAGCCGCTAAAGATATACCCCAAAAGACTTGTCGCTGTAATTGCAGGGAAAGGTGGTTCTACAAAGTATTGACTCAGGGGGGCTGAATACAAATGCACGCCACACTTTTCAGATATTTATTTGTAAAAAAAATGTTAAAACCATTTTCCTTCCACTTCACAATTATGTGCCACTTTGTGTTGGTCTATCACATAAAATCCCAATAAAATACTTTTACTTTTTTTGATTGTAACATGAAGACAAAATGTGGAAAATTTCAAGGGGTATGAATACTGTTTCTAGGCACTGTATTGTACGTTTCTTTCAGTCCCTGCCCTCAAGGAACTCAAGGTCTAAAACTGGCTATAGATGGGTCAGTTTTTCTCCATTCAGCCAGTGGGTTAAATGAGTAAAATGAACAGATTCCTCCATCCACACAAGTGAGGTTGATGAGGGAATCTCCCCCTGCTGAGAAATTGTATTCTTACAGCAGGACTCTCTACTGTCAGATTACACTGATCTGCAGCTGCCGACTGACAAAAGTTACCCAACATTCCTGTTTGACAGAAGTCTATTAACATTTCGGCTGGTTCCTGCTGATCTGGTTGAATTGTGATCCATCTATGACTAGCTGCAGGTTCCTACCTCACATACAAACTAAGACCAATTGAGACAGTTGCCAATTATCCCACCAGAATGTTTTTTTGGAGTGTTGGAGGAAACCACAGTACCCAGAGGAAACCCACACAAGCACAAGGAGAACATGCAAATTCCATGCAGGTATTGGCCTGACCAGGATTTGATCCAAGGATCCAGTGCTGCAAGGCAGAAGTACTAAGCAACTGTGTTGCCCACTGACATTAATTAATAAGCTGGTGGAAGCAATGATGTGTAGTAGTAAACCCATTTTTCAGTGATGATTCGTTAGTTAACTCCATTTTTTTGGAGCTCATTACCTGATTAAATAAGCCTCATAAATATTCACTGCATGCAAATGCCACCTACATCCACCCCGTTATTGGTATGTTTTGGGAAATTAGTAAAAGTGTTTTTTATCCTCTAATCCAGTGTTTCTCAACTCCAGTCCTCAAGTACCCACAGGTCATGTTTTCAGGCCTTCCATTATTTTGCACAGGTGATTTGATCAGTTTCAATGCCTAAGGGCTCTTTCACACGGGGCGGATCAGTGCAGATCCGCCCCGTGGATATCCGCTTGCTCAGCGGGGATCGCCGGAGCGATCTCCGCTGAGCAGGAAGATGACAGGTCCGTCTCTGCACTCTGTGCAGGGGCGGACCTGTCACAGCGCCGCTCTCCCCTATGGGGGATCGGGTGACGACGGACCGTAGAGTCCGTCGTCACCCGATCCGCTCTGCAGACGGATGAAAAAATAGGGTTTTCCTCCGTCTGCAGAAACGGAGCATCCGCTGACACCCGCTATCCCATAGGGATACATGTATGTCCATTTTTCATCCGAAAACGGAAGGATGAAAAACGGACATACGGACCGTCCGTGTGAAAGAGCCCTTAGTAATTGCCACAGCCGTTTCATTTGAGGGAAATCCTGAAAACATGACCTGTTGGGGGTACATGAGTACTGGTGTTGAGAAACATTGCTCTTATCCACAAAAAAAAAAAAAAAAAAATCTACCATTTTATGATTTACCATTAATAAAAGGCAGTTTCTACTTCCAGAAAAATAAATAAAGGCAGATTTGTAGCTTTCTGCTCAGCAACCTAAAAAGGTTCTCTGCTTTCTATGCTATTCCTTGTCATAGGCACGGACCTGCGGTAATCACATTTTCATTATAGCTGCACTGTAGGTAAAATCACTCTATGCAGTGATGCATCAGCATGGACAGATTTAGTGCTCAGAACAGATGCTGCTAACCTGGAGGAGGACAGCAGGGGTGGGGAACATGGGTAGCTCCTTTTGAAGCACGCCTGTCATTAAAAGTGTTATTCTGCTAACTGTATACAGTTAATACATGTAGGAATAATATTTAGTATATTCAAAATGACAGTGACCTTGTAATCACGTCTTGCAGTATTTTATGTTATATTGTGTATTCTGCATGCAGTTATCAGAATAAAATATATTTTTGCAATAGTAGTTCACTTTAGGAAAGTGGAAGTTCAAAATAGGGCTATTATAAAACCGTTTCTTTATAATAATGTAATGCTTGGCATGCAGTAATCATTCATTAACATGTCCAAAATATTATCTTTTCATTTTTTTATTGCATAAAAAAAAAATCTAAAGTTAAAAACTTTTTATCTTAAAGGTGTTGTAAAGGCAGAAAGTTTTTTATCTTAATGCATTCTTTGCAGCAGCTGCCCCAGCAACCCCTAATATTACTTGAGCCCCCTCTCTATCCAACGATGTCCACGAGTCCCCACGGCCATCTGGCACTCTTCCTCCTGATTGACTGAGACACAGCAGTGTGCCATTGGCTCCCGCTGTTGTCAATCCAACTCAGTCAGCCAATCAGGAGAGAGAGAGGGGACAGGGCCTGGCCACAGCTCCGTGTCTGAATGGATACACGGGTCTGCAGCTCAGCTCGGGTGCCCCCATAGCAAGCTATTTGCTGTGGGGGCACTCAACAGGAGGAAGAGGCCAGGAGCTCCAGCCAGGAACCCAAGAAGTGGAGGATCTGGGCTGCTCTGTGCAAAACCAACTACACAGAGCATGCAAGTATACCATGTTTGTTATTTTAATAGAAAAAAAAAAAAAAAAAAAGGCTTTACAATCACTTTAATCCTATAGTACCAGACATGAAACTTGTAGTCCTAAACCTTGAGTTATTTGCTGCTACCTTCAGATAATTGGACACTGGCAAAAGCTTTACTGGGAAAGCCTCCCCAGTGCATCCACATATAACCCCACCCACTCTGGGACTAAAGTTTTTTGCTTGTGCACTTAGGCCCCTTTCACACTTATACGACTTGTCCCACGATTTGGGACTGCAAAGTAGCATGACAAGTCGTTCCCCATGATTTCCAATGACAGCCATTCATATTAGTAGGACTTCAAGTCGTTCCGACTTCAAAGTAGTCCCTGCACTACTTTGGTCTGATTTTGATGCCACTTACACAGGCATTCCTTGAAATCATGGCAAAAATCGTGGCCGCGAATCACGGCAAAATCGCAGTAAAATTTTTCTTTCATTTCTTGTTTTTGTTTGTTCTTTACTACATTGAATGAAACTTCTATCAAGATCCAACTGCATATTTCCTCTGGGCTCACTAGCAGTTTCTAGATCCGTTACTCTGGAAGTATATCTTGGGCCGGCCTATAATGTTTACTTGTGCATTAGATCCTGCTTTCAGCTCTCCCCTTGGCAACAAGTGTAGTTAGCTGCAGGGTGCTGTACAGTTTGAGCCATGTTCCATTCCTTTGGCAACCAGACCCTGGAGAGCCCTTTGGAGTTTGCCTACCATAATGACAGGTAACGTGTGGGGAGGTAATCATGACCATGACCTATTTTTACACGTTTGGCGTTATTTTACTTAGTGTGTTATCCCCCTTCTGTAAATATCTCTGCTATGTTGGCAGTTGGTATTGTTTACCATTTTGATTTTACTGTGGCTTTCCCATGCAACATTGCTACTTGGGTGGTGACCTAGTTGCAAATGTCTTGAGACTGCTGCACTTTTGCCTGCCATATCCATCAAGAAAGCAAGACACACATTTGCTTTTAAGTTTTTCAGGTGGACCTGATTGGAAGTTCCATGCATTTCTTTGGACCAGCGGGAGTAAACAGACTTTGTCACCAGTCTACTTCTGGGGACGATCAGGAGTGGGGTCTGCATAAACTGAATGGTCACAGACTTGTCACCCCCCCTGCTCTGCTCTTATCAGCAAACCGATCCCCCTGCTGATCGGAATGGAATTCACCCACGTAAAAGGGCCTTAAAGGCACAGAATCTCCTCTGCCAAAACAGACTTCTATGGGCACTAAACGGGTGTTGAAATCCAGAAACTTTTCCTCTGCACACACACGTTAACGAGGATTGGCCAAATCCTGACAAGGTATTCATTCCTCAAAAACACTTCGCTGAGTTATATCCTATGGAGAAAAGATTCATGAAAAAAGACTAGTTCCATGAGTGATATTTCAACAATCATTTTACTGTTCCTGATAAAGAATTCCTTTTAAGGATTCTTTTGATAGACGCTTTGAAACTTTATTAATGGCTCTCATTGGCCCTGCCTTTCAGTGAGCAAATGGGGCTATGTCCATTTGTTAGACTGTTGTTAGCTGGACTAGACAAATGAATAGAGAACAGGTTTCTGTGACCCTAGAACAATTGCAGGTCATGTCTTCAGTGCTACTATTTTGTGTTGATGTCCTGGAAAATGTACTTTGTCAGGTCTCTAACCCTACTCTCTGTTCACTTGCATAGGCTAGAGACCTTTCTTAGGCATGCCTTTCGATGCTAACTGCCTGTTTGGTGAATCACTTGATACATTTATCAAGCAAGTCACTGGGTTTAAAAGTACTTCTACACCACAAAAATAACCTAAGGGTCCATACACACTGGTTTAAAAATTGCTGCTTCTACAGGAGTTTTGTGTTCTGCCTGTAGAAGCAGATCAATGTTCTTATGTGTTCATGCACATTAGGATGATTAGAGGCATATTTTGAGCTCCAACAGTTAGAGACAGGAAAAAAAAACCTTCTGGTTTGCATTTCTGATTGGAGCTCACTGGCATAAAAACGTAAAACTCTCCTAAACTCGTCTAAACTTTGCACAAAAACCCCTCTATATGAGCATTTCTTTCTGCCAAGGGAACTGGACAACCAATCTCCTAGAAAGCATTAAACCGCAGTAAAAACGCACCAAAAATGCATGAATATGCAGCAGCAGGTGTGAACCTAGCCTTAAAGTCATTGTAAAGGGTCTTTTTTTTTTTTATTTTTTTTTTATTTAAAAAAAACTCTGTGCAGTGGCTTTGCTCTTCTGGGGTCCCCGTCAGCGCTCTTGGCTTCTCCACCTGCTATGGGGGCATGCGTGCAGGCTCGATCCTGTCTGTGTCTATTGACACACAACGTGACTTAACCCTGCCCCCCTGCTCCCTCCTCTCAATGGCTCCCACTACTCTCAGCCAAGATTTTGAGAGTACATAGAGGGGAGAGAAGACCGACAGCTGGGCACAGCGCTGGATCGATGCAGGACTCGGGTAAGTGTTAGGGAGAGGGCTGGGAGCACTAGTATTAGAAGGTTTTTTACCATAATGCAGAGAATGCAAAAAAAATGTTTACCTTTACAACCACTTTAAGGTTGAACTCCGGAATAAGTGTCTAAATACAAGAGGTATGTGTATTCTTACTAGAATCTTGATATTTGTTGTGTAATTTTTCTAGATCTGTGCAATAACCCAGCAAAAAACAACTGCACTTTACCTTTGTGCTGGAGTTGCCTGTATTAAAGACTGGTGACTGGTGCTCTCTCTTTCTGTACAGGCTGACTGGTCTTGTATCCACTCCCCTTCTGTAGGATTTTTGTAGGCAGCGTGTAGTGAGTGGATCTGCTGGGCCTCTCCCACAGCTCAGTTCTCTGTACAGCACAGTGATAATGTTACTGCTACTTTTACAGGGTAATATTTTGTTTTGTAATGTGGTGTAAAAAAAAAATATAGATCTATATCCTTTTGGCTATTGAGGAATATGTTTACATTTTGTGCTTGAAGTTCAATGTTAATCTGGATTACATTGTCTTGTTCAGTATTTTCAGGTTCGTCTTCGAGTACCAAGTACGACCCTGATATCCTCAAGGCAGAGATCTCCACAACAAAAGTCAGGGTAAGTTTCTTTCATTTCTCCATTTGTGCTCCAAGTGCAGAAGGACCTCTGTCGATGGACAATGCTGGCAGAAAAGTGGATTGATCTATTTGTGTGTGTATACACCAATAAATATATGAGTGTTGTATGTGTTGCTCATAGCAGCGTGTTAGCCTGTACAACAGTTAAAATGTAACTCCTAATTATTATTTTTTTTAAATAGAGTAAGACGCGCTAGAACCATGGCCAGGTTTTTTTTGCTAACATTCAACATCCTATCCTGTACAATCAGTATAGAAATGGGCATAGCCACTGGTGGCACTGTATAAATCCAAATTAAAGAAATCTGCAGGACTCTTTTAAACATTATGAGGGAATTGACTGAAATTTATTATATATATATATATATATATATATATATATATATATATATATATATATATATATATATATATATATATATATATATATATATATATATATATATATATATATATATATATATATATGTATGTGTATATATATATATATATTTATATTATAATATAATATAAATGTCTACGAAAAAAAAAAAATATCTCAACTGGTGCGGTTGGTTAAAACATGAAAATGTAAAAAGGTGATTGGCTGTGCTCCAGCTGAGACAAAGTTTGTTTCAGTCACATTATTAATTCCCCCTTATATATTAAAAACAGAGGTGTTTGTAGCATATTATTGCAAATCTATGTGGAAGCCACACTGCTTCATAAAATCCCCTCCGTACAGCATGGTCCCAAACTTGAAATAAACCAAGCACCCATCCTGGGACATGCACAGCAATAGATATAATAAAGACAGGTATATCTGGAGGCAACTAATTCCTCCTTAAAGCTAAAGCTTAGTTAAGAAAAAAATGATCTACAGCTTTTGTTGCATTATATAAAAATGTATATCTTGCGCTTACCCTAAAAAGAATGAAATAAATAAAAGTGTGTAGGTGCTGCTACTTTGAACCTAAATACTCAATTCATCATATATATATACAGTTGTGCTCATAAGTTTATATACCCTGGCAGAATTTGATTACTTGGCCATTTTTCAGAGAATATGAATGATAACACAAAAACTTTTCTTTCACTCATGGTTAGTGTTTGGCTGAAGCCATTTACTATCAATCAACTGTGTTTACTCTTTTTAAATCATAATGACGACAGAAACTACCCAAATGACCCTGATCAAAAGTTTACATACCCTGGTGATTTTGGCCCGATAACATGCACACAAGTTGACACAAAGGGGTTTGAATGGCTATTAAAGGTAACCATCCTCACCTGTGATCTATTTGCTTGTAATTAGTGTGTATGTATAAAAGGTCAATGAGTTTCTGGACTCCTGACTGACCCTTGCATCTTTCATCCAGTGCTGCACTGACGTTTCTCGATTCTGATTAATGGGGTAAGCAAAAGAATTGTCAAAGGATCTGCAGGAAAAGGTAGTTGAACTGTATAAAACAGGAAAGGGATATAAAAAGATATCCAAGGAATTGAGAATGCCAATCTGCAGTGTTCAAACTCTAATCAAGAAGTGGAAAATAAGGGGGTTCTGTTGAAACCAAACCACGGTCAGGTAGACCAACTAAAATTTCAGCCACAACTGACAGGATAATTGTTCAGGATGCAAAGAAAAACCCACAAATAACTTCAGGTAAAATACAGGACTCTCTGAAGATGCGGTGTGGCTGTTTCAAGATGCACAATAATGAGTCACTTGAAGAAAGATGGGCTGCATGGTCAAGTCACCAGAAGAAAGTTATTACTAAGCAAATGCCACAAAGTATCCCACTTACAATATGCCAAACAGCACAGAGACAACCCTAAACCTTTTGGCACAAAGTCATCTGGAGGGAAGAGACCAAAATTTAGCTTTTTTCCACAACCATAAATGCTACATATGGAGAGAAGTTAACAAGGCCTATGATGAAGGGTACACCATTCCTACTGTGAAACACGGAGGTGGATCGCTGATGTTTTGGGGATGTGTGAGCTACAAAATTGATGGCAAGATGAATGCAGTATGTTATCAAAAAATACTGGAGGAACATTTGCATTCATCAGCCAGGAAGCTGCGCATGGGATGTACTTGGACATTCCAACATGACAATAATCCAAAACACAAGGCCAAGTCGACCTGTCATTGGCTACAGCAGAATAAATTGAAGGTTCTGGAGTGGCCATCTCAGTCTCCTGACCTCAATATCATGGAGCCACTCTTGGGAGATCTCAAATGTGCAGTTCATGCAAGACAGCCCAAGAATTTACAGTAACTGGAGGCTTTTTGCCAAGAGGAATGGGCAGCTTTACCATCTGAGAAGATGAAAAGCCTCATCCAAAAATACCACAAAGGACTCCAAGCTGTCAGTGATGTTAAAGGGGGCAATACACGGTATTAACCACTTGCTATCTGGGCACTTAAACCCCCCTCCTGCCCAGACCAATTTTCAGCTTTCAGTGCTCTCACTCTTTGAATGACAATTGCGTGGTCATGTAACACTGTACCCAAATGAATGTGGTATTTGGTCACTTTTTTGTTAAAAAAAAGAAAAAACGCCCAAATTGTTTTTTTATTTTGTTATTAAATTTTGCAAACAGGTAATTTTTCTCCTTCATTGATGTACGCTGGTGAGGCTACACTGATGGGCACTAATATGCGGCACTGATGGGTACTGATAAGACGCCTCTGGTGGACACTGAGAAGTGGCACTGGTGGGTAGCACTGATGGGCGGTACTGAAGGGCACTGATGGGTGGCAGTAATGGGCACTGGTAGGTGACACTGATGGGCAGCACTGCTAGATGGCACTGATTGGTATCACTGATACCTATCATTGATAGGTGGCACTCTTGGGCATTGATAGGTGGCACCGATTGCTAACCTGTGGGCACTGGCAGGTGGCACTGGTTGGCACAGATGAGGCGGCTATGCCTCTTCCTCTTCGGGTCCCTTCAACAGAAACCGATGATCGGCTGTTTTTTCTCCTCATGCTGTCAGTGTGAGGAGGAAAAAAAAAAGATTACCGAGCTTCTGTTTACATCACGTGATCAGCTGTCATTGGCTGACTGTGGGCATTGGCAGGTGGTACTGGTTGGCACAGATGAGACGGCTGTGCTTCATTGGTTGACAGCTGATCACGTGGTAAGGGGCCGGGATTGGCCCCTTACTCCGATCTGTGATCACCCGAGTCTCATTGACTTGGTGATCACAGAGCGCGTGACCCGCAGGGAGCGAGGAAAGGGGAGGACGTCTATTGACAATGTAGGTCCGCGCTGTAGCCGTCATTCAGCTATAGCGCGGAAGGGAAGCGGTGAAGAACTGTAGTATGTGAACTTTTGATCAGGGTAATTTTGGGTAGTTTCTGTTGTCATTATGATTTAACAGCTTCCCGACTGCCTCACGCAGATAAACTGCGGCAGAAGGGGGCACGTACAGGCAGATTAACGTACCTGTACATGGCCCTTTAAGAGGCGGCTTGCACCGCCGCGAGCTCCGTGACCGTAATCACGGGTCCCGCGGACTCTGTGGTTAACCCCTTCACTGTCAGTGACATTTTTACAGTAATCAATGCAATTATTTAGCTGTATTAATGCCAATGGTTCCAAAAATGTGTCAAAATTGTCTGATGTGTCTGCCATAATGTCGCGGTCACGATAAAAATCGCTGATAGCCGCCATTATTAGTAAAAAAAAAAAAATTATCACTAAAAATGCCATAAAACTATCCCCTACTTTATAGACGCTATAACTTTTGCGCAAACCAATCAATAAACGCTTATTGACTTCTTTTTTATTTTTATTTTTTTTACCAAAAATATGTAGAAGAATACGTATCGGCCTAAATTGAGGAAAAAAATATTTTTTAATATATTTTTTGGAGATATTTATTATAGCAAAAGTAAAAAATAATGTGTTTTTTTTTTCAAAACTGACGCTATTTTTTTGTTTATAGCGCAAAAAATAAAAAACGCAGAGGTGATCAAATACCACCAAAAGAAAGCTCTATTTTTGGGGAAAAATAGAATGTCAATTGTGTTTGGGAGCCAGTGCCGAATCGCAAAAAGTGCTCTGGTCTTTGACCAGCCAAATGGTCCGGGGCTGAAGTTGTTAAAAAGAGTAAACACAGTTGATTGATAATAAATGGCTTCAGCCAAACACTAACTATGATTGAAAGAAAAGTTTTTGTGTTGTCATTCATATTCTCTGAAAAATGGCCAAGAAATCATAAATTCTGCCAGGGTATATAAACTTATGAGCACAACTGTGTGTGTGTGTGTGTGTATGCCAAAAAGTGCGAAATTGAAAAAAAAAAAATAATCTCCAAATGAATAGTCCACATTACATTAATAATCAAATAAATTGTCCATAAGTGCTCTAGTTGTAGAGTCGTGAATATCTGTGCTGTTCTGCCATGTGTTCTCTTACAATATAGGGAAATGTAAGCCTCTTACCAGATGGGATGGATCCCAGGTTATAGGTATCCAACACACTTTTTGTTAATGAAACCAACTGTGATATTCCACTCCTTCAGCTCCAATGAGAGACCTTCCTGTTGTAATGGTAACTTCACCAGAGTGTGTAAATACTTTTCATATGATTCCAGCTCAACAGATAATCCTGCTGAGTTCTCTCCAGCGTGTGAAGGTATTAAAAAGGGAGAAACTTCATAGTGCAGTATGTAAACAAGCATTTTATTAAACAAGTCCAATGTTTCCTACCGCCCTTTCTTTCAATTAGAAAACCTCTTTCACTGATTACGCTGCCTGTAACACAATCTGTGAATGGAGGAGACTCTGATCAGTCACAGGGTTCTCTCCCTCATTCGCAGATCATGTTATGGGCAATGTAATCAGTGAAAGCACTTTTCTCAATGGAGAAAGAGGAGGAAGGAGAGGATGTGGCCCCATTAGATCATCTTTAAAAGAGAAGTGTGGGATATATATATATATATATATATATATATATATATATATATATATATATATATATATTATATATATATATATATTTATATATATATATATTTATATTATATATATATATATATTATATATATATATATATATATATATTTATTAAAAAAAAAAACTCACATACTACAGGGGGGGGGCTGCTATAAAGGGGGTGAGGCCAGTTCTGTGTAGGGGGTGCTATAAAGGGAGGAGCACAGGAATGTGAAGGGGGGTGCTATAAAGGGGGGTGAGCTAAGGAATGTGAAGGGGGTGCTATATAGGGGGGTGAGCACAGGAATGTGAAGGGGGGTGCTATAAAGGGGGTGAGAAAAGGAATGTGAAGGGGGGTGCTATAAAGGGGGTGAGGACAGGAATGTGATGGGGATGTTATAAAGGGGGTGAGGCCAGGAATGTGAAGGGGGTGCTATAAAGGTGGGAAGGACAGGAATGTGATGGTAGAGGTGCTATAGAGGGGGTATGGACAGGAATGTGAAGGGGGTGCTGGGGACTGCAATGTGAAGGAGGGGGTACTATAAAGGGGGTGAGGACAGCAATGTGAATGGGGGTGATATCAAGGGGGCTGGGAACTGCAATTTGAAGTAGGGGGTGATGTGAAGGGGGGCTGAGGACTGTAATGTAAAGGGAGGGATGATGTGCAGGGGGGACTGAGAACACAGATGTTATAAAAGGATTGTGATGTGAAGGATCTGAGGCTAGGTTCAAATTGTTGTGTACTGCGTTCTGCGTGTAGTTGGCTCATTTATTTCTGTGGGCTGCCTTATAAGCAGAAACGCAAACAAAATTTGTCCCTGACACTTTTTTTTTTTATTATTATTTTTAATTGCCCTGTACCAAGCTGCATTATATTGTGGCATCACGCGGTGGGGCACTCTCAAAAAATGATTTGGGCGTTTTTCTTCTTTTTACATTGGTGACCTTTTGCCCTGCACAAAATCGCAGTAAAAACCGCTGCAAAAACGCGGCAAAATCGTAAATTTGCGCGATTTCCTGCCTGAAAACGCTATGCTCAGGTGTGAATGGGGCCTTAGCCCACTGTTGGCTGAATATGGCTGAGAGGAGCGCAGAGCTAAGTGCGCTCCTGTGATCTCCAGGAGAAGTAGGGCCAAAAGAGCTTTGGCTTTACTCCTCCTTTGATGCAGCTGAGCCCAGAGACCTAAAGCTGTTAAACCCTGCAACCACCGGAAGTTCAGCAGCAGGCATAAGCTTTCTACAGAATCCAGCAACTTGCACATCATGGGATATACTTCATTACAGGCAAGTAACGTAATTAAAGCTGTAGAGAAAAAGATGTTTTTAGCTACACTTCATTTCAGCTTTAAAGGTGTAGGGACACACTAGCTCTTTAAAGGCTAGAGGTCTTCACTGCCTTTGTGCTGTGCTTAGCTTCTGTTGTGGCTCTGCTCCTTAAAGGAGTTGTAAAGTCAGAAGTTTTTTTTATCTTCATGCATTCTATATATTAAGATATAAAGCCTTCTGTGTGTATCAGTTACCCCAGCACCCCCTAATACTTACCTGAGCCCTCTCTCTGTCCAGCAATGTCCACGAATCCCTTGGCTGTTTGGGACTCTCCCTCCTAATTAGCTAACTGAATTTGATTGACAGCCACAGGAGCCAATGGCAAGTTGCTGTGTCTCAGCCAATCAGGGGAGAGAGGGGCAGGGCTGAACGACAGCTCCAAGTCTGAATGGGGACACAGAGCTGCAGCTCGGGTGCCTCCATAGCAAGCTGCTTGCTGTGGGGACACTAGACAGGAGGGAGGGGCCAGAAGCAGCAAAGAGGGACCCGAGAAGGAGGATGCAGGCTGCCCTGTGCAAAATCAACTGCACATAGGAGTTAAGTATAACATGTTTGGTATTTAAAAAAATATTTTTTTTGACTTTACCATCACTTTAAAGGAGTATTTGGTAGCTCTAAGCACAACTACCTGTAATCTATTTTTTGCTGTGTATGTTCCAGGATGGGCGGTTTGTTAGAGTTATGCCTAGTACACACAGGCAGTATTTTCTTTTTGTTCAACCCAGCGGGCTGAATGAAAAAAAAGATGAGCTCACTGTACTAACTATGCAATGTTAGAACAGCAATCTCCCTGCTGAGCTATAGTGTTCTGACAGGGGGGCTACCCCCCCCCATCAGAATACATCGGTCGGTGCTCACAGCCATTGGTTGCAAGCACTGATCAGCTGCTGGTTTTCCAGTATGCCCGTTCAACAGAAGCTGGAAAGACTGCTGTACACATTGGCAGAATGTTGGACAGTTTCTGTTGAACCGTATGATATTCTGCCAGTGTGTGCCAGCCTTTAGGGACCACGCTGTGCAGAGGGACCTTGACAAGGCAGTGCAGCTTTCACATAGACTTGCAAATCTATGTCCCTAACACCTCTGTTTTTATTGCATAGTGTTTAAGAAATGCTGGCTATTTCTTTATTTAAGTTTTTATTACTGTCTGTTTCATTATCTGGCAGATTTCCCTGCACTTTCTGTACTCAGGGAGTAAGTGGAAATCTCAAAATGAGGGGAAAAATCCCACCTTTGACCAAATTGGACAATTACTCCATTTCTGTTCATAGGACAACCGTACAGTTTTGGATTTTTCATACTTTTTCCCTTACTAACCCTCCCTACACTATATCTAAAAGTAGGAAAAAAAGTTTTGGTTGGTATTCTAATTTAACTTCATTGTAACTTGCTAACTTAATGTATGATCAAGATTGCCACTTTGTTTTTCCACTAGGTTAAAAAGTTGAAGAGGGAGCTATCACAAATGAAGCAGGAACTACTGTACAAGGAGCAGGGGTTCCAGACATTGCAGCGGTGAGTTTTTAATGACAACTTTTTCTTCAGTCAACACTTTGTTGGTATCTTGGCTTGGCAAAGTCAGTGCTCCACTTCTCCTTCAATCAGCATAACCTTTGTGTTTAAGGACACGTAGAAAAACAAGAATGTTTTCCATCACAAGTCATGAGGTTCCGCCACTTTTCTTGCCTTACAATGATAATCCTCTGCTTGTGACATGACACTTTTTTTCTGCTGTAACACTGTGGCATTGGGGGCTGAGAAGGGGTTAGAACACGATATGAGCTGATAATAAAGCAGAGATTAGTTCTAGCGCCAAACTATAATCTTTGACATATTTCTTGACATTATGACATTTGCAGCCATTTGTACAACCGAGGAGGTGAGGATGGTTATTTTTTGAGCACTAATGATTTGTTTCTTTCATTTAGTTCGAAATAGACCCTTTGATATATAATGGGGAAGCATCTTCCTATTAGCTGTATACTGAAGGCATTAAAAAAAAAAACATTTTGAGAACCCTTTTTTTATTTAATTTTTTTTTAGGATCTCCTTGAACACAGATACAAATGACTCCCTAATTTCTATGTTCTTACATTTCTTATCATAGGTTTTTAAGCTGTCTGAATGCATATATATATATATATATGAATATCACTCATTCCTGATTGGGCATTGATAGGGATGTCTATGGATACTATTAAACCTCTACCAGAAAGCCCTATCAACAGATCTACTGGAGTCAGTGTAAAGGCTGAGTTGCCTTAAGGCAGAACCAATGTCCCGCTTTTAGGCCTCTTGCACATGGTACTAGTGTTTTGAGCATCTGCTTCTTTGGACCTGATTTCAGGTGTTTGTTTTGCACAAATTCGCACTTATGTATGTTTGCGCGTGCAACGGCGCAAAATACTGACCGGGAACGCAGATTTTCCTTCTTCTTTTTTCTGAGGAATACTCAGCGCTTGTTTACGCACCTGTGTGCACAGATACATTGTAAATAATGGGCTACATTTTAGCTCCGTAAAAAAAAAAAAAAAATGCTGTACTTAGCCTTTTCACGCTACAGTATGCAATAGGCCTTACAGGCTCTTCATTGCAGAAACGCACAATTAAATACATTTGCTTGCTGTGATTGGTCTCCGGCTTGTGGAACAAGCTGCGTATGCGCAACTCAGCTTACAGTATGGGCCCGATACCTGTGTGCTGGGATGACTGACTCCTGTGCATACGCAAGAGTGATGTCATCCCATGCCGTCCAATGAAGACAGCTGAAGACTGGCACACAGAAGAAGATGTGGGCACAGGCGAGGGATGGGGACGATTTGAGGTAAGGCAAGTATTGATTCATTTGGTTCTGTTTTAAGCTGGTCATACACCTCTTGAACTTTGCCCTGAATCTGCTAAAATTCGAGCAGTAGGTGGCCCTGTCGACGACGCTGAGCTTGACAAAAGTTGATTGAAAAATCAAAGGAGTCAGGTTGAAAATTGTTGCCCGGACAGTGTTTGCATCCAGTCAGTTATTAAATGTTTGGGTCACATGACTTGGGGGGGGGGGGGGGGCCTGAAAGAGTTGAAGCGATGTTACCAGGGCATGTGACCCGCTCCAGGTTAGAACCCCTGTGCTAGCGTAGCCAGATAGGATTACATATGCAATAAGCTGTATGTGGCTTATCAACGCAAGAAGGGGAGCATGCTTGTGGTGGCAATGCTGCAGAGGCTCTGTGAGCCTATAGATTGTTCCCATGAATGCAGTGCTCTCCCCAACCTCCAGAGTCAGGGAGGGCTGACATTCCTCCTCAGGGTGCAGGGTACTAGGCATGGTGGGTATAGTGCAAGGTGGAAAGATGGGCGCCAGTCAGTCACTTTTAAAAATGAACAAAGAGAGTTTTATTTCTCTTAAGCGTGTCAGGACCCCACAGGGCAAGGACCGCACTATACCACAGATGGACACCAGTGGCAAAAAGCGCCCTGAGGCGATTCAGTTCGCATAGGTTGCGCTATACAAGTCATTCATTCATTCTTAACAGGAACAGGGGGAGAGAGGGGTAGGGCACAGGACATCCTTAGGCAAATGCAATAGCAACTTGGCAGACTACTTGGACAAAAATAGAACTAAGCAGACCACAATACAGAAAAGGGGCCTTTAAGCTGAATGCAGCATTCTGTATTTCGTAGCAACTGCTGTCTCCTATAGCAACAACTTTACTCACAGTATCCCACTGTAGATCCTCAGGCTCAGCTCACATCTACCTGCTAAACTCTTCAAGCTTCACCCACAGCTACCTGCTGTATTCTTCAACTTCACCCACAGCTACCCACTGTACTTCTCTTCAAGCTTTACTTACAGCTACCCGCTGTACTCTCTCAAACTTTACTCGCAGCTACCTGCTGCACTTCGTGGAAGAATTCTCTCCTAAAGCTTTCCCAGCTACTTCAGTCCCCAGCTGATGAAAAGTCTCCTCTGGTACTCCTTTAGAACTCCATCCCTTGGCACCTGCCATAGACAACAAGAGTGGTTGACCCTCTGGAAACTTCTTCTCCCTTGCCTCCAGGCAGCGATCAGGCTCCCCTTAAGCGGAGCCCCTTTACATGTGGTTAGGCCCCAGGCTTCAGGCCTATACCTCAGCTGCTGCTCCACACACACCCACCCAGGCCGCAGCCCGTGTGGAAAGAATCTCGATCACCTGACTCGCTCCAAATAAATGGTCTATCCCAGCAGCCTCAGTGGCCCAAAGAAACTCCTGCTAATTGGCTCAGAAAAGCATATACACTCATAACCTGAATTCACTGTAATCTATCATACTAATGCCAAAGGTAACAGTGCCACCTATTGACAAAAGAGAGAAATCACAGTTAAACTCACGCTTGGAATACCCATTTGAGCAAAGACTACAAATTAGCCAGGCTAGTTACCACCTTGCACATCTAAATTTACTAGCAGCCCCTTTTAGGACAAGGGTGGTACACGAAGAAAAAATATCTGTGAGAAAGTGGCAGGTTGAACTGGTAATGTGTTAACAAGGAAGGCGTTTACAAATAAAGGGCACAGAGACATAATAATAATTAGGAATTATTGGGTTATTAGGACATAAGAGCTGAGTGCATTTCTGGTAGTTTAACAAGTATTTTTTCTTTATTTGCAAGGTTTTTAAAGAAATAAAACATGGAAAAATATGAATGTATTGCAAATATGTACTAACTGTGTGTGTGGATAGATAGATAGATGGAGAAATCTATATAAAGATATATATATATCTCTATTACACACGGTTCTGTGAAAACGTATTTGCCCCCATCCTGATTATTTTAATTTTTTTTTGCATATTCTCACACTTAAATGATTCAGATCATCAAACAAATTTTAATGTTACACAAAGAAAACCCAGGTAAATCCAAGATGCATTTTTTCTTTTTATTATTTTATTTATTAAGGGAAAAATCAGTGTAAACCTGCCTGGCCCTATGTGAAAAAGTAATTGCCCACTTCTATGCTGAATTATGAATAAACAGTGATTGACCACAGTTTTTTGGAAAGCTGAGTTAAATTTCACTTGCCACACCTGGGCCTGATTACTGCCAGACCTGTTGAATTAAGAAATCACATAAATAGAAGCTGTCTGACAAAGTGAAGCACGCTAAAGCTGGCCATACACCATACAATTTTCTTATTCAATTTCCTTTAGATTTACCTTCAACTGTGTAGTACAAGGGCCTTCCTGATTGCATACAAATTGAAAGTGTTTAGATTTGACCTCATATTATATGGTTTTGGTAAATCTAAAGGAAATCTATAGACAAAAGTTGTATAATGTATGGCCAGCCTAACAGATCACAAAAAGCCACACATCATACCACAATCTAAAAAAACTCAAGTACAGATTAGAAACAAACATGTATCGGTCTAGGAAGGGTTTCAAAGCCATTTCTAAGGCTTTGGAACTCCAGCGAACCACGGGGAGAGCCATTATCCACAAATGGAGATAACAGTGAACCTTCCCAGGAGTGGCCGGCCTACCATAATTACTCCCAAGAGCATGACGACGACTCATCCAGGAGGTCATAAGAGAACCCAGAACAACATCTAAAGAACTGCAGGCCTCACTTGCCTCAGGTAAGATCAGTGTTCATGATTCAACAATAAGAAAGAGACTGGGCAAAAATGCCATACATGGGAGAGTTCCAAGGCCAAAGCCACTGCTGACCAAAAAGAACACAAAGGCTCATCTCACATTTACCAACCAACATCTTGATTATACCCAAGACTTTTAGGCAAATATTCTGTGGACTGATGAGACAAAAATGTTACTTTTTGGAAGGTGTGCGTCTCGTTATATCTGGCATAAAACGAATACAGCATTTCCTAACAAGAACATCATACCAACAGTCAGACATGATGGTGGTAGCGTGATGATCTGGGGCTGTTTTGCAGCTTCAGGACCTGCACGACTTACCATAATTGATGGAACCATGAATTCTGAGCTCTGCCAGAAAATCCTAAAGGAGAATGTCCGGCCATCAGTTCGTGACCTCAAGCTCAAGTGCACTTGGGTTATGCAGCAGGACAATGATCCAAAACGGAACTGCAAGTCCGCCTCCAAATGGTTCAAACAAAGCAAAATGTAGGTTTTGGAGTGGCCTAGTCAAAGTCCGGACTTAAATCTAATTGAGATGTTGTATCATGACCTTACACAGGCTGTTCATGCTGGAAACCCTGCAATGTGGTTGAATTTAAACTATTCTGCAAAGAAGAGTGGGCCAAAATTGCTCCACAGCAATGTGAAAGTTGGCAGTTATCACAAACGCTTGATTGCAGTTGTTGCCTCCAAGAAAGGCACAACCAGTCATTAGGTTTAGGGGGGCAATTACTTTTTAACATAAAGCCAGGCAGGTTTGGACAGCTTTTTTGCCTTAATAAATGAAACCATCATTTAAAAACTGCATTTTGTATTTACTCGGGTTATCTTGTGTAATAATAAAATTTAAATGGAAAAAGGGGAAATTGCACTAAACTCGTTGCAAAAAACACAAATAAAGTGCTGAAATAATATAGCTGCTACACTAGAATGTGACAAAAATTCAAAATGTGATGGGAATGAGAGTGTAGCCCTGTGATCAAAATGTAAATAAGTGTACTTATAAAACCAAATAAATATCAATGCACGAAGGTGACACTATATGATGCGCTAATCATAAAAAGTCCAATGTGATAAACCAAGTGGTGTAAACACAATCAAAAATGAGAAAGTCCCAAAAAACAGCCAATAGTGATAACAGGACACGGATATCTTGAAGGATCTTCTCATGAACACTTTCTGGGATATAGTAGTAACAAATATGCGCTTACCAGATCCAATGGACCCCCTGTCAGCGACAGAGGATCAAACGGGCATGGGAAGGCTCGAACAGCCAACAGCCTGGGCGTTCACTGGACTTTTGAGGATAAGCTGGTGGAATCAGCCGGTCTTGTCTCAGGTCTCCCAAGGCGATGAGGACAATCAAATCCAGGTCAGCCAAAGTAGGATGCAAACCACAAACCGACAGCTGGAACCGCAAATCCAGAAGGAGGGATCCACAGCAGAACAGGAGATTGTAATGGCGTTCTGTTGCCACATCAAATGTAGATAAAAACTTGCATCGGATACTCCCCCGGTATTAATCAACCAAAAAGGAGAGAAAGAAAAAACAAGGGGCTCCAATGGTGCAGGTCAAAATAGGAGGATTTTAATGATAAAAAACCATCAAGGTAACAAATAAAAGTGATCACGATTAAAAAAGAGCAATGTGGGAATAGGTATAACCTGGCCCGACGCGTTTCGTGTAATAGACACTTCAACTGGGGCATCTATGATGGTAAGCGCATATTTGTTACTACTATATCCCAGAAAGTGTTCATGAGAAGATCCTTCAAGATATCCGTGTCCTGTTATCACTATTGGGTGTTTTTTTGGAACTTTCTCATTTTTGATTGTGTTTACACCACTTGGTTTATCACACTGGACTTTTTATGATTAGTGCATCATATAGAGTCACCTTTGTGCATTATTATTTATTTGGTTTTATAAGTACACTTATTTACATTTTGATCACAGCGCTACACTCTCACTCCCATAATAATAAAATGTGTTTGATGATCTGAGTCATTTAAGTGTGACAAATATGACACAAAAAAAAAAATCTAATTGGGAAAATACTTTTCAGAGCTTTATATATATATATATATATATATATATATATATATGTATGTATGTATGTATGTATGTATGTATGTGTATATATATATATATATATATGTATATATATATATATATATATATATATATATATACACACACACTTTTAAAGGGGGGAACCTTTGATGGCTATTACGTATCGTGATTGAGGCTCCCATTCATTGTATGGTGTCATTTTTTGGACTGTGCAATCTCGTACACTGGGTGTTGTCTCCCCTGGAACTGGCAGTTGGTTCTGAATTGAGTGCTTGTTATGTGTTTTTTCTGCAGTGTGTGCTTTTGCAATTTAGTCATGTACATCAGCCCCGTTCAGTCGTTTTTAATGCTGTTCTGCTTCTCTTATGTTTTTAATCTTCCAAAAATACCACTTTGTAGTAGACATGCTTATGAAAGTCTCCTGTTTGGAGTTGTAAGGCTATAATGTTTGCAGTGAAGAGGTCACAAATGCCAGCAGGACTTTTTCTATGGCCTAGATTTTAGAGTATTTGATTTAGGCTCATTATAACTATACATTTTGAAACAAGCTAAATTTATCATCGTTCAGTCTGTATTCTCTGTGTCCTGCTTTTTCTGAGAGCCCAAAGAGATGAATGCTTTGAGGCAGGTTATGGAGCTTCATGCAAGTTTATATACTGAGCATGATAAAAGTAGCTTCACTCAAGATAGATGGAATAACAGATGGGGGGGGGGGGGGGGGGGGCAATAGACTGTACAACACGCAGACATTGCAAACCTAGCTTAATCTAAAGACCTGTACATCTTGTCTGTCTGTCTGTCTATCTGTCCAACTATCGATGAACCTATCTAGAAAAAATGCCATGCCATTTGACAGAATTTGTGCATTTGTTTTTTAACGAGCACTTACAATGTGTGTGTGTAGTTGTGTATATGAATATAAGGGAGAGAAACTAGAGACTTTGGGGTGTATTAAAAAAAAATGCATAGCAATTTGATCATTGAAACTTACTGTACATTTCGTTCTATGCGAATGGGGTAAAAAATGAATGTTATTAGGCTATTTCCTATGCTGGTGGAATGTTTTTCATCAATTTAAAATGGGAAATACTGCATCTGGGCACTAGCTGGTGTTAAGTATCATATGGAATGATATTTGGCATCATCTAGTGACCCAATGCTGTTTTTCATTGATATAAAGAAAATATTTGATCAGCACCGGCAACAGATATTTTTTTTTTTATATTTGTGCACAGAAGAAATGTACATGCACTTCTACTTGGCGGTTTTGCTATGCAATTTTTTTTAAATAAATACACCCCCGTGTGTGTGTGTGTGTGTGTATATATATATATATATATATATATATATATATATATATATATATATATATATATATATATATATATATATATATATATATATACATTTATATATACATACAGTTTTATCCGGGAAGTATTCACATATTTAATTGTTTTTACCTCAAAATTCTACAAACAATAACCCATAATGACAATTTGAAAGAAGTTTGTTTGAATTGAATTATTCACAGCCTTAAATTCAGTTGATTGGACATGATTGGAAAGGCACATACATGTCTATATAAGGTCTTAGTTAACAGTTCATGTCCGAGCACAAACCAAGTCATGAAGTCCAAGGAATTGTCTGTAGACCTCCGAGACAGGATTGTATCAAGGCACAGATCTGGGGAAGGGTACAGAAAAATGTTTGCAGCATTGAACGTCCCAGTGAGCACAGTGGCCTCCATCATCTGTAAATGGAAAAAAATTGGAACCATAAGGACTCTTTCTAGAGCGGGCCACCTGGCCAAACTAAGCGATTGGGGGAGAAGGGCTTTAGCCAGGAAGGTGACCAAGAAGTTGATGGCCACTCCGACATCCAGCATTTCTCTGTGGAGAGAGAAGAACCTTCCAGAAGATGAACCTTTTCTGCAACACTCCACCAATCAGGCCTGTATGGTAGAATAGCCAGACGGAAGCCACTCCTCAGTAAAAGGCACATGACAGCCCACCTGGAGTTTGTCAAAAGGCACCTGAAGGACTCTCAGACCATGAGAAACAAAATTCTCTGGTCTGATGAAACAGATTGAACTCTTTGGCCTGATTGGTAAGCGTCATGTCTATAGGAAACCAGGCATAGCTCATAGCTCATCACCTGACCAATACCATCCCTACAGTGAAGCATGGTGATGGCAGCATCATTGCTGTGGTGATGTTTTTTAGTGGCAGGAACTGGAAGACTAGTCAGGATTGAGGGAAAGTTGAATGCAGCAATGTGCAGAGACATCCTGCTTCAGAGTGCCCTGGACCTCAGTCTGGGGTGAAGGTTCATCTTCCAACAGGACAACGACCCTAGGCACACAGCCAAGATTAAAAAAAGGAGTGGCTATGGGACAGCTCTGGGAATCTCCTTGAGTGGCCCAGCCAGAGCCCAGACTTGAACCCGTTTGATCATCTCTGGAGAGATCTGAAAATGGCTGTGCACCGACTCTCCCCATCCAACCTGATGGAGCTTAAAAGGTCCTGCAAAGAAGAATGGGAGAGACTGACCAAAAATAGGTGTGCCAAGCTTGTAGCATCATACTCAGAAAGACTTAAAGGCTGTAATTGGTGCCAAAGGTGCTTCAACAAAGTATTGAGCAAAGGCTGTGAATACTTATGTACATGGGATTTTTTTTATTTTTAATAAATTTGCAAAGATTTCAAACTCCTTTTCGTTGTCATTATTGGGTATTGTTTGAAGAAATTTTGAGGAAAATAATGAATTTAATAAATTTTGGAATAAGGCTGTAACATAACAAAAAAAAAGTGAAGCGCTGTGAACACTTTCCGGGATGTACACAGTAAGAGCCCTTTAACAAATATTATGTGTGTGTTTGTGTGTGTGTGTGTGTGTGTGTGTGTGTGTGTGTGTGTGTATATATATATATATATATATATATATATATATATATATATAATTCTGCATACATTTTTATATTCTCTTCAGTCTGTACCTAATCACACTTTATACCACAATGCCAGATTAAAAGTTAGCCAAACACTCTGTTATTATATTAATACAACAACACAGTATTGTTTTAAATCAGCTTGCTTGCAAGCAATTTTGATTGGAATCCAAAGCATGTTTGAGAATCGGTCAACAACATACCACGGAGAAACAATGGGCAGTTGTTGAACAAACTCAGGCAGACACCCAGAGATATGCCTGCTACACAGAGAGAAAGAGAACGCAGGAGCACATGTAAAAAGCCATAGCCACAGACATGTCAGATGTTATTACTATGAAATAATGCTTATTATATTCTACAGCTAAGGTTTTTATTGTTTGATGTTACAAGCTTACCAGTGTTACAGGAGGCAGTAAAACTGCAGACTTGGTAGCTTTAGATCTGAACCAGACAATGATATATCTTATGAGAGGAAAAAAAATGTTACTCTGCCCCAATGTCTCTGGCCCTTGAAAATCGATCAGCTGCATATCAGTTTAGTGTAGAGAATGGCTGCACACACTGTGTGGATTGTTTAGTTATACTGTATGTGTTGATTTTATTCAGCCTGATATAAATAATGAAGTTGTGTTGATGTATTAAAACAACTTTTGTATTTATTTATATTTTGTAATAATTTATGGCAGCTTTACAGCATTACACAATGACTGTGCTTTACTGCTGCTTATAATTATATTATAATGCAAGTCCATGAGCTGATTGACTCCATAAAAACAATGCCCTCCCTATGTGGCTAATATTGTTAGTTATTGTTCAGCAGGTGGGTTGCATGAGGTGTAGGGCCTGTTCACATTGGTGCATTGTAAAATGCGATCTGCGCTTTTTGAAAGCATTTTTAGCGTGTTCTTAATGTATGGCGTTAAAATTTACCGCAACACATAATGCATTTTACATACGTTTGGGATGGGACTCAAAATTGACACGTGACTCAAAATGTGCACTTTTGGTATATTTCTGTTGACCTTAAAGTGGAGGTCCGCCCACCACTGCAAAAATTAAAAGCCAGCAGCTGCACATACTGCACATACTTACTTACCTGTCCTGGAGTCCAGTGATGTCAGCACTGCAGCTGATGTTTCCATCAGCTGTCGGGTACATGCCGCCTCCATTGCGATTAAGGGAACACGGCAGTGAAGCCTCATGGCTTCGCGCCGGGAACCCTACTGCGCATGCGTGAGGCTCCGCTGCTCTCTCCTGGCCTGGCAGCCGGGGAAGGAGGAAGGATTCCGGGCGGTGACGTCAATACCTGTGGTTGAGGCTCCTGGAAGTGGGAACAGGATACCTGTGAAAGGCTTTTCTGGGCTCTCCCGTTCAATCGTGGACCAAGAGAAAGAATCCGCTGCCGCTGAATGAAGAGCATGGAGATTTCCGGTGACCAGATGATCACCAGTCATCTCTGATTGTCGGAGGCCCGGGAGCGACGTTATGACACAACGTTCGGGCCACGGATGTAAACAAAACTGAGATCTCGGCTGGAAAGCATTGGATTGTTCATTTTTTTTATTTATTTTTTATTTTGATCTGATGCTTGCAGCTTGGAGGAGATCTTATAGACCCCACATCTCTCCATAAGGAGGATCTGTCACAAACCATTTTTATTACAAGGAATGTTTACAAAAAAATATTTTTGAAAGAGAAAGTGTAAAAATGAAAAAAAAAAAAAATGTGAAGCGCCTCCATCCCCGTGTGCTCGCGCACAGAAGCGAACGCACACGTAAGTTACGCCCACATATTTAAACGCTGTTCAAACCACACATGTGAAGTATCGCCATGTATGTTAGAGCAAGAGCACCAATTCTAGCACTAGTCCTCTGTAACTCTAAACTGGTAACCTGTAAAAAGTTTAAAAGTGTTGCCTATGGAGATTTTTAAGTACCAAAGTTTGGCGCCATTCCACATGTGTGCGCAGTTTTAAAGCGTGACATGTTGGGTATCTATTTACTAGGCGTAACATCATCTTTCTCATTATACAAAAAAATTGGGCTAACTTTACTGTTTTATTATATTATTTTTTAAAAACGAGTTTGAAAAATTGTTGCACAAATACCGTGCGACATAAAAAGTTGCAACAGCTGCTATTTTATTCCCTGGGGTGTCTGCTAAAAAAAACATATATAATGTTTGGGGTTCTGAGTAATTTTTTTGCAAAAAAAAAAAAAAATTATGATTTTTACATGTAGGAGAGGAGTGCCAGAATAGCCCCGGTATGGAAGTGGTTAAAGTCTCGTTTTTTTTTTTTTTTTGTCCTATAAAAATAAACATTTTTTATACTTATCTGCTCTGTTCCAGTGCATTTGCACAAAGCAGCCCAGATCCTCCTCTTCTCTGGTCCCTCTTCTGTGATCCTGGCCCCTCCCTCCTGTTGAGTGCCCTCATAGCAAGCTGTTGATGCAGACACGGAGCCCTAACCTGGCCCGCCCTGCCTCCCCTCTCCCCCGATTGGCTAGCTGACTTTAATTGACAGCAGAAGGAGCCAATGGCGCCGCTGCTGTGTCTCAGCCGATCAGGAGGGAGAATCTTGGATGACTGAGACACTCGTGGACTTCGCTGGACAGAGAGGAACCTCAGGTAAGTGTGAGGGGGGCTGCTGCACACGGAAGGCTTTTTATCTTAATGCGTAGAATGCAGTGCAATTAGCTGAATGGGATCGCATTGCTGTGATTTGCGGTGCGATTTGAGTTTTAGAAAACTGCAAAGAAGTGCATACGATTTGAACAGGAATGCGGTGCGATTGGTGTCCGAAACGCATGCGATTTCACGCACCGCAATAGTGTAAATTGGGACTAAAGCCACTTTGCTTCTGTTTATAAATATGGCAGGATATTTGTGCTGTCAACATACAAACTGAAGGTCTTCAATAAACTTTAAGGCCCCTTTCACACTGAGGCGCTTTGCAGGCGCTAAAGTTCTAAAAATAGCGCCTGCAAAGTGCCTTCAAACAGCCGTTGCTGTGTCTCCAGTGTGAAAGCCTGAGGACTTTCACACTGGAGCGGTGCGCTTGCAGGACGCTGAAAAATGTCCTGCAAGCCGCATCTTTGGTGCGGTGTATTTACCGCTCCTAAAGCGCCCCCTCCCATTGAAAACAATAGGGCAGCGCTCCGAACCCGCCCGCAAAGCGCCGCTCGCGGGGGGTAAAACCGCACTGCTAGTGGCCGAAATGCCGAAATTTACCGACAGCGCACCCAGCGCCTCGGTGTGAAAATAGCCTTAGTGTCAAGCTGGGGAAGTGCAGGGTGATGTATTACTTTCCAGCTGGTCCCTGCAAGTGGACCATATTCAGACTTGCCAAGTAGGCAGTGCAGCCACAGCAGTGGTTATGGTCCAAGCACAGGGACCCAAAACAACAACATGTCTGATTTCCTTTTCATCAGCTTAGAGCAGTCAGACCAATGAAAGATGAATTCTGATTGGTTGTTTTTTTTTTTTTTTTTTTTTTTTTTTTTTTATGCTGAGCTTTGCACATTGCTAATTGTTAATTGCATAAGCCAGATCTTTTATTTGTAGAAAAATGAAACATGTTTACAGTATTTTCTTACTGCAAAAGATGTTCAATAGATACTCTAGAGAAGTGGTAGTCATTGCTAGATATCCACAATAGCAATACAGTTTCGATGGACATAGCGTTTCGTGGATTCCTCAGCATTAGCATGTACCATACAATGAAATTAACCCTGTATGATACACTAAGGAGGCTGGAGTGCGACCGGAGCCAGTTGCAGCCTAGAGAGCAGCTGCAGGTGACTGGAGGGAGCCTGGAACAAGGTAAGTATTTGTTTACTCCTTAGTCCTCTGCTCCTAGACTGGGGGGTGCCATGTACTTTTAAAATATGTTTGCATTCACACATCCACTCTGTATTTCTTATATACATAAATGTGTGGGTTTTTTATTATTTTAAAGTGTTCTAATTTCCTTCTGTATAAGTATTTGCTTATTGCTGTTTTTACCTTTTTTCCAGCATTGACCAAAAAATGTCCGGAAGCCAGAGCGGCTATGAGCTGAAGGAAGCCAAGGATATCCTCTCTGAACTGAAGAGCATAAGGAAGGCCATTAGCACTGGAGAGAAAGAGAAGCAGGACCTGATGCAGGTTTGTTCCATGGATCAACAAACTCTATTACATGAAGGGCTTGAATACATATGCCCGTCATCATTCATATTTTGTTAGTTTTTTGAAGTTCTAACATCAATTGTAAAAAGAAAATAAGGGAAACTGAAAGCTTTTGGTTTTAAACTGCAACTCCACTTTTTAATGGCAATGTAAAAAAAAATAAAAATCCCATTGTGCTTATACATTTAATATGATCTTGTATTCCGATGGCTGAACCTACAGTAAACATGGTTATGCGGATCCGCCTGCGGACGCGGACACAGCTCACTGTTGTATATGGGGCAGTCGGATAGAAAGGGACTGCTTTTCCATCTGACTGTCATCTGATCTGATCCACCAGAGGGATGGGGAACAGATCCCCATTCATCTGTTTTTATCAGACCTGATCGGGTGCTGGCAGGTGTCAGCGGACATCCACAGCTCCATGGGTGGTCTGAATGAAAAAGTGACCGGTGGATCCGATCGGTCTGCTGGTGTGAAATGGGCCTTAAGCGGAGTTAAACCCTCCTATCCTTTACAGCCAAGGAAGCTACTTCTATTTGATCTGCAAGTGCCATGGTGCTGTACATGTGATCAGTTATGACACCAGCTATTTGATGGTTTGACAGTTTGGTTGAGGACACAAGCAAATGTGACAGTTGGCAACCCCAGCATTCTAGGAATGTAACTGTGTTTTGAAACTGTTAAATCGATGGGTTTAGTTCCGCTTTATGATTTACTGATGTTCAGGGGCTCTGGTCTTCAGCACGAACAAACAGGAGCAATGCTGGATGCAATTTACAGTGCACACTAATTTTGGTAGCCTAATTATTAATATTAACGTGGAGTGTATGTTCCTTGGTAAAGAACATTATTTTTTTTTATCAAGTTGTTATGGGTCAAGTTCTGCTTTTCCCAAACCATTACATTCATACCATGAAAGACTACTGTCACAGCTGATTGTGTTCCTAAACCCAACTGTCAATCCATTAAAGGGCTGATGTCATGGCTGATCACATGTGCAGCACCATGGCAAGTACAGTTCAAACAGAGGCTAAGATGGTAGCTTCCTTGGCAGTAAAAGAGAAGAGGGTGTAGTTCCACTTTAATGTTGTTTAGCTAGGAATGAACAACGAATTCAGAATCCCTAGAACAAGTTCGCAGTAGGCGCAACCCCTACTATATGCACTGTTAACAATAGCTGTGGAATGTATCAGATCTTGGCAGTTCTTGGGATTTGTAATCATCAGAATTACAAAATGTATTATCATGTGTCATTACTGGTTAAAGAATTTAATTTGACCTGTGAAATAAAGCTGTGTTTTAATTTCACGGTGAACTCCACTCTTAAGCAAATCTTTATTTTCCCAAGCAACATATGGTACTTTCTTCTCTCCATTATAAATGCCTTTATCCATGTTACAAATGCCAAGTCTCATTACTTTTTGCTTAGAACAACACGGTCACTATAACCCTCATCGGATCACAGTTACATATTGTTACTGCATTAAACACCTGAGTCACAATATAAAGGGTGCGATTTTTTCCTGACAGGTTGATTGTACCTGTATTTACGAAGCAGGTGCTGCACAATTTTCTTGTGGCCAGGGTTTGATGAGCCTTCATAAAGCTAAAACCAGGGAAACTTCTTTCTACATGTTCTACATTTCTACTGTTTTCCTTCCCGTTTTCATGGTATCCAAGCCTGCTCTTCATTTATTGAAGCTTATTTTTAGGAAATCTTAATGTGGGAAGAATATATGTAGGGGTTTTGGCAGGAGGCATTTTCTCATAAATTGTATTGCTTGTTTCTGTTTGTTTGGGGGAGTTTTAGTTTACAATTGCTCTGCTTTGTTTTCTTAGAGTCTTGCGAAGCTCAAGGAAAGGTTTCATCTAGAGCAAGGCAGAGGAAGATCAGAGCCAGACTTGACGTCCAGCCTCACAAACTCTCATTTGTCTCTGTCCAGACAGACACTGGACGCTGGTTCACAGACTGATATTTCTGGTGATGTAAGTTTTTTCTCATTCTTACTGACAAAGATATGTCTACCCTATAAAGTCTGTTTTCTGTACAGAAGAAAAGAAAAACTTTATTGTTTCAATTACTTCAGCACTTTAATGATTAGGAGAAAAAAGTTATGTTAAGTAACATTGGTAAGAAAATCAAAGAATCGTGGCTACTGTCTGCAGTCAATGTAATAATATCCATTTTTTTTTTTTTTTTTTTTTACTTTAACATTGTTTTAAATTAACAATATTTAAAACTTTAACAGCCCTTTCCCCAATTATTGTTTTCGAGTTCCTAATAACACCACAGATCCTGCTTGTTTCCTGTCCTTATCATTTACTCAAACGTTTTTTAACATCACCTGCTGCTACCCCCATCCTTATTTCCTTGAATTCTATTTCAGTAATAGTACACTCACTGTATGGTGGTGTAATTTGGTGAAAAAGAACAACTGTATGCTGTGATCTATAAAATATAAAGGAACAGTAGAGGTTGCCGAACTAAATGTAGCACAGGGGTTCCCAACTGGTGGCCCGCGGAGTCCTTTGATGTGGTTTAAGACCTCCTGCTCTGGGATGGTGGGTCAGCAAACTCAGATCTCAAATGCACTCTGCCTGGGAGAACATTTTCTACAGCTGGCGATGCTGGCAGAAAGCGACAATTTCTGCAGATGCATAAAGTGAGGGAAGGCCAGTTTATGAAAATCACAGTTTGGGCATATATGAGCGGTGGTGTTTTAATAGTTTTTAGGCTACTTTTTCACTGAGCCGCACGTGCAGTGCACCTATGTCTTTCCTGCACTGAACTATAGACTTCTGTTATATCCTGCGGGTTCGGTGCTCTTTCTGAAAGCGCACCAAAACTCCTGAATGCAGGAGTTTTGGTGCACTTTTAGAAAGTGCACCACACCTGCCAGATAGATTAGAGGTCTATGGCAAAGCACAGCTAACCTGCAGGAAAGCCACAGGTGCACTGCACTGCACCTGCAGTGCGGCAAAACCACAGCACGTCATTGTGAAAGCAGCCTTAGGTACCTTTTACATTATTGGTTCATTTAAATCTGCCTGTCTGTTTTCTTTTTTTTTGTGATTGTGTATTACAGTAGGTAAATATCCAACAGGGAATAGTTACGTGGGAAATGATGATCCTGAGTGTTTAAAATCTCCATTATGCTATTCAAAAAAAAAAAAATCATTTAATTGCGGCCTGCAACCAGTTACCAAATCACTGAAGTGTCCCTTGCCCTTTAAAAGGTTGAGCACCCCTGGTTTTATTGATTAAAAGCTTTATTAACTAAAAGACAAATGGCAGTTCAAAAAGGCATCGCCTCAAACATGTGGGGTAACAGCAGTATCTCTATGGGCCTGCAGCTGATTCCAAGCTTCAGAAAGGAGTGCAGAAGCACTGCAATGTGTAGCCATGCCCACAAATGCACCATCCCAACATGTGACATTAGTTCCAGTCTGGTGTTTGCATTACATGGAGGTTTTGGCTTTCTGGTGTTTTGCGCTTCCTGTCTGCATCCCCATACGTGGCCAGCGGCGGTTCCTCTGATGTCCTGGCATTCAGTAGTGTGGAATGAACACATAGGTCACAAAACAAATTGCCTTGTCTATGCAGTACGCTATATTGGTCAAGGCTGCCCAGCACAATGCATTTTGGTGGGAAGGGGCCCAAAAATCTAAAACGGAATGTTGTTCATAAAACTTGTAGAACTTGTCTGTAGCGAACAATCAGGTTTTAAATGAAACTTGCAGTGCCACTTTAAGCCAAGACAGAGATTTCCGGGCCGGTTGCAATGAAGGGAGCTGTCGTCTGTGCACCCCTCAGAGGTGTAAGAGCTATCGCAGTGAATCAGATTCCTTCCTATATTTTCAATGTTTTATCAACAAATGTGAAACCTGATTGCGCATTATCAAAGAGAAGAAAAGGTGCCACTCACCAACCCAGAGCATTAGTATGTAGATGAATGTGGCCTTAGCCAGCGCCTCTCCAGCCACACCCTGACATGTTTTGCCCCACTCACTGGGACTTGGTCACTGAGGTCTGTGACATACATACTAAGGCACTGGGTTGGTGAGCAACACCTTTTCGTCTCTTTGATAATGATCAATGAGGGTTCACATTTTTTGATAAAATATTGAAAATTTAGGAAGGAATCTGGTTTATGGTGATAGCATGTTTGCATATTATCTCTCTCGCTCTCTGTCCATATGCCTGCTTACTGCATACTATACTATATTGTTCTTTTTTTTTTTTTTTTTTTTAACAAAATGATACTATATTGTTCTTTAACTATTTATTTTAGATATGCCCATATCAAAAAGTTTGCTTTGTAGTTTGGTATGATTACATGTTGCCTGTTTGTAGTAAACAAATGATTTTGAGGCCCAGAATTCAGGACACCCAGACAATAGTGGCTTTTAGTACTGCAGGTTGCTCACAGTCTCTATGGAGAGCAGTTGTGGTTATCGTATTCAATCTCACCCTCCTCTTCACTCAGTTAAACTAGAAAAAAGGAGAATGCGATTATCTGCTATTCTTTACAATGGAGAAGAATGTATTGGTAAGAGTATAAGAAATGTCATTTTGTAATCCTGCATATCTCTTATTGCTCTTCCTCAGCCCAACATTCTTTTCATTTAACGGTGATAAAATGTATTCTTGGCAAACTGTGAAACTATAGTGTATCTCCGTCCTTATTATCTTCTTAACATCTCTTGACTTTAGCTGGCCTCGCTGCAGTAAATTGCTTATTTTTGCGTCTTAAAAATTTTCATAGAAATGGCAGTTAAATCCAGGTCAAGCATACCGCTAATCGGAGGGCAGAATGCGTTTTTAATCACCTGATTTATTTACTTGCTTCACCCTTCCTCAGCGCCTGCAGTCATTCCATTTAGAGGTTCTGACACTTGTCTTGGGAAGGATTTAATTTTGTGAAACCATTTTCTGTGTTTTTCTAATGGCAGTCTGGTCCAAATCCCTCTACGCTAATATGCGAAATTGGGTGGGCGAGCAGATTTTAGCTCTTGTTGCTTTGCCAGTTCTTTCTCTTACAAATCTAATTTCTGGTCTCAGAAAAATATTAATCTAAGATACATTTTTTGATGTGTTATCAATTTTCCAAGAGCTCTTCACTGCTACAGCGTTTTAAGTGCTGATACCATCATATCCCTGCTAGTTAGGTGAATGTAAGACAAGCAGGATCCGCTATAACTCCCGTCTTTCGTGTTCCCGTCTTTGGCAAAGATTTGGAGCCAGCTACATATTTTGTGCTCTGGAGGTCTATTTATTTTCTTTATTCATGTCTTTGTTGTGAAAACAGCTGGGCTCATAGGGTGTGGACAGCAGGGGTCCTAGCTACTGTTTTTTTGTTTTTTGTTTGAATTATTTTATTCAGTCACTATAAAGAAAAAAGTTTTATTTTTCTATCTGGGTCATGCATTTATTAAAATAGTTCTTGGTGCACCAGATGGGCTAATAATATATTTAGACATTCATCTGACATAGATTGGAAGTCTAGACTACAGCCTAGTGCAAACTTTTATTCTTCTATGTGTGATCTCTGCTGTATTTTCTTGCTTTCTGCACCAGGATTAATCTGTGACTACAGTCTTCTTCATACGTTAATTGAGAACTGTCACATGTTATGGATTTTTCCCCCACCCATGCAACATTGTAATTAAAGCCAAACCATGTGACTGCAGTGGGGCTCAGAAGCATAGGGGCCTCATATCTCCCTGCATAATGATTTATCCAATCAGCAGTAGTGTTTGGCAAATTAATTTAGGTAAAACGAATACAAGTCATTTCAATTACTCTTTCTTGTTCAATATGACTATTAGGTTGGATAAGCATTCAATATACATATAGAGTTATGAGTTCCCAAGATTCCTTTTTTTTAACAGTTGTATTCTTGTCCAACTGTGAAACTACAGCATATCTCTGGTCTTATTATTTTCTTGGTCATCATTGCAGCATGAAACGTTTTACATTGTGTAATCTAATCCTGCAATACTATACAGTCTTCATGTAATTATGGAAAATAACACACAGTTTATAATTGGTGTACATTGTCAAAATAAAAGAAGCACCTTTTTAAAGGCTTTCATTTTTTTCATCCAGCAATACCTAGGTAACTCCGGATTTGATTTTGGCCATATGAATGATTTTATATTCCTTGGCCTTGCCTATAGTCAGTTTTGCTGTTTTAAGATCATGTGTCAATCTAACTGACGTTAGTAAGGTCCAGAGGGTTTAAAGTGGTTGTAAACCTTAGACATGAAATATGAACACGGCATATCCCTCTACAGTGTGTACTTTTCCCAATTAATAGCAAAGTGTCATTTCTGTTTGCTGCTTCATTCCTCTGCTATCGGCATTAATCACTTCTGACCAGTTTTCCTGATGCCAGGGGAGGGACCTCCAGCAGATTGACAGCCTCAGCCCTGTTCCTGTGAGCTGCATGGAGGTGGGGGGGGGGGGGGTCTCCTCCTTTCAATCAACTCTCAGAGCTCCCCTCATTAAGCTTTGCAATGTGTGGTTTCAGTTCTCTGCCCCCTCTTTTTCTGAACTCTCAGGCAAGCTTTATAAACTCTGGACTTTGAACGAATGTAGAGAAGAGAAGTCTGCAGATAGGCAGGTACAACTTATGTAGGAGGACTTGTTTCATCTCTGTGTATCTCTGTGAGACATACAAATGATAGCAGCTAGACTCAAAATCTGTTTAGTGCAGCAGATCAGGCAAGCATTGCGATTGGTTGCTAGAGGTTATAGCATATCATTACAGCACATGATTTCTGCTTGCTGATTGGTTGATGGAGGTTACTGCAAATCATTACTGCTCACTGGTTGCTAGAGGTTAGTGCGCATCATTACTGCTCACTGATTGGTTGTCAGAGGTTACAGAACATCATTGCCACTGGTTTTCTAGAGGTTACTGCAAATCATTTTTGCTCACTGATTGGTCGCTAGAGATTACAGCAGGGTAATACGTGCAGAGTTGAGGGGTGGGCTACGTGCAGAGTTGAGGGGCGGGCTATGTGCAGAATGCATGATTGAGGAGTGTGCTGCACAGTATAGAGCTTTCCTCCGAAACGCACCGAGAGCACTGGTGTTTCAGAAGAGCAGCTACAACTCTCAGCATCATGTCTGTGCAGGCTGTCAGTTTCTGAAGGAGCTTCTATCGGTGTAGATGCTCCACCCCCTCCCTCCTCTGCTCTCACAGAGATCGATGTTTGAAGCAGGCAGGGAGGGTTCTGAACAGCCAACGGGAGAGGAGCTCTGTCACTTGTAAATACAGACGAGCTCCTCTCTCGGAGGACAGTAGCGAGCAGCCAGCATGACCAGTGCTGGAGGTGGCGGAACTCCGGTGGGCAGCAGCGTGAGCTCAAGGAGGCAACTGCTTTGGGCCCCCCAACAATGACTGGGCCTAGAGCAGCTGCCCTGTTTTCCTCGCGTTAAAGACGGCCCTTATCATATCATTTAAGCCTAGTAGCTAAGATTTGGCCAGAAGTTTAATGTCTATGTTTAGGATTGAAATAGGATTGTGGGTGAACCAGGAGCAAGTGTATGTATGTGATGTGGAGATCATCAAAATTAATAGCGGTCAATGTTTTGGTCCTAACCTTGTGGCTATCTAATAGACTATCAAAGACTTTGGGGAGAAGTAGGAGAATTTGTCAACAAATTATTTGTCATAACGTTGCTTGACAGCATTTGTAACTACCGTATATACTCAAGTATAAGCCGAGTTTTTTAGCACATTTTTTTGTGCTGAAAGTTCCCCCCTCAGCTTATACTCGAGTCAAGCACTTTTCTGAAGCAGAGAATGACGTTTTCCGACCCGACTTTGGGGCCCCGTATCTCGGGGCCACTTGGTGCTAGGAACCCCACTTTTCTGCAGCAGAGAATGAAATTTTCCGACCTGACTTTGGGGCTCCGTATCTCGGGGCCACTTGGTACTAGGAACCCCAAATTTGATGAAAACCCAGTGGAACTAGCACTACAACATATCCAAATTTGGGGTTCCTAGACCTAAGTGGCCCCAAGATACAGAGCCCCAAAGTCGGTCAACTGTGTCCATCTGCAGCAATGTCATTTCGGGACCCTTTGGGTCCAGAGACCCCAAATTTTGGCTGCAGCTAGGGGGCATCTAGGAACCCTTAACTACCAGGGGGGACCTATGACTGCAAATGGGCACAGTGAGGCTGCAAATGGGCACTGTTGACCCGCTTTTCCACTTACATTAGCTGCGCATTTCTCATCCTAGGCTTATACTCGAGTCAATACGTTTTCCCAGTTTTTTGTGGTAAAATTAGGTGCCTCGGCTTATATTCGGGTCGGCTTATACTCTAGTATATACGGTACATTTAGGGAGTTTATATGAAAGTTAATATGAATTTTAGGAGACAGTGGGATCTCCCAAATGTCCCATTATTTCTATAGGACATCTCCAAATCTTCTACTACGAAGCCATGCTGTTGTCATAGATGCAGGGCGTTGTTTAGCATTGTCCCGCTGAAATATACAAAGCCTTCCCTGAAAAATACATAATCTGGATAGGAGCATATGCTGCTCTAAAACCTGGATATATTTTTCAGCGTTGATGGTGCCTTTTGAACTGAGCACTGATAACGAGCCAGAATGTCCTTCTCCTCTTAAGTCCAGAAGACTGGGATGCCCAGGGTTGCCAAAAAGATTGTCAAATTTTGATTCATCTGACCACAGCAGTTTTCCACGTTGCAACAGACCAATTTAAATGAGCTTTGGCCCAGAAAAGACAGCAGCGTTTCTGGATCGTATTCAGATCTAGTTTCTTCTTTGCATGATAGAGCTTTATCTTGCATTTTTGGATGGCATGGCAAACTATGTTCACAGACAGTGTTTTTTGGAAGTATTCCTGAGACCATGCAGTGAAATGACAGTGCATCACAGACTCAGACTGCATCACAGACTCATGACTATTTTTAATGTAGTGCCATCTGAGGGTCCAAAGATCACAGGCATCCAATATTTGGTTTTGGCCTTGTCCCTTGCACACAGAGATTTCTCCAGATTCTCTGAATCTTTCAATGATATTCTGTACTGTAGATAATGATGATATATTTAAAGTCTTTGCAATGTTTGAGGAGCATTATTCTGAAATTGTTTGACAATGTTTAGATGCAGCTTTTGACAGATTGGTGAACCTCTGCCCATCTTTACTTCTGAGACACTGACTCTCTAAGATGCTCTATTTATACCCGGTCATGTTACTGACCGGTTGCCAATTAACCTAATTAGTTGTAAAATGTTCTTCCAGATCTTCTTTATTAGTACCACTTACTTTGCCAGCTTTTTATTGCATTGTCCCAACATTTTTGAGATGTGTTGCTGCCATAAATTTGTTTCTTAAAATGGTACATTTTCACAGTTTAAACATCTGACATGTTTTCTATTGTGAATAAAATATGGATTTATGAGATTTGCAAATTATTGCATTTTGTTTTTATGTAGATTTTGCATAGTTTTCTTTTGTCCAAGTTCTGGCCATATCATACTAAAAGCTCATATACCTCACTAACCACAGCCTCCTCTAACCGCTTGACGCCGGCCTTACGCATATATGCGGCTGCTCAGGGGATGGCCATTAACACAGTGGCTACATAAATGTGGCCCTGTGTAAACCACTTACCCGTGCTGAAAGTGTGCTCTCCAGCCAGCGGGGGTCGGTAAGCTCCCAATACATACTTGCGATCAGCAGCTTTCCGATCATGTGACTGCTGTGACAGCCAATCACAGCAGTCACATGACCCAAATGCTTACCAGGGACCAGGAGGCGGTCAGAGCAAAAGAGTTAACTAGAATGTGTCAAGACAACCTGCTACTTGTTTTGATTTTTCAGTGTAAATATAGTTATGCAGTTCCTGTGGGCACTTTTTGATCTGTTTTTAAACAGTGAGGCCTGTAGGCATCCAAGCAAACTAAAGGGTCTTAACCTGGACTATTGTAATCTTTCCAGGAAATAATACTTGTATACTATATACTATACAGCACATTATATATAAAATATTATAGTTAATTTGTACCAATTTTCAAATGGCAGACATACATATTAAGCAATCGGATAACGGCTTAGTAAAGTAAGATCCGTGGAAGAAGATGAATTCAGATTCTTTGCTCTGGGGCGCCACACTGGTCATTTTTCTTACTTTTAAAAAGCTGTTTGGCTGAATACAAGTCTAAAGCCCCATACACACGGTCGGACTTTTTCATGGATTCTGTCCGATCGGACAATGTTGTTGAAAAATCAGACCGTGTGTATGCACCATCGGACAGTGTACGTCGGATTGTCCGACGGACAAAGTCTTATCTCCTGCTGGAAAGATTTGCCGACAACACGGTCCGATCACACCAAATCCGATCGTGTGTACGGTTGTCCGACCGGACAAAGTGCTACGCATGCTCACATCACATTACAAGACCAAAGCTATTGGCTACTAGCCTCTACGTAGTCCCGTCGTAGGCAACAAACGTCACCACGTTCAGAATGATCGGATTTTCCAACAACTTTGTCCGACCGTGTGTACGCAAAACCAACATCAGACAAAGTATGACGGACAGGATCCGACCGACCTGGTCCGCGGATTGTCCGACCGTGTGTATGGGGCTTTAGATTTCCCTGCGGGCACCCAGGAATGGTGCAGGGACTGTCTCCAGGTGCCAGATGCGGGTTGCATCGCTGGTAGTCAGGAACATTCTATATACTTCCTTCTTCTGATCCCTATCCCTGTGTTTGGGACTGAAGGTGGAGATGCATTTTATAGAAGTTGTGCAAAATGTTTAATCTATAAGCTGAAGTGTAAACTCTTAATATGACAGTGGATTAATATTCTTTATTGCAATAAAGCTGTGTGTGTGTGTAATATTTTTTCTTTTTAAAACTATGCTCATCTCTAAATGATCTGTGTTTGATTTGAAATAGTCTTTTAAAATAGAATCTGTACCAGTGATAGATGTGGGTACCTGTTCACTCACCATAAGGCTGAATGTGTCTCTTCTTATTTTATCCAACAGATTGGAATGAGGAGCAGATCGACTCTTGCAGAAAAGGTCAGGCTGAGCCTGCAGTATGAGGAGGCGAAGAGAAGGTACTGTTTCTAGAACTGACTTTGCTCTCATGGAGCTAAAACTGGTTGTTGGGTGACCTCTACTGGGCAATTATAGAATGACTATAATATAGTGTGTATGAAAGTTGGCATTCTTTTTTGATCTATCTTCCACCAGGAATCACTAATATCACCACTAAGCAGTACTAATTTTAAAGGTAATAAAATAAAGAACTGGGTCTTTACTTTTTTATGGTATTCACCACACAGTTTGATTATTTAACTATTTGTTATTCATTTTTTTATTAATACATTTAAAGTAGAGTATTTGAATTTTGGATGGAGTGGAGAGGGATTAGAACATCTATTAGTTTTTTTATCGCTAGGGAGATTCACCCTTTCTATTTTTCCTGTTTACTGTCATCATTGAAAGTAAAAGAAAATGCAAAATTTGGGGTTTAGATCAGGGCACTGATAGAAGGGAAATCTTGCAATGGGGACACTAGTTCTGGTGACACACCTGAATTCCCTGTTTTGGCTATGGGGCAGGAAGTGAAGGAAAATCTCCCCAATGGGAGACACAGATGGCAAAAAGAATACACTGACAGGGGTTATAAACCTCCCTTACTCTATCCAAAGTGTACAAAAAAAAAAAACACACAAAAAGCCAAATGGTGTTATTACACCTGCATAGGAATTGTACATCCCAGAATACATTTAGGCCCCATGCACACTGGACGTTTTGGACGTTTTTAAAGCAGCTGTTTTTGGCTTCAGAAGTTGATAAACTTCCCATCATGTTATCCTGTCTATGCACACACAGGCTGTTATCAGCAGTTTTTGGCTGGGGTGTTTTTTGGCTTTAAAAAAAACAAAACAAATTAGTGGGTTCGGAGAGGAGTTTTTCAGTTGTGTTCAGCTGTAAAAACACTCCAACGTCAAACGCTGATAAACGCTCAAAAACGCAGCTCACCAGCGTTTTTTGACATTTTTGATCCATTGAAAAAAAAAAAACGCTAAGAAAACACTAACGCGGAAAAATGCTAAGAAAACGCTAAAAAACGATATTGCAAAAACGTTGAAAAACTTACTGCAAAGCTACTGGCATTTTTAGAACGTTAATTTAACGCCCAGTGTGCATGAGGCCCAAAAGTTAAACTTCATTTCTGACATTGAGGACTGAATTTCAGATGCAACATTGTTAGACGCAAGGAAGTCATCTGATTAACTTAAATCTAATAAATACTATTTGTGCAGAAATGGAAGTGAAGAAGAGGCTCCATGCACTTTGGATGTCAAAATAATGTTCTAAAAACGGCAGTAGCTCTGCAGTGAGTCTTTAAAAAAAAAAAAAATAACGTTTTTGCAAATGCGTTTATTAGCGTTTTTCAGCGTTATCGATTTGTTTTTATGTATTTTTTTTTTTTTTCAATGGATCAAAAACGTTAAATTGACTTCTGATGAATGGGAATGTTGGAAAACTTTTGCAGATCAGCAGCTGCACCCAATCAAATAGAGGAATTTGTTCATTCTTTTTAATGGTTCAGCGCCCTGGCTGAACAAAATAAAAATTATCTATGGACAGCTTAATGTAAAATAGGGAGAGAATAGACAGGGATCACCATTGTAGTATGTCTTTTCAGGATACACAGAGAGAAAGTACAACCAGAATAAAATGCACAATACAAGAGGGCAGATATCATGGCTGATTATATAGCATTACTTTACAGGGTACCCTCTGGTGTGGGTCATTTATTACCAATACCCGCTAATTTTCTGAGTGTTTTCTGAGTGATTTCTTCTGTCTTTAACCGCTTCAATACAGGGCTTTTAAACACCCTTCCTTACCAGAGCACTTTTTGCGATTCGGCACTGCGTCGCTTTAACTAACAATTGCGCGGTCGTGCAACGTTACACTCAAACAAAATTTACGTCCTTTTTTTCCCACAAATAGAGCTTTCTTTTGGTGGTATTTGATCGCCCCTGCGGTTTTTATTTTTTGCGCTATAAACAAAAGAAGAGCGACAATTTTGAAAAAAAACACAATATTTTTTACTTTTTGCTATAATAAATATCCCATTTTTTTAAAAAAAAAAACTATTTTTTTCCTCAGTTTAGGCCGATACGTATTCTTCTACATATTTTTGGTAAAAAAAATCGCAATAAGCGTATATTGATCGGTTTGCGCAAAAGTTATAGCGTCTACAAAATAGGGGATAGATTTATTGAATTTTTTTTTTTTTTTTTTTACTAGTAATGGCGGCGATCTGCGATTTTTTTTTCGTGACTGCGACATTGCGGCGGACACTTCGGACACTTTTGACACATTTTTGGAACCATTCACATTTACACAGCGATCGTTGCTATAAAATTGCAATGATTACTGTGTAAATGTGACTGGCAGTGAAGGGGTTAACTCTAGGGGGCGCTGGAGGGGTTAATATGTTCCCTAATAGAAGTGATTCTAACTGTGGGGGGAGGGGACTTAAGGGGAGGAGACCGATCATGTGTTCCTCCGTACTGGGATCACATGATCGGTCTCCTCTGCACTGACAGGACGTGGAGCTGTGTGTTTACACACACAGCTCCACGGTCCCGCACGGTCCCGTTGTTTTAACGGGCAATCGCGGGTGCCCGGCGGACATCGCGGCCGCCGGGCACTCGCACCGTGTCCCGAGCGATGCCGCGGGCGCGCGCGCGCCCCCCAGGCGGCCGGGAATGCGAGGACGTCATATGACGCCCACCCAGGATGGTAGATCCACCTTGTGGGCGTCATATGTACATGGGCGGGTATTGAAGTGGTTAAAGTGGAGATCCACCCAAAAGGGGAAGCTCCGCTTGTTTTCTTCCTCCCTCTCTCAGCTGCCACATTTGGCATCTTTCGGGGGAGGGGGGGAGCAGATACCTGTCAAAACCAGGTACCCACTCCGGGTAATATCGCCGCAGTCGTTGTGCGGCGATCTACAACATTTCCGGCCCCTCCTCCCAACTATTTGTCTTTAAAACTCTCTCCTCTCTTGGTCTTGTTTATGGGTGGCACCATCTCTTACGCTGTCTGATGGAGCCACCGTTACATATACACGCCCCCGGCTGGCAATCTACAGACACTGTATGCGCCCATAGAAAGAAAAAAAAAAAAAAAAAAAACAGACGGCAAGCTACTCCCCCTACTTCTTTCTCCTATGTCCTCCCTGAGCATATGTTGTCTCTTCTACCAGTGCATGTATGATACCCAGGGCGAGCGCTTTCCTGCCCAGAAGTTCAGGAAAGCAATGCACTGGGACCAGGAGTTGGTGGCAGTGTAAGACTGGCTTAGTAAATGTGTGTACACACATACCGAGCGACTTGTGTACTGGACAGTATTTGTTTGTTTTGAAGGCATTAATAAATTCAACAGGGCATTTAAAACTACGTTAATGAATAGAGCGTAATCATCAGGTGTGTCGCTAAACAAATCAGTTCATAAGTCTCTATATCTTGCTACCTGAGGCGGAGCAGGGAATGCCTAAAACACTAATAAAAGATTGTATATTCCTATAGTGTCCTCATTCTGTATTTATAAAAATTTCACAAGCCAACCGTTTGGAGGCTAAAGTAATCACAAGCCACCAGGTCGCTACCACCCACTACCTTATGACCAACAAGAAGTGGTAGGTGCCAGGTGCAAAAGAGCAAGATTAGGTCGCCAAAGATTCCATCTGGGGCTCCTTTTGCGGTTGCATGGCAGCGACTTTTGTCACAATCCATTACTGGCCATGGCAACAACTTCTATTACACCTCACTGCTGGCCATGGTAACGACTTTTGTCTCACCTCATCACTGGCTATTGCAGCGACTTTTGTCACAGCCCATTGCTGACCATGGCAGTGACTTCTGTCACACCTCCCCTCTGGCCATGGCAGCGACTTCTGTCACATCTCACTACTGGCCATGTATATCAAGGGTTGAAATTACCTCCTTGCTTCTGGTTAAAGTGCTTTTCACTCCATTGGTTTGTAAATACATTTCTGCTTTTATGAAGAGCTAAAACAGAATTATTACACTAAATTTTGTGAGCATTTTATCTTTAACACACATGATTTAGGGCAGATCAGAATTGAGGTCTGATGCATCAGTTAATTTTTGCCTAAAAATTGCTTCTCCTTGTGCATCTATCATTCTCAGACCTGCCCTAATCTTAATCTGATTGGTAATTATGGAGATATACGTCCAGATCCTTCAGGCCCATGGTGAGGTGTAGATGTTCTGATAATAATCGCACCTGATTAATGTCAAACCCCCATTTTTGTTTTGTTAAATTTTTTTTTGATTTTGGGTCTTTTTTTAGAGTTGTTTAGAGTTTGACTTCCAAATCTAAACCTAGAAAAAAAAAATAGGGTAGTTTGTCTCGTAAACTGAAAGCTAAAGCAAACAAAAAAAAATAAAAAATCAGATGAATGGCAAGTTTGCAAAATGTAGAAAAATAGCCTTCGTAGTTGGATATGTGCAGTGGCTTCTACTTATCAGAATAAATAACAGCAGATCTTAGGTGGGAGAGCAGATGTTATAAGTGTCTTGTAATAAGCTAGCCATCTGCAAGGCGTATGGTGTTTTCTGCGTTAACAGGTTTATAATCGCTGCAATCAATTTGTGTCGCCCATATCTGATCAGTAGCCTACAATGTAGTGATGTCATTAATAAAAATTACACTACTTTCAAATATTTCTTATTGAATATTCAGAAAGTATTTTAAGGTTTGCGTCAAACCTGTAAATAATTGCTCCTTACAAATGCTGGAATGCCTGAATTTTTTTTAAATAATACTAGCCATACAGTGCCTTGCAAAAGTATTCACCCCCTTGGCTTTTTACCTATTTTGTTACATTACAGCCTTTAGTTCAATGTTTTTTAATCTAAATTATATGTGATGGATCAGAACACAATAGTCTCAGTTGGTGAAGTAAAATTAGAAAAATATATACATAAAACTATTTTTCAGAAATGAAAAAATGATAATTGGCATGTGCGTATGTATTCACCCCCTTTTGTGATGAAGCCCATAAAAAGCTGAAACTGTCTTGCCTACACACGATCGCACTAAAGTACAACACGTACAATGGGACTAGAAAAAGGAAGTTTAATAGCCAGTAGCCAATAGCTGCCGTCTCGTACTTGCTTCAGAGCATGCGTCGTTTTTTGGTCCGTCGGAACAGCAAACAGACTGTCGGTCGGATCGGTTTGCCGGATGGGAATTAATTTTGTCAGAAATATTTAAAACATGTTCTATTTCTAGGTACGTCAGCAATTTATGAAAAAAAAAATAATCCGATGAGGCCCACACACAATCGGAATATCTGATGAAAAGATTCCGTCTGACTTTTTCTGCCGGAAAGTCCGACTGTGTGTACGCGGCATTAGTGTCACATGATCTGTCATTACATATACACACCTTTTTGAAAGGCCCCAGAGACATGTCCCCACAGTGAAACATGGTGGTGGCAGCATCATGCTGTGGGGATGTTTTTCAGCAATCGGGACTGGGCAACTGGTCAGAGTTGAGGGAAAGATGGAA
Organism: Lithobates sylvaticus; assembly: GCA_028564925.1. NCBI lineage: Eukaryota > Metazoa > Chordata > Amphibia > Anura > Ranidae > Lithobates > Lithobates sylvaticus. The sequence continues at coordinate 632,684,476 of CM053026.1, forward strand.
GGTGCTAAATACAGGGATATTCTTGAGCAAAACCTGTATCACTCTGTGTGTGATTTGAGGTTAGGACGGAGGTTCGCCTTCCAGCAGGACAATGACCCCAAACACACTGCTAAAGCAACACTTGAGTGGTTTAGGGGAAACATGTAAATGTGTTGGAATGGCCTAGTCAAAGCCCAGACCTCAATTCACTAGAAAATCTGTGGTCAGACTTAAAGATTGCATGTCTGCATTGCATAGAAAAGCATAGACACTAAACTAGGGTATGTAATGGAAACAGAAAGTTATATTTAAAATGATGTAATTGGCGTGTTGATGAGCGGGGGGAAGGAGGAATACAAGAAGGCAAAATATAAGCAGACTAAATTTCAGCTTTAAGCACATTTGCATCACTAACAATAAAGGTTGCCTTTTCTTTTCACCATTGATGGTTCAGTGATTTTAAATAGAGATTGAATTGATTTCTCTTTACTTAATAGCAACTTTTTTGATATATCTAGAAATACATAGCAGTTTGCTCTCAGCGGTATGTCTTGCTTATCATATACCACATGAATTGCAGGCAAAATATTTCTAGTCTAGATGTAGACAATTTAATGGAGTGTTACCCAAACAATGATCGAGCTGTGATTGGGGTAGGTACATGATTTTATTTTGTGACTAAGTTGAATGTTTTGCTTTCTTTCCAGTATGGCCAACCTGAAGATTGAACTAGCAAAGCTGGACAGTGAGGCTTGGCCTGGAGTCCTGGATGTGGAGAAAGAGAAGCTTCTGCTAATTAATGAAAAGGAGGAACTACTGAAGGAGCTACAGTTTGTGACTACACGGAAACGCACTCAGGATGAGATTGAACGGCTGGAAGCAGAGAGGAGGAAACTAGAAGAGGACCTCTTGTCTGTCAAAAGCACCCCCAGCCAAGCACTTGCCGAGAGGTTTGTCATTCTTTTTGAGCAAGCTGTGCTCCTGTACAGGATCCATGGCCCATTGTACATGGCAGGCTTAACCTATTATTTACATTTTGAACAAGAAAAGTGCCAGCTGTTTTCTTTTTTGCCAGAAAACCCTCCACTATATGCCCCTCTGAAACCGGTTTAACTTAACTTCCTTGACTAAGTCCCACTCATGCGTATTCCCCTGTCCAGTCAAATATTCCCCTACTAGCTACTGACGCATTGTCCTTGAACACGGTGATGACAGGTAGGTTAGGCTTTTTCTATACTCAGGAAGGCCAAGTATAGTGAGTAACCGAATGACGCATAGAAAAGCTACTCTGGCTAACCAAGTTAACAGTAGGCACATTAAAGTGTTACTAAACCTAAAAAACGTTTTTTACCTCAATGCATTGTTTTCAGTTTCTCTGTGCCTCCTTCCCCTGTGTGAAGGGGAAGAGAGGGGAGAAGAGATCAGCGATGTGCACGGCTGCATCTATTCTCCCCTCTTTTCCTCTTTACACAGCATTTGAGCAGAAACGGGAGCCATTGGCTCTTGCTGCTGTCAATCATATGCAGTGAAGAGGAAGTGAGGGGTGGACCTAAGTCCTGCTGTGTAAGTCCAGGGAGCCCGGCTCCATAGACACACAGGTTGGGAGCACACATACTACGCTCACCCTATAGCCAGTGACTGGCAATAATAGTCCCAAGAAGAAGAGGAGGAGCCAAGATCGCTGCCAGGGACCCCAGAAGAGAAGGATCAGGGCCACTCTGTGCAATACCACTGCACAGAGCAGGTAATTATAACATGTTTGCTATTTTAATATAAAAAAACTTTTTGGACTTTAGTAACACTTTAAGACGCCAGCTCCTAGACAAAACTTTCAATCTAATGTAAACGTCTGACTGGTTTGCTTCAGTTAACTCCTTGTGATCTCTGATGACCTTTTAAAACCAGGTTTGTTGGGACAATGCTGCTCAGCCTTGCCCAGCGCAGTCCCAATACAAGACAAAAATACTTTTTTATTTTTCTATTAGGCCAGTACGCATCATTGTGCTGCAGTGGTGTGCCCTGAAAAAAAAGATTAGCATGCATTACTTCTTTTTAGTGCTGCGCAGAATGATACAATCCACAGCATTGTGGCCTTTACAATTTCTGTTTCAATCGTTTTTATTGTTTTTTTTTAAAAGAAAAATGTAAAGAGTTACAAAATTGAAAACCAACTGTAATATCATTGTATACATCCATCACATTCTGGAAATATAGTTAGGAGAACTGCAAAAGAAAAACACCCCAGAGTTGTTACATAAATTGAGGGGACACGGACTGGTCATCCACCCAGTCCGCTCAGCAGGGGATCAGCCGACAGATCCCCTGCTGAGAAAAAAACGGATCTGGCCCATGTGAAAGGGGCCAAACTTGTAGTCTAGGTGGCTGACTAGTGCTTGTACATTTCCATTTGGCTAAATAAAAGAGGTGCAAATATTTTGTCCAGCGGTTACAAATACATTTTTGACTGGAATTTACTTCCCGTTATGCTTGGTATTATAGAGGAATCGTTTTGAAAGTGAACCTAATGTTAGTGATATATTTTTTTTTTTTTTCTTCTTTTTTTTTTTGAAGAGGGGGGGAAAAGTTCAAGCTAAACATGCTAGATATACTTAGCACGTTTCTAAAAGCATATATTCTGGAATAAATATTAGTTAATTTTGTTTTGTGTGAAATGCAGAATATTGTATTTTCTTTTGTTTTGCTTGTTAATCCCTAAATATGCCTAAAGTAAGCACATATTTTGATAATTGTAGTAACATCAGAAAACCCTATTTTTAATCTTGTCTTTCTCTTTTAAAGAAATCATGTACAAAGCAAACTGTATAAAACAATAGCGACTTGCTAAACAATTTGAATAGTAAAAATGATTGAAGTGTCTTTTCAAAAGCCAGGCAGCAGAATAGACTTTTAAATAAACCCAAAAAACAATGTGAGATTCTTTTTTTTAATGGAATGTTTCTATTGACTCAGGTTGAAAATTCAAGAGAAAAAGAAGGAGTTAGTAAAAAAGCTGGAAGAGACAACAAAACTCGCTACATACCTGCATTCAGAGCTGAAAAGGTAAGTCCCTGACTTCTAGCCTCTGCAGTTTAATCAGCAGCTTGTCCTTAAACTTTTATGAGAATTTCAGCAGGAGATACAGATACATACTGTATCTAACATGAACATAAATATATTCTAATAATTTGGGGGCTTTTATTTTCAATAAGGTTTATCCAAGTCCAAGAGAAAACATTTAATATATTTACCAGTCCTTAGATGTGGTGGTTGCATTAGTTTTTTCCTTTTTCAAGCTAAGAACTTTTTCTGCACTTACACAAAAAAATAAAAAACAGTTGACCCTACAAGAAAACCAGTGTCCTTGTCTCTTCCTGTGCACTAACCCAGGGCTCAACAAATCCCAGGTGTCAGGTCGCCATAGTGACTAGAAATTGTGTTCTGACGCTTGGGCTTTTGTCAGCCTATTCACTGTTGGTACCAGACGCAGGGATGCACAATTCCTATCGCCCGATGCCCAGGACATGCAGTTCTGGGTGCCAGACAGGTAGTATTCTTTACCATTTAGCCCTACTGCTGGCAAGCAGCGCGGTTTACTTATCGGATGGAAGCAGAATGTTTCCACACACCCCGCACGCATCCCCCCGCGCTGTGTATCCTGGCTCCGTTTGCCCATTAGTGGTTATGGGACCAGCAGAGCGAGTGTTGTTGCTGGGTGGAAGAGAGAGAGGAGAGCGGACACACATCTGCTCTCCTCCCCTTCTTGTCGCTGACCCTGAAGCGACATTGTATGATGTTCCTTCTGGGTCCCCGTTGACAGTTTCCCTGCGTAATGCAGTGCGAATTGCATTATATTCAGTCGAGCACAGGGGAGACATGAAGGGTCTTTTAAACTCTGGATGTCTCATTAAAGAGAACCTGTCACCAAGCAAATCATCAAACAGCAAACTTTTTCAACATTTTTTTTTTTTTTTTTTTAATTGTAAAAAAATGTAAGTTACACCCAAGCACTTAAAATACCCCCCCCCCCCCCCAAAAAAAGAGGACCCACCTCCACATATACACAAGTACAAACCTAAACGCATGCGTCGGTGCACCTACATATCGCCATGCACACTGGAATGAGAGCAATAATTCTAGCACCAGACCTCCTTCGTAGCACTAAATAAAGCTTTGTTTGCAAAAAAAAAAAAAAATAGTCTCCTATTTTTTTTTTTTTTTTTTTTTTAAGCTGGCTCCTAGATTCAAAGCAAATTTGTCAAGCGCTTCACTAAACTGAAATCTCATGTTATGTCGGCCTTCTAAGTTTTTATCTGTGGACTACAGAACAACTCCCCCATATGTTATGCAGATAAAAGGGGGAGGCATACTCCATATCAGGAGAGTAGCCTATGGCGACAATGCTGTTCTTCAGTAGATCTACAGTACAGTGAGTTAGTGTTGTCGGTGTTACTGACAGGATTGCCAGATAAAAATAAAGGAAGAAATGCTTGGAAAAAAACCCAATGGAGCCGCCACATCTAAACACTGATAGGCTGCTATATTACAGTTTTGTTTTTAGTTTTTTATACTCCTTAATCTGCCCAAATGAAATAGTTAACAAACTAAAGTTTCAGAATATACTGTATAGTTTAATACAAGGTTACAAAATCTAAACCTTATAAATGTAGGCTAAAGCCCTGGTTTGATATTGATTCCATTTTAGCATTTAGTGGTTGTGTTTTTATAATTAATAAAATAATCAGACAATCTGTTTTAAGAAGTGGCTTTGCATTTATCCTTATTTAACTGATCATTTAGGTGTCTTTGATTTTCCCTTTGTTTATACTTCCTGTAGCTCTGAACAGAAGTATCTATTATAATTAATATCCTGTATTAATTGAATAATACTCATCAGTACTTTACGCCTTTTCATGTACACAGCAAAATAAACAAATTGATAATGTTTGAAGAACTAATTAGGTTTGACAAACATCTTCATTACACACTGGATAATCACTAAAGCCTTGTCAATAAGACATGCTTCGTCTTGCTAAGCGTTCCTTACAGCCAAAGCGGGCAAACGTGTATCACGGCTAAAATGTACAATGTTGTACTCAAAATGTGATAATCCTTCTCTTTCATGTTATAAACAATTTAACTGTTTACAGGAAATGTTGCCTTCAAAGACATCTAAATGTATTTTTAGTTAACAGTGGGCATAAAATATTATATACTTTTTGCTAATCTGCCTAATTATTATTCTAGAAAGAGACAGAATTTCTTTATTTGTAACATCAAAACCTAACATTCAACATAAAATTCAAAATACTAACCACAACATACCAGGCAATCCACAACATCGCCCCCCAGCTACATCACCAATCTCATCTGCAGATATTGCCCAAATCGTCCCCTCCGCTCCTACCAGGACCTTCTGCTCTCTAGCTCCTTTGTTACCTCCTCCCATGCTCACCTTCAGGACTTCTCCAGAGCTTCTCCCATCCTCTGGAATTCCCGGTATATCTGATCAGCTCCTAACCTGTCCACCTTTAGGAGATCCCTGAAAACTCACTTATTCAGGGAAGCCTATCCCACACCCACCTAAGAACTGTCCCTGAGCCACCCCCATCAAATCATTCCCTGCATCTATTACCTTTTGTACCACCACCCCCTCCCTTTAGAGTGTAAGCTCTACGAGCAGGGCCCTCCTGTCCATTTTGTATTGAACTGTACTGTAATTGTGCTGTCCCCCCTCTACATTGTAAAGCGCTGCGTAAACGGTTGGCGCTATATAAATCGTGTATAATGATAACATATTTTGATTGCATATGAATTTATGACCACAGCCCCAAAATTCCCCGTGTTCACCAAACAGTCGATTTTAATCACTAGTAAAAAGGCTTGATTTAAATCAACTCGATTTTAAATCATCATTTTTAACAAAGCAACTGTCATCTCTGTCCCGCAGCGGCTCCTCCTCTGACCCGCTGTTGACTCACTGACAGTTCCATTCACTTTAATGGGATGGCTGGTGATTTGGCAGTGGCACAACAAGGTGAGGGACGTGGCGGCGGCAGGTGAGTGGATGCCCGCTAACAGGCTCTGCCATGATGGATCTGAAATGTCAGATGCTCTTTATATGTAAGGCCCCTTTTACACGGGGCTGTCCGTTTTTTGTACTCCACTAGCTCAGCGGGGATCGCTCCGTTGATCCCTGCTGAGCCGGCGGATGACAAGTCTGTGCAGGGACGGACCTGTCAGAGTCTTCTCTCCCCTATGGTGGAATCGGATGATTACGGACCGCCTGTCCGTTTTCATCCGATCCGATCCACCAGATGGATGGAAAATAGGACATCCATCCGTCTGGATTTTGTGTATCGGATGGGATGTTAGCGGACGAGTCACCACTGACATCCGACGCTCCATAGAGCTGTATGGAGCGACTGTTCAGATCCGCCTGAAAAAACTGTCAGGTGGATCTAAACGGTCCGTACATGTGAAAGGGACCAAAGGACTTATTCTTGCTGGTAGTTAGAATCTTTGCAAACAAAATGAAGGTTTCCTATTTAGAATAATAAGCTGTCAGGTTAGTAAAACAGCGATATCAGAACCGATTTAGGCTAATGGGCTAATCACACATAGTTGGAGAACTACTCAAATTCTTTTGTTCAATTAAAACAATAACATTATATTACATATTATTGTATTTGCTGAAACCTCAATGTTTACTAACTAAAGTTCATAAACAAAATATCTTTGATAAAAAACAAAAACAAACTTCAACTGAAAATATCCAAAAAAAAAAATTCAAATACGGTCCTTTCATCACAGCAATTTGTCTCGTGAAATTTTTTCATTCGTGCCATCAGGCCTTGCATCTTTTTGTTCCATTGCTTGCATTTTACAGGCATACTTTACCCATAGGTAGAGGAACGTCAGTAGAATATTCCCAAACTGGGTCTCCTTTATGGCCTGCTACCATTTTGCTCCACAAGGGAGGAATACAAGGTTTATAAGCTTCTTAGAAGGTTTCACTTTAATTTTTACTGCTTGCCCTTCTTCCTCGCACTTCGAACCCGATACAGATGCATTTCTCTTCAAACAATCATACAGTCTGTAGTGTAGATTTGTAAAACAATGGGATAAAAGAATATTCATAAACTTTGTTTTATCTCATGGTTACTGTGAAATTGTGTGAATGCATCAATGCAGTGCATGTTATCTCAGCTTGTAGAGCTTGGATTCATTAAATGAGTTTACCAAAAATTTTAATATTGTAGAATATACAGTTTCATGCTACAAAACTAAGCTCCATTTCATGCTGAATAAACAAAATCTTGAATAGGAAACTTTCTTTAGGTAGATTTTTTTATTTTTTACTCCAAAAGCATTTTATTAAAATAAATTTGATTTAAATTAAAAAAATCTGATTTTTTTTTTTTTTTAATAGATTTTTTTTAAACCATCGTAAATTTTTATCCACCTGGTCACCAAATAAATTGCCCCATTAATTAGTGTACATGTACTTGTAGACTAAAGCCCCTTTCACACGATCGGACCGATCGGATCCACCTGTCCGTTTTTCAGCCAGATCCGATCGGACCACTCATTGACTTCTATGGGGAGGCGCAAGTCAGCAGATATGTGTCCGCTGACACCGCCTGGCATCCGATCTGATAAGATCCTATGAAAACAGACTTATGGCGATACGTTTGCCATCCCCCCAGCAGTCCATTTTCATCCGATTTCATGGAGAGCGGGGCTCTGACGGTTTAGTCTCAGCACAGTGAGCGGAGACGGACCTGTCATCTGCCTGCTCAGCGGGGATCAACAGAGCGATAACATTTTACTATTAAAATCTGTGTTGTCGTTTAGAAATAATTATTTTTTTTTCTCTGTCAGTGCGGTCTGTAGCTCCACCCCAATTTTTGGGCATTCCTGTGGGTGAAGGTACAGGCAGCACTGAAGCTACTGCCTCCTCTCTTGCAGCCCTCCTTGTGTCTCCACTCCTATTCAGCTTCTACAAGCTTCTGCAGTCGCCAGCTTTAGAGGAGATTACTACAGTAGTAGCTGCTAGCTTGTGTTGTGAATAAAGGCAGCTGGAGCGGGGAGTTGTCATTCACAATGCTGTCATGATGCAACACAAGCTGACAACACAAGCCTGCAGCTACTACTTTAGTCTCTCTGAGACAAATATTTTAGCTGCTGGCTTGTGTCTTTCTGATTGACAGAGCTCTGCTTCAGTTGCCGTCATTCACAACACAAGCTGCCAGCTATTACTATAGTAATCTTCTCTTCTTATAGTGCAAAATGAGCTGTGGGGTGGGGCACAGAGAAGCACATATGGGAGGGCTGAAGATGTTCATTCTGGCAGCGTTCAGAGAAAGCGAAAGCTGTCCCCTCTCAGTCAAATTCCATCTCCTTGCTCCAGTGTTGTAAGAACGCAATCTGACAGCACTGCTTCTCAGCCCCTGCACAGATATTAACAGGGACAAGTTTTATGTGCTTTGGGTCCATTGGGGGTTTTTACAAGTCTTTTCAACTTCTAGGGAGACTTCTTCTTTAAAGCAGTCTTTCCCTCAGTCTTGCACACGTAATATAGTCTCCTCTCCTCCTGTACTATAATTGCTTACATATTTTGCTGCACACTGTGAACTTTTCAGTGTGCATAGGCGTCTGCATCGAGTTTGATAGAACCCGCCTAATTTTTTTGCTGGAGGGCATCCAGTATCTTTCCTCCCCAGCCTAACTCTCTCTGGTCTCCCTCTTTCATTAAATGGATTTCAGTTGTTTTGAACCATGGAGGCTGTCTCTCTCTCTGTCTCTCTCTCAACTCTCTCTCTCTTTCTCTTTCTCTTTCTCTTTCTCTTTCTCTTTCTCTGTCTCTTTCTCTGTCTGTCTCTTTCTCTTTCTCTTTCTCTTTCTCTCTGTCTGTCTGTCTGTTGTCTCTCTCTCTTTCTCTCTCTCTCTCTCTCTCTCTGTGTCTCTCTCATTGTTTAGACTACTTATCGCCATTATTATGTGCTAGAGCCATGTGGGCAATTTTTTATCTGCTTTGACGAATTTTATGAATTTTAGTTCAGGTGGTTAATCTGTTTTATAGAGGGTGAGGACAATCAAACCATTTGTACTCCTCTGTACTCAGATGCCATTGTTCACATCTGACCATTTAAGACTGGGGCAAGAAAAAAATACTACGTGTGACATGACTGATTTGGGGTTTTGTACTTCTGGAGGACAGAAACACTGGGGGTTATTTACTAAAACTGAAGTGGTTAAAATCTGGTGCTTAATGGAACAAGCTGAAGTTAGAAGCTGATTGGCTACCATGCACAGCTGTACCAGATGACGAGTGCACCAGTTTTAGTAAATCCCCCCCACTGTGCAGTTAAACAAAAGTAAGCTTTGTTTTCTAATCATGTGTTTTACTTTATTTTTATTTTAAATTTTTTTAGGAGGCTTTGAGGAAGGATCTTAGAATTTACAATAAAGGGGCACGTCCCCTTTAACTTTGTCTGTAATTTAGCTTCTGTTTTGTTAGTTTGGAAGATTTGCAGAATTATTTAACTTTTGTATTTTTCGAGTGACATTCTCTTGTGTTTCTCTTTCAGCCTCTCTGCCAGCACACTGTCGGTTTCATCAGGCAGCAGCCTTGGCTCTTTAGCATCCAGTCGAGGGTCCTTAAACACCTCTAGCCGAGGCTCTCTCAATTCTCTGAGCTCTACAGACCTCTATTATAACCAGGGGGACCTTGCGGCAGACTTGGACTATCAGTATAAGCTGGACTTCATGCTGCAGGAGAAGAGCAGTTACATTCCATCTGGGCCAATTACTACAATTCATGAAAACGAGGTTGTTCACTGCCATGGCAGCTCCGACTATAGCAATCTAACCACTGCTCAAGAAGACCCACAAGAATCCAAACCTCCCAAGTCTGTGACCTCCTTGTCTTCCCTGTCATCACTTTCATCCCTGTCCCCACCAGGCTCTCCCCCTGTACTGGAAGGTGCATTCTCCTTGCCTACTCAGGACTCTCTTGGTACAGATTTTGAAAGTTGTGAGCTCCCTGGGCTATTATCTGAAATGAGCATCTGTGAAAACCAGCATTTGTTGGACTCTATTACAGAGCCATCTCCACCTCTCTTTGAGCAAAAGAGTATAAGGCATCAGGAGAATACTGTATTTCATGAAGAAAGTAGAGGTAAGTCCTTCCTTAATTCTGTGTGCAAGGATGAGCTACATATTAGCTTTTCCTTTATACAATTGTTAACACAACATCGTGTATCTTGAGCCAAACTTTTTTTTTTTGACTAGTAATATTTTAATGTTTGAATCTCTTTTTGATTTTTATTGCTGTAAACTGAGATTCTCCCTCTGTATTTGATATCTGACTCAACTCTATTCTAAACTTAAAGTGGATGTAAACCCCACTCATGAAATGTGACCTGGGCACATACAGTATATCTGTAGTGTTTACTTATCTCTCTCCAAAGCCCTGAGTCCTGTGTCTTTCTGCTGCTCCGTTCCTCAGTTACCAACATGATAACTTCTGACAAGTTCTCCGACACAGGGGATAAAAGCAGCTGGTAATTTGTGTCAGGGAGGGAACTTGGAGCTAGATGAGCAGAGAGCTTGTCTATTTACAGCACAGCTCTGCAAGATTCTTTGTTCCTCTGCCTATGTGTATTGGGGGTGTGCGCCTTTCCTCCAATCAGTGTATGCCCAGACTCCACACCCACTGCTGAAACAGGGAGAAAGATTTGTAACATGATGTGCACTTTCTAAAGCGTATATAAAGCTGAAGACACAGCAGATGTACATGTAAAACTTATGTAGGGAGATTTGTTTCATCTCTGTTTATCATCTGAGGCTGTTCACTTCACTGGGTGTGTGTGAGGGTTTACATCCACTTTGAGAAAGAGAAAAAAAATGAACACCCCCTTATCTGTTATACCTGAAATCAAACCTTAGATGCAGCTCTCCGCAGCATGAGCTTTTATTATTTATTTTATTTATTTTTGTTGTTCCATCATGACTACAAGCTCTGTCGAGTTGAATAGGATTGACAGGTTGGCCTCTCTTATGCCCCGTACACACGGTCAGATATTCAGATGGAAAAAGTCTGATCGGATTATGTTGTCCGAAAATCCCATTGTGTGTGGGCTCTAGCAGGCTTTTTCCATCTGAATTTGAAGAGCAGGATCTAAAAGTTTCCGACAACAAAATCCGATCTGACTTTTTCCGATCGTGTGTAGAGAATTCCGACGCACAAAGTGCCACGCATGCTCCAGAAGAAATTTGGAGACGAAATCTATTGGCTACTGGCCTCTACGTAGTCCCGTCATGCATGTTGTATATCACCTCGTTCGGAACGATCAGATTTTCCGACAACTTTGTCCGACCGTGTGTGTGCAACACAAGTTTCGGACAAAATCCGTCGCAAAAAAACAGACGGATTTTGTGGTCGGAATCTCCGATCGTGTGTACAAGGCATTACAGTTTCAGGAGACTATTGCTTTAGTTGTTGGAGAGAGAATTGTTCTGTATTGTTTCTCATCCTGTTGCGATCCCGGATCATGAGATTTATGTGACCAGCATACATGTATGTCTTTAGGTGAAAAGTGAAGCTAAAAATAGACTTTTGCATTTATTGCTTTCCCATCCATAGATTTGCTTCTAAGAGTTTTGTTACAGGTGTTTTAAAAACATATCATTATAAATGCTATGGAGCCTGAATCGTCAGACATTTGTGTTTAGCAGAATGTCCACTTTGTGTTTTTCTAATGTTTTCCCCCCATGGCTCTGTAGTGGCCTTTTTCCAGTGCCCCGAAGTGCTGTGCAGTTTGAACTTGAATGCTGCTTTCCCTGTGGATTCTAAGATCACATAGGTCTGTCATTTAAATGTGCCCATCTAATGATCCAATTAAAGTGGATATAGCTGAGGATATGTGGTGTTATGCAAATACAAACAAAAGCGAACCTGGCTACTGATGGCTGTTAGTGTTTCGTGCCTGCTAAGCAGCAGTTTTCAAAACCGGTATCACTTTGAGACAAAAAACGTAGCGTGATTTCTCATTGAATAGACCCCCTACTGCATGGAAACAGTGTGAATTTAATACTTCAGCTTATTTGGGGTAATTTGTGTCTCTACAAAAAAAGGATGTAGCAATGCAGTTATTTGCTGTGCTGCTCTGCCATCTTGTGGTCAATATGTTTATTGACATTTATTACCGCAAGCTGTTACGTTCAGTTTCAGCTTCCTGTACAGAGAAATGTATACATCTCTTCTCTTGTAAAATTCACAGCATGCATGAATAGATTATTAATGTATAAACTGTATTCATCGAAGAGTGAGAGATAGACAGCTGCTGTGATGCTATGTGTAGTGATACCTGCTGTTTTAGCCTCTTAGAATCTGGAGGTTGTTGCATTTGGTAGGAAGCTAGTTCTGGCAATGGCGGTTACACAGCAGTGGAATTAGAGTGAGGTTTCACAGCACCAGACTATCTGGGACTTTATGAACTTTGGTGGACTTTATATTAATTTAAAGAAAAGGATATGAGCACTTTTGGTGATATATGCATAATAGCAAGTTATTGTAAGATTTTATTTATTATCAACACTTTGTTTTTTTACATATGAATTAAGAATTAGTTGTATTTGAATTTGATGCACATTTAGTTGCGCTAGAGCACTTTTTGGTAAATATATATACACATACATACATTATTATACATGTCAGCACTAGGTTTGCTGATTTAAATCCCAACCAGGACACTACCTGCCTGGGGTTTGCATGTTCACCCTGTTCCTGTGTGGGTTTCCTCCAGCTGCTCCAGTTTCCCCCCACACGCCAAAGATAGATTGTAAGCTCCTTGATGGGCAGGGGCTGATGTGAATGTGCAATATATATGTAAATCACTGTGTAAATTGACGGCGCTATATAAGCACCTGTAAAAAAATTAGTTTTTCTCAAAAGGTTCTTGAATTTATCAGACCAGGTCACGTTCTTCCATTGCTCCGTGGTCCAGTTCTGGTGCTTACATGCCCATTGTAGGTGCTTTTGGCTGTGGACACGGGTCAGCATGGACAACCTGACAAGTCTGCGACTACCCAGCCCCATACACAACAAACTGCGATGCACTGTGTTTTCTGTCACCTTTCTATCAGAACCAGCATTGGGTATTTCAGTAATTTGAGCTACAGCAGCTCTCCTATTGGATTGTACTACATGGGCCAGCCTTTGCTTCCCATGTGCATTAATGAGCCTTGGCTGCCCATGACCCTGTTTAATTTACCTGTCAGTGGTCATAATGTTATGGTTGATTAGTGTACATTGTCTCACAAAAGTGAGTACACCCCTCACATTTTTTGTAAATATTTTATTATAACTTTTCATGTAACACTGAAGAAATGACACTTTGCTACAATGTAAAGTAGTGAGTGTACAGCTTGTATAACAGTAAATTTGCTGTCCCCTCAAAATAACTCAACACACAGCCATTAATGTCTAAACCGCTGGCAACAAAAGTGAGTACACCCCCTAGGTGAAAATGTACAAATTTGGCCCAATTAGCCATTTTCCCTCCCCGGTGTCATGTGACTCGTTAGTGTTACAAGGTCTCAGGTGGGAATGGGTAGCAGGTGTGTTACATTTGGTGTTACCGCTCTCACTCTTTCATGCTGGTCACTGGAAGTTCAACACGGCACCTCATGACAAAGAACTCTCTGAGGATCTGAAAAAAAAAGATGGCCTAGGCTATAAGAAGATTTCCAAGACCCTAAAACTGAGCTGCAGCACGGTGGCCAAGACCATACAGGTTCCACTCGGAACACGCCTCGCCATGGTCAACAAAAGAAGTTGAGTGCACATGCTCCGCATCCTATTCAGAGTTTGTCTTTGGGAAATAGATGTATGAGTGCTGCCAGGATTGCTGCAGAGGTTGAAGGGGTGGGGGACAGCCTGTCGGTGCCCAGACTATACACCGCATACTGCAACAAACTGGTCCGCATGGCTGTCGTCCCAGAAGGAAGCCTCTTTTAAAGATGATGCACAAGAAAGCCTGCACACAGTTTGCTGAAGACAAGCAGACTAAGGACATGGATTACTGGAACCATGTTCTGTGGTCTGATGAGACCAAGATAAACTTATTTGATTCAGATGATGTCAAGCGTGTGGGGCGGCATCTAGGTGAAGAATACAAAGACAAGTGTGTCTTGCCTACAGTCAAGCATGGTGGTGGGGGTGTCATGGTCTGGGGCTGCATGAGTTCTGCCGGCACTGGGGAGCTACAATTCATTGAGGGAACCATGAATGCCAATATGTACTGTGACATACTGAAGTAGAGCATGATCCTCTCCCTTCGGAGACTGGGCCACAGGGCAGTTTTCCAACATAACGACCCCAAACACACCTGCAAGATGACCACTGCCTTGCCAAAGAAGCTGAGGGCAAAGGTGATGGACTGGCCAAGCATGTCTCCAGACCTAAACCCTTATTGAGCATCTGTGGGGCATCCTCAAACGGAATGTGGAGGAGCGCAAGGTCTCTAAAATCCACCAGCTCAGTGATGTCCTCATGGAAGAGGACTCCAGTGGCAACCTGTGAAGCTCTGGTGAACTCCATGCCCAAGAGGGTTATGGCAGTGCTGGAAAATAATGGTGGCCACACAAAATATTGACACTTTGGGCCCAATTTGGACATTTTCACTTAGGGGTGTACTCACTTTTGTTGCCAGCGGTTAAGACATTAACCACTTTCAGACCGGACCAATTTGCAGCCAAAGGACCAGGCCCCTTTTTGCGATTCGGCAACTGCGTCGCTTTAACTGACAATTGCGCGGTCGTGCGACGTGGCTCCCAAACAAAATTGACGTCCTTTTTTTCCCCCGACAAATAGAGCTTTCTTTTGGTGGTATTTGATCGCCCCTGCGGTTTTTATTTTTTGCGCTATAAACAAAAATAGAGCGACAATTTTGAAAAAAATGCATTATTTTTTATTTTTTGCTATAATAAATATCCCCCAAAAATATATAAAAAAACATTTTTTTTCCTCAGTTTAGGCCGATACGTATTCTTCTACATATTTTTGGTAAAAAAAAATCGCAATAAGCGATTATTGATCGGTTTGCGCAGAAGTTATAGCGTTTACAAGATAGGGGATAGTTTTATAGCATTTTTATTAATAATTTTTTTTTATTATTAATGGCGGAGATCTGCGATTTTTTTTGTGTGACTGCGACATTATGGCGGACACATCGGACATTTTTGACACATTTTTGGGACCATTGTCATTTTTTACAGCAATTAATGCATTTAAATGCATTGATTTCTGTATAAATGACACTGGCAGTTTAGGAGTTAACCACAAGGTGGCAGTGTAGGGGTTAAGTAGGCCTAGGGGTGTTTTTTTTTACTGTGGGGGGGCGTGGCTGTCAGCTAGTGAATGCTGATCTCTGCTCCAATCACAGGAGCAGAGATCGGCGTCACTAGTTGCTAGGCAGAACGGGGAGATGCTGTTTATCTCGGCATCTCCCCGTTTAGCCGCTCCGTGAGACGATCGCGGGAGTCCCCGCGGCGATCGAGTCCGCGGGGACCGCGGCCGGACTCACGGGGGTCCCGACCAGCGCGGGAGCGCGCCGCTCCCGGCGCGCTCCCGATGGCACGGACAGGCTAAAGGAGGGACGTATATATACGCCCTCCTGCCTGTACGTGCCATTCTGTCGACGTATATCGTCGTGCGCCGGTCGGCAAGTGGTTAATGGCTGTGTATTGAGTTATTTTGAGGGCACAGTACATTTTCACTGTTGTACAAGCTGTACACTCACTACTTTACATTGTAGCAAAGTGTAATTTCTTCAGTGTTGTCACATGAAAAGATATAATAAAATATTTACAAAAATGTGAAGGGTGTACTCACTTTTGTGAGATATTGTATGTGACATTCAGGTGCATGTTTTCTGCTCAAAAGAAGAATTGGTGTTCAAACAAAGTGACCGATTGGCCAGCTCAGCCTAAGCATCAGTCCCCTATGCCAGTGGTGGCTGGTGCTCAAAATTTTTGGGGGGGAGCAAACAAACAGCCTCACTGTGCCCATCTAACGCTGCCACTGTGCCCATCTAACGCTGCCACTGTGCCCATCTAACGCTGCCACTGTGCCCATCTAACGCTGCCACTGTGCCCATTAAATGCTGCCACTGTGCCCATTAAATGCTGCCACTGTGCCAGGTAACAGGTGACAGGTAACACAGACCCAGGAACCTGATTGGCTGAGAGGTGGGTCAGTGTTATGGAAGCTATGTATTCGCTTCTCTAACACAACACTGTGTAAACAGCGAACGCACAGCATTGCGCCCACTGTTTACACTTATGGAAGCCTTAAAGAGCCCACCGCTCTAATCAGGACGCCTATTAGTTGACAGCTCTAATTGGGCGCTTCAAAACCCCCCCCCCCCCCCCGGCAAGGGGCCGAACACCTGAATAGGGGGCAGCAGCGGTGACAATAGATAGATTCATGCAATGCATGAATCTATCTATTGGTGATAGAGCGGTGCAGGAGAGTGGGGCGGCGCTCCTGCGCCCTCTATGCATGCACCGCCACTGCCCTATGCCCTTAACACAGAAACCCTGTGAGTGTGGAAGACTTGTAAAACCTGGGGGGGGGGGGGTGGATGTATTTGGTGTCCATAATAACCATTTGGATGATTGGGGTGCTAACCTGCAACTACAGAAATATCAGCTGAAATCTGGGCAGCTGCTGTGGCTAAAGCAGAGCCTTTTATCCAGTCTTTCTATGTATGCAGTCAATTTATGAGCGTTATGTTTAGATTAGCTTGTGGCAGGTCTAATCAAGTTTGCCAACATTATATGATCGTTTTGAAGCTAGGCTAATGAATCTGACATTTTCATCCACACTGGTATCATGAAGAACCAGAAATGGCTAAATTCCCACTTATAACATGCTTATCACTTTGAAGAACATATATTTTTATATTTAAAAAAATATTGCTGTTTAATAAATAATATTAGCATTTACTTCAATAGTGCTGGCATGTTCTATCCTACCTAAGGGGAACATTGAACTGTAAACAGTTCCTGTCTCTGAAAAGCTTGTCACACTGGTTATAGGCTGATTGTACAATCTATTACATTTGGATTGAACTGTATAAAAAAAACTGTGTGGGCTCACCTAAGATCCAATCTCTTTTTAGAAGTTGTATCAGGTTTGTAATGAAACAATTTTTGGATTGGTTGGAGTAAAACTAAGCAGATTTATAAAGAAGGCCACATCATTTACAATCTGTACTTTCAAATAAATCCAAAATCGGAAGTGAGGGGATCCCAGGGTGTCACCAGTACTAGTGTCCCCATTTGGAGATTTCCCATCTAATACTGTTCTGGTTTCAACCCAAGATTTGGGCTTTTCTGTTACTTTCAATTTTGATGAGGACAAATGGAGAGGGAGAACATCCCCAAGGGGTGGGCACAGACAGCAATAAAAGTTCAGGTGTTATAATCCCTCCTCACTTTATCCAAAACAGGAAAAAAGTTTTGCCTTTACCCTTGGTTCACACCTATGCATGTTGCGATTTTATGCGTTTTTCTGGCACGCTTTACGTTCTTGAACACACATTTTGATGCCATTTTATGCGTTTCGTGTTTTTTTTTTTTCAATAGGAAAGTATTGAGTTCAAAATTTGATGCGACCTTGATGCAACTTTGCACTCTCTAGATTTGAAGAGGTTTATTTGCAATTAATGGGCTCCAACTTGTCATACGTGTTTAAAGTCACATGTTAGGGCTAGGGTTAAGAGTTAGTGTTAGCATTAAAGGTTAGTGTTATGCCCTGTACACAAAGTCAGATCGGATTATGTCCGATCATGTGTGGGCATTAGTGGACTTTTTTCCGTCAGAATTTCCGACGGAAAAAATTTGAGACCAGGATCTCAAATTTTCCGACAACAAAATCCGATCGGTCTTTTTCCGATCGTGTGTAGAGAATTCCGACGAACAATGTGCCACGCATGCTCAGATTAAATAAGGAGACCAAAGCTATTGGCTACTAGCCTCTACGTAGTTCCGTTGTATGCAACAAACGTCACCACGTTCGGAACGATCGGATTTTCCGACAACTTTGTCCGACCGTGTGAATGCAACACCAGTTTCGGACAAAATCCGTCGGAAAAAAACGGACAGATTTTGTGGTCGGAAACTCCGACGTGCCATTCTGTCGACGTATATCGTCGTGCGCCGGTCGGCAAGTGGTTAATGGCTGTGTATTGAGTTATTTTGAGGGCACAGTACATTTTCACTGTTGTACAAGCTGTACACTCACTACTTTACATTGTAGCAAAGTGTAATTTCTTCAGTGTTGTCACATGAAAAGATATAATAAAATATTTACAAAAATGTGAAGGGTGTACTCACTTTTGTGAGATATTGTATGTGACATTCAGGTGCATGTTTTCTGCTCAAAAGAAGAATTGGTGTTCAAACAAAGTGACCGATTGGCCAGCTCAGCCTAAGCATCAGTCCCCTATGCCAGTGGTGGCTGGTGCTCAAAATTTTTGGGGGGGAGCAAACAAACAGCCTCACTGTGCCCATCTAACGCTGCCACTGTGCCCATCTAACGCTGCCACTGTGCCATCTAACGCTGCCACTGTGCCCATCTAACGCTGCCACTGTGCCCATTAAATGCTGCCACTGTGCCCATTAAATGCTGCCACTGTGCCAGGTAACAGGTGACAGGTAACACAGACCCAGGAACCTGATTGGCTGAGAGGTGGGTCAGTGTTATGGAAGCTATGTATTCGCTTCTCTAACACAACACTGTGTAAACAGCGAACGCACAGCATTGCGCCCACTGTTTACACTTATGGAAGCCTTAAAGAGCCCACCGCTCTAATCAGGACGCCTATTAGTTGACAGCTCTAATTGGGCGCTTCCAAACCCCCCCCCCCCCGGCAAGGGGCCGAACACCTGAATAGGGGGCAGCAGCGGTGACAATAGATAGATTCATGCAATGCATGAATCTATCTATTGGTGATAGAGCGGTGCAGGAGAGTGGGGCGGCGCTCCTGCGCCCTCTATGCATGCACCGCCACTGCCCTATGCCCTTAACACAGAAACCCTGTGAGTGTGGAAGACTTGTAAAACCTGGGGGGGGGGGGGGGGGGGGTGGATGTATTTGGTGTCCATAATAACCATTTGGATGATTGGGGTGCTAACCTGCAACTACAGAAATATCAGCTGAAATCTGGGCAGCTGCTGTGGCTAAAGCAGAGCCTTTTATCCAGTCTTTCTATGTATGCAGTCAATTTATGAGCGTTATGTTTAGATTAGCTTGTGGCAGGTCTAATCAAGTTTGCCAACATTATATGATCGTTTTGAAGCTAGGCTAATGAATCTGACATTTTCATCCACACTGGTATCATGAAGAACCAGAAATGGCTAAATTCCCACTTATAACATGCTTATCACTTTGAAGAACATATATTTTTATATTTAAAAAAATATTGCTGTTTAATAAATAATATTAGCATTTACTTCAATAGTGCTGGCATGTTCTATCCTACCTAAGGGGAACATTGAACTGTAAACAGTTCCTGTCTCTGAAAAGCTTGTCACACTGGTTATAGGCTGATTGTACAATCTATTACATTTGGATTGAACTGTATAAAAAAAACTGTGTGGGCTCACCTAAGATCCAATCTCTTTTTAGAAGTTGTATCAGGTTTGTAATGAAACAATTTTTGGATTGGTTGGAGTAAAACTAAGCAGATTTATAAAGAAGGCCACATCATTTACAATCTGTACTTTCAAATAAATCCAAAATCGGAAGTGAGGGGATCCCAGGGTGTCACCAGTACTAGTGTCCCCATTTGGAGATTTCCCATCTAATACTGTTCTGGTTTCAACCCAAGATTTGGGCTTTTCTGTTACTTTCAATTTTGATGAGGACAAATGGAGAGGGAGAACATCCCCAAGGGGTGGGCACAGACAGCAATAAAAGTTCAGGTGTTATAATCCCTCCTCACTTTATCCAAAACAGGAAAAAAGTTTTGCCTTTACCCTTGGTTCACACCTATGCATGTTGCGATTTTATGCGTTTTTCTGGCACGCTTTACGTTCTTGAACACACATTTTGATGCCATTTTATGCGTTTCGTGTTTTTTTTTTCAATAGGAAAGTATTGAGTTCAAAATTTGATGCGACCTTGATGCAACTTTGCACTCTCTAGATTTGAAGAGGTTTATTTGCAATTAATGGGCTCCAACTTGTCATACGTGTTTAAAGTCACATGTTAGGGCTAGGGTTAAGAGTTAGTGTTAGCATTAAAGGTTAGTGTTATGCCCTGTACACAAAGTCAGATCGGATTATGTCCGATCATGTGTGGGCATTAGTGGACTTTTTTCCGTCAGAATTTCCGACGGAAAAAATTTGAGACCAGGATCTCAAATTTTCCGACAACAAAATCCGATCGGTCTTTTTCCGATCGTGTGTAGAGAATTCCGACGAACAATGTGCCACGCATGCTCAGATTAAATAAGGAGACCAAAGCTATTGGCTACTAGCCTCTACGTAGTTCCGTTGTATGCAACAAACGTCACCACGTTCGGAACGATCGGATTTTCCGACAACTTTGTCCGACCGTGTGAATGCAACACCAGTTTCGGACAAAATCCGTCGGAAAAAAACGGACAGATTTTGTGGTCGGAAACTCCGACGTGCCATTCTGTCGACGTATATCGTCGTGCGCCGGTCGGCAAGTGGTTAATGGCTGTGTATTGAGTTATTTTGAGGGCACAGTACATTTTCACTGTTGTACAAGCTGTACACTCACTACTTTACATTGTAGCAAAGTGTAATTTCTTCAGTGTTGTCACATGAAAAGATATAATAAAATATTTACAAAAATGTGAAGGGTGTACTCACTTTTGTGAGATATTGTATGTGACATTCAGGTGCATGTTTTCTGCTCAAAAGAAGAATTGGTGTTCAAACAAAGTGACCGATTGGCCAGCTCAGCCTAAGCATCAGTCCCCTATGCCAGTGGTGGCTGGTGCTCAAAATTTTTGGGGGGGAGCAAACAAACAGCCTCACTGTGCCCATCTAACGCTGCCACTGTGCCCATCTAACGCTGCCACTGTGCCCATCTAACGCTGCCACTGTGCCCATTAAATGCTGCCACTGTGCCCATTAAATGCTGCCACTGTGCCAGGTAACAGGTGACAGGTAACACAGACCCAGGAACCTGATTGGCTGAGAGGTGGGTCAGTGTTATGGAAGCTATGTATTCGCTTCTCTAACACAACACTGTGTAAACAGCGAACGCACAGCATTGCGCCCACTGTTTACACTTATGGAAGCCTTAAAGAGCCCACCGCTCTAATCAGGACGCCTATTAGTTGACAGCTCTAATTGGGCGCTTCCAAACCCCCCCCCCCCGGCAAGGGGCCGAACACCTGAATAGGGGGCAGCAGCGGTGACAATAGATAGATTCATGCAATGCATGAATCTATCTATTGGTGATAGAGCGGTGCAGGAGAGTGGGGCGGCGCTCCTGCGCCCTCTATGCATGCACCGCCACTGCCCTATGCCCTTAACACAGAAACCCTGTGAGTGTGGAAGACTTGTAAAACCTGGGGGGGGGGGGGGGGGGGGGGTGGATGTATTTGGTGTCCATAATAACCATTTGGATGATTGGGGTGCTAACCTGCAACTACAGAAATATCAGCTGAAATCTGGGCAGCTGCTGTGGCTAAAGCAGAGCCTTTTATCCAGTCTTTCTATGTATGCAGTCAATTTATGAGCGTTATGTTTAGATTAGCTTGTGGCAGGTCTAATCAAGTTTGCCAACATTATATGATCGTTTTGAAGCTAGGCTAATGAATCTGACATTTTCATCCACACTGGTATCATGAAGAACCAGAAATGGCTAAATTCCCACTTATAACATGCTTATCACTTTGAAGAACATATATTTTTATATTTAAAAAAATATTGCTGTTTAATAAATAATATTAGCATTTACTTCAATAGTGCTGGCATGTTCTATCCTACCTAAGGGGAACATTGAACTGTAAACAGTTCCTGTCTCTGAAAAGCTTGTCACACTGGTTATAGGCTGATTGTACAATCTATTACATTTGGATTGAACTGTATAAAAAAAACTGTGTGGGCTCACCTAAGATCCAATCTCTTTTTAGAAGTTGTATCAGGTTTGTAATGAAACAATTTTTGGATTGGTTGGAGTAAAACTAAGCAGATTTATAAAGAAGGCCACATCATTTACAATCTGTACTTTCAAATAAATCCAAAATCGGAAGTGAGGGGATCCCAGGGTGTCACCAGTACTAGTGTCCCCATTTGGAGATTTCCCATCTAATACTGTTCTGGTTTCAACCCAAGATTTGGGCTTTTCTGTTACTTTCAATTTTGATGAGGACAAATGGAGAGGGAGAACATCCCCAAGGGGTGGGCACAGACAGCAATAAAAGTTCAGGTGTTATAATCCCTCCTCACTTTATCCAAAACAGGAAAAAAGTTTTGCCTTTACCCTTGGTTCACACCTATGCATGTTGCGATTTTATGCGTTTTTCTGGCACGCTTTACGTTCTTGAACACACATTTTGATGCCATTTTATGCGTTTCGTGTTTTTTTTTTTCAATAGGAAAGTATTGAGTTCAAAATTTGATGCGACCTTGATGCAACTTTGCACTCTCTAGATTTGAAGAGGTTTATTTGCAATTAATGGGCTCCAACTTGTCATACGTGTTTAAAGTCACATGTTAGGGCTAGGGTTAAGAGTTAGTGTTAGCATTAAAGGTTAGTGTTATGCCCTGTACACAAAGTCAGATCGGATTATGTCCGATCATGTGTGGGCATTAGTGGACTTTTTTCCGTCAGAATTTCCGACGGAAAAAATTTGAGACCAGGATCTCAAATTTTCCGACAACAAAATCCGATCGGTCTTTTTCCGATCGTGTGTAGAGAATTCCGACGAACAATGTGCCACGCATGCTCAGATTAAATAAGGAGACCAAAGCTATTGGCTACTAGCCTCTACGTAGTTCCGTTGTATGCAACAAACGTCACCACGTTCGGAACGATCGGATTTTCCGACAACTTTGTCCGACCGTGTGAATGCAACACCAGTTTCGGACAAAATCCGTCGGAAAAAAACGGACAGATTTTGTGGTCGGAAACTCCGACCGTGTTTACGGGGGCTTAATGGTAAATGTTAAAGCGGTGTTCCAGCCGAAATTATACTTTTAAAATAA
Source organism: Lithobates sylvaticus (assembly GCA_028564925.1). NCBI lineage: Eukaryota > Metazoa > Chordata > Amphibia > Anura > Ranidae > Lithobates > Lithobates sylvaticus. Next base: position 632,707,717 of record CM053026.1, read on the forward strand.
AAATACCCCAATAATACACAAGCTTAATGTATTCTAGTAAAGTTAGTCTGTAAACTAAGGTCTGTTTTGTTAGTTTTTAGCAGTAGTTTGTTATTTTATAAACTTGCAGCAGGCCGTGGCCATCTTAATTGTGGGCATCTGAAGCCAGACTGTATTTCTTCCTGGATCTCATCCTTGCAGATCTCGTACATGCTCAGTGCAGCATAAGCAGTGTAATAGGTTTCAGGTCAGGTTTCCATAGCAACGGCAGTGTCAGAGGAAGTTGCTGCCCCTTCCCAGGAGGCATTGTAAACAGGAAATGATACGATGGGCCGCGGCCAGGGAGGAGGAAGTGAAAAATGAATACAGCAGATATACAGTCTGTGCTGTAAAAAAAATATCCAATTTGTTTACAGTGCACAGTTTAGTGAGGGATGCTGAAGAGTTGTAAAAGTGGGTGGAACTCCACTTTAAGTTTAGGGTTAAAGCTTAGCGCTAAATGTTAGGGTTGGAGTGCTAACCCTAGCCCTTTACCATAAACCTTAACCCCTGAGATGTGACTTTGGACACAATTACAAGTCACAGCTTATTGATTGCAATGGAATCCCTTCAAATCTATGTGACTTAAAGTCGCAGCAACTTTAAAGAGGTTCCTACACAACATTGATGCTGCAAAGTCGCACTTCAAAGTCACGCTCGATACTTTTCTACTGGCAAAAAAAATTCTAAACGCATCATAAATGCAACATCTGCATTTTTAGTGCCGTTCCATTGAAGAATCTGCAAACTGCTGTGGGAAAAAAAAAAGTCCCTGACCCTTTCCAAAAAGCGCATCCATGTTAAATGGACTGTAGTGCGTTTCTGCAAAGCGCACTAAATAACACATAGGTGTGAATTAAGGGTTAGTTACATGTTAACATTCCAGGAAATCGGGAACAATCAGCAGCTACATCCTACCTATATCTACATTCACTTGTTTCCCATCCAACTTTTTCATCTGTTCCATTTCCTGCAAAGAAAACCTGTACTAGAGACAAACGCCCTTCATACCTATTTCCAGCCTTTCTGGGAAAGCTACTTGATATACAGTCTATAAATGGGTTAAAATGTTCTAAAAGTGCACCCTTCCTTTCTATAGTATGTTCTGAGCAGGGAGCCTTTACAAGGTGAATGTGAATCCTCCTTCCCTGCCATTAATCAAGACTCAACACAAGCTCCTGCTGGCACAATGCGAGTCACAATGACTGTGAAGTCCTTCCAGAGTCACTGTCTGTCATTGCCAGAGTTTCAGGACGACTGCGTCTATTCCTGCGGGTAATCAATAAATCATGTCACCACCTTCACCCCTTCACACGAGGTTATATAAAAAGGCTTCTTTATCATTAAAAGGGAGAAAAATCAGCATTCTCCTGTAACACCTTAAAGAAAGACATTTGACAATCAAATGCAGGGAACTTTAAACATCTTAACAAGATGTAAGGGTTGTGCTCAGAAGGGAGCGCAGTGCATTTCAACACACTTTTCTCAGTTGTGGATGAAAGCCCCTTATGGAACTTCACAATGTGCCTTTAAATGAAGACTTTTGGCACACTGCAGGAGACTCGCCTATGAATATGGGTTACGGATGAAAAGTTGAGAGGTGGGACGCATGGTGGAATGCGGTTATCGGGATAATAAAGGGGGCTTTTAACAAGTAGAGATGTAACCAATGGGGAGGTTTCTTTTGAACATTTACCTCTTCAAACAAATTCATATTTCTTTATTGATATAAAGTGAAGTGAAGGGGAAGTTGCTGAAATCCCAAAACACATCAAACATAATAATGCACAAAATAGAGTTTTCTTAAACCAAGTATGCTAAAAAAAAAAAATGTAGGTAATTGCTGTACATAATCTATAACATTTGTCAAATGAATACTCTTTTCTTTTAAAAGTTGGGCATTTTTGCTAACTGAGATTTTTACAAGAACACATTTGATCTTGTTATGATTTCCAATCTCTATAAAGACTGATAGTTTATTTTATTTATTACAGGTACTTGTATTGTGCCGTCAATTTACGCAGCGCTTCACATATATTGTACATTCACATCAGTCCCTGGTCTCAGAGAGCTTACAATCTAAGGTCCCTAACTCACATTCATACTTACACATACTAGGGACAATTTAGACAGGAGCCAATTAACCACTTGACATCCGGCCATAGCCAAATGACGGCTTTGGCCCGGATGTCAATTCCTGGGAGGGCGTCATATGACGTCCTCCCCTTTCCTCGCTTCCTGAGCGCGCAGCGGGGAAATTCTGTGTTGGCCGTGTCCCTTGGACACAGCCAATCACAGATCGTTGTAAACAGCCAATCACAGTGGCCGTTTACAGCACGATCGACCTGGCCAATGAGCGATGATCTCAAATGTAAACATATGAGATTATCTCTCATTTCCGGCTCTCTCTCCTCACACAGAGATAGCGTGTGAGGAGAGAGAGGATCTGTGATAGCGATCTGACTGCGAGTTCACACTCACATTACAGTGCCAAAACAGTGCCCCATCCTTAGAGGGGCCCATCCTTACAGTGCCCCATCAGTACAGTACCCCATCTGTGCCAATCAGTGCCCACCTGTGCCGATCAGTGCACACCTGTGCCGATCAGTGTCCATCTGCACATCTTCCCAATCAGTGCCCATCTGTGCCACCTCATCAGTGCCCATCTGTGCCGCCCCCATCTGTGCCACCTCACCAGTGCACATCTGTGCCACCTCACCAGTGCACATCTGTGCCACCTCATCAGTGCACATCTGTTCCGCCTCATCAGTGCCCACTTGTGCCGCCTCATCAGTGCCCACCTGTGCCACCTAATCAGTGCCCACCTGTGCCACCTAATCAGTGCACATCTGTGCCACCTCAGTGCACACCTGTGCCACCTCATCAGTGCCCACCTGTGCCACCTCATCACCTATCTCATTTCCAAAAAGGGGTAATTTGGGGGGCATTTGTACTTTCCTGGCTTGTTAGGGTCTCAAGAAATGAGATAGGCCACCAGTACATCAGATGCAATAATTTTTCTTATGATTTGCACCATAGCTTGTAGAATCTAAAACTTTGACACAGACCAAATAATTTCCACAAATGTTTGGTTATTTTTTTACCAAAGATATGTAGCAGTATAAATTGTGGCCAAAATTTATGAAGAAAAATTATAATTTGCTAAATTTTATCACAGAAACAAAGAAAAATTTTTAGGTTTTTTTTCCAAAGTTTAGGTCTTTTTTCATTTATAGCACAAAAAAATAATAAACCCAGAGGTGATCAAATACCACCAAAAGAAAGCTCTATTTGTGGGAAAAAAAGGACAAAAAATTAATTTGGGTACAGTGTTGCATGACTAAGTAATTGTCATTCAAAGTGTGAGAGCACCAAAAGCTGAAAATTGGTCTGGATAGGAGGGGGGTTTAAGTGCCCGGTAAGCAAGTGGTTAACCAATCAGTATGTCTTTGAAGTGTGGGAGGAAACTGGAGGACCCAGAGGAAACCATGACAGGCAAAGGAAGAACATGCAGACTCCAGACAGGTAGTGCTGTGGTTGGGATTTGAACCAACAACCCTAGTGCTGCTAGGCAGAAGTGCTAACCACTTAGCCACATTGCTGACAAATGGACATTGCTGGTTTCTGTTGCAGTATAGCCTCTCGTATAGAGTTCAGAGGGCAGCCAGATGTACAGGTATGGTCAGACTATTCTTGAGGCAAAATAATCAGATGCTGTCTTCATAAACACATTTTCAGAAGCCAAGTATTTTTGTCTATGCTTATAGAGATGGTAGAGGAGGATGGCGCAAACATGATAAAGGCAGTCATGGTGTTGTTTAATATTTGGGGAACCAATAGAAACAGCGCAAGGTTTTATAACCTGCCCGGTTGCTTTCTTCCCTCAAAATCTATTGGCCCCTGTCTATCTGCAGCTTAGACAGATCATAGTCCTGTTTGTCCAAAATTGTTAGTACTGGGCAGCAATTATCTGATGTTTTTTGGCACCTATGGGAACTGTACTCTGGTATGGTATTAGTATGCCTTTATCCTTGTGGGAATGAAGTCAATTTACCGTAAACAGTCTTATAAATGCAGTTTAAAATATAAAAAAAAAAAGCCTGGTAATTTTGACTGTACAGGGGGCCAGCCTTTTACATCCTCTTATCTCAATGCTGTTTAAAAATAGTAGTCTTTTGGCACTAATGATTGGTAGCCAGAGACCATGGCATATAGACTGTTTCAGCCTTCAACCTAAATAAATGTTCTTTTCTACTAAAATGAATATTATAAATGGGCAATCAAAGTATGTGCCCTATTAATGCATTGCGAATTTTAAGGCTTGACAGAGTAGAGCATTCTTTAAGAAGTATGGGGTTTAAAAAAAAAAAAGTCTTTATACTTGCCTAGGTGGATGCAGCATCAATCCGATTCTGCAGCTGTCCACTTCTGCCTGTGCAGTGAGAACTGAATGATCAAACACCTCTGATTGCTCAGTTTTTCCCTCCATTCTGAGCAGAGAGCCGGAGACAGTCATTTACTGTCTCTCTGCTCTACCCTGCCCCTCCGCTCTACCCTGCCCCTCCAGCGCTCATTGGAGAGCTGGGCTGTGGAGGGGGTGGCTGGCTCAGTCTCCCAGAAGCTCCATGAGAGGCTGAGCCAGCTGCTGGTCCAGGCATCTGGGTGGATCCCAACTGTAATGTCAGCATCGATCCGAAGCCTGGACCGGCTGGGGGACTTCAGCCAACAGCGGACTTTAGACCTTTGCCAGCTGAAAACATGTCACAGGAGTGCAGAACTAACTGCACTTCTGTGATCCATAGGGGACATAGGGCTAACATAGCTTTGGCTCTACTTATCCTTTAAAACTGAAGATATTCACATGCCATCTTTTCCATTATAAGCCCAAATAATAATGGGTTATTTCTTCAGTTAAGTAGCTATGCAAATCATTATGTGCCTCCACAACTACTGTTTTTTTTATAAATACAGATACAGACTAATTTTACAGAGCCGTTTTTTCTAGAATGTATAAGGCCCCTTTCACACCTGAAGCGATACATCGCTAAAAATAGCGCCTGTTTAGCACCTGAAAAAAAAACGGCCCTATTCACTCCAGTGTGAAAGCCGGAGGGCGGTCAAAGTCCTGCTATCAGCATCTTTGGAGCGGTGTATTTACCGCTCCTAAACCGCTCCTACCCATTGAAATCAATGGGACAGCGTGGCTACTACGCCAGCAAAGCGGCGCTTTGCAGGCAGTTTTAACCCTTTTTCAGCCATAAGCGGGGGTTAAAACCGCACCGCTAGCGGCCGAAAATGACCGCAAAGCAGCGCTAAATATAGCGCTGCTTTACCGCCGACGCCGCTCCCGCCCCGGTGTGAAAGGGGCCTAACTGTTTTAGTTTTTCTTGGCCATCAGCCATATAGTGTAGAAACCATAACTTCTATGGAATAATGCTTGTGAATCAATTGGACCCCTTTCACACTGGAGCATTTTGCAGGCGCTATAGTGTTAAAAATAGCACCTGCAAACCACCCTAAAACAGCTGCTCCATTCACACTGGATCGGTGCGCTGGCAGGGCATCAGAAAGCCACTCCGACGGCGTTTTGTGGGCGAATTTAACCCCTTTTTGGCCGCTAGCGGGGGGTTAAAGCCTCCCCGCTATCGGCCGAATAGCCCGCTAAAACGACTGTAAAGCGGCGCTAACACCAGTGGCGGTTCAGTGTGAAAGGGGTTTTAGAAAGTATTACCAAGAGGTGGCAATTTACCTTTTAATAGCCTCTACATTTATCTAAATGTGAAATTATCGTTTTCCTGTTTCATCCTCTATTTTATGAAGTTACTTGTTTTTAATATTGTGTTTTCTTTTATGTAATGCTTTAGATGGAAGTTTCCAAAGAAAGCCAGCAAGTGGCATTCAGGAAGAGAAGGGAGCTTGTGTTTCTGCAGCCGTGTCTGATGAGTCTGTGGCTGGTGACAGCGGTGTATATGAGGCATGTGCAAAACCGTAAGTATCAAAGACCTTAGAGAGGGGAGGGTTTTTTTTCGAAAAGAAGGAAAATCAGTAAAATTTGAAATGATAACTAACTATTAAATTATAGGTATTGGAATTTCCTTTAAAATCTGGCTGTTTGTGAACGTAACGAATCCAAATTTATCTGAAGTTACGAATTATCCGAAATAATGAATGCCACAAATGGAATGGAACAGAATAATAAATAATAAGAATAAAAAGATTTTATTATTGTTATTTATTATTATTAGATTGTTGCATCGTTATTTAGGATAATTCGTAACTTAGAATAAATTCGTACTCGTTACTTTCGCTAACAGCCAAATTTGAAAGGAAATTCCAATACCTATAATTTAATAGTTATTATTAGTTAGTTATTATTTCAGATTTTCGGGTTGTCGACTTTTCATTCTTTTGAATTTTCAGATTTCATTCTTATTTTCGGATTTTCACATTTTTGAATTTTCAAATTTCCTAATTTCGAATTCTCCAATTTCCGAATTCTCCAATTTCCGAATTTCCGACATCTCCAATTTTCGAATTTTCAAAAATTTGATATTTCGGAAATTCTAAATTTCGGAACTAACGAATTTGTCGAAATTCATTAACCACTTAAGCCCAGACCATTTTGCTGGCCAAAGACCAGAGCACTTTTTGCGATTCGGCACTGCATCGCTTTAACTGACAATTGCGCGGTCGTGCAAAGTGGCTCCTAAACAAAATAGAGCTTTCTTTTAGGTGGTATTTGATCACTCCTGCGGTTTTTATTTTTTGCGCTATACACAAAAAAGAGTGTCAATTTTTAAAAAAACACATTATTTTTTACATTTTGCTAAAATAAATATCACCCAAAAACATATATAAAAAAACTTTTTTTTTTCCTCAGCTTAGGCCGATACGTATTCTTCTACATATTTTATGTAATAAAAAAATCACAATAAGCGTTTATTGATTGGTTTGCACAAAAGTTATAGCGTTTAAAAAATAGGGGATAGTTTTATGGCATTTATATTAATAATTTTTTTTTTTACTAGTAATGGTGGCGATCAACGATTTTTATCATGACTGCGACATTATGGCGGACAGATCAGATATTTTTGACACATTTTTGGGACCATTGTCATTTATACAGCAATTGGTGCTATACAAATGCACTGATTCCTGTGTAAATGACACTGTGCCCTGTGGAGTGTTTCTAACTGTGGGGGGCGTGGCTATGTGTGACATGTCACTGATCTCTGCTCCCGATCACAGGGAGCAGAGATCAGTGACACTGTCACTAGGCAGAATGTTCTTCCTCTCCGTGAGGCGATCGCAGGTATCTGCGATGGCACGGCAGCAAATTTAAAGGGACGTACAGGTACGCCCATTTGCCCAGCCGTGCCATTCTGAAGACGTACATCTTCGTGCGACGGTCGGGAACCGGTTAAACTAATTCGGAACTAAACGAATTGCACATGTCTAGATAGAGCTGTAGTTAAAGCAGGCTGCTGTGAGTTATTCTTGGCTTACATCTCTGCATGTTGGGAATGCACGCAAAGTTGCGTGTGATCCTGACACGCAAGGAATGCGCTGCTGTTTAGCAAACATGGGAAGGTGCCAATAATTCTTAATGGCTACCTGCCTGGAGTTTGCATGTTCTCCCTGTGCCTGCGTGGGTTTCCTCCGGGTACACAGGATTTCTTCCCACACTCCAAAGACACGCTTGTAGATTAATTGGCGCCTGTCTAAATTGTCCCTAGTATGTGTATTTATGAATGTGAGTTAGGGACCTTAGAGTGTGAGCTCCTTGAGGGTAGGGACTGATGTGAATGTACAATGTATATGTAAAGCGCTGCGTAAATTGACGGCGCTATACAAGTACCTGAAATAAATGTGCTTTCACCCTGTGGTTCAGGGCCAATTTCAAGAAGGGTCAGAGAATTCTTTCCCCATGCTTCTCGCAGGTAGGGTAGCCCATATCAAAGAATAGACTGCCCTACACACAGCACACAGTAGTATGAACCAAGGCTTAGGGCCCATTAACACTTGCCTGCACACTAAATCAAAGCAATTTAGTGATCGGCAGAAGTTTTTTGACTGCAGTGATGTGTGCCAGGGAGGAGTGTGATGCGTGTTTTATCACATTACACAGCTCCCTTTTTTAAAAATGTCACTTCATTCGTGTCACCACACAGCAGCGCAGTGCGTGTCACCTGTTATGCAGTGCCACCCAGTGAGGTGTGATATTACAGTATGCAGCAGGTCTTACTGCTCACTGCACTGTACTGCACCTCCGGGTTGTCTTGCAGCAAGAAGTGGGCACATAGAAAACAGCTTTCTATGTGCTACATGCCCTAGAAGTGACTGGTGTTCTTTCAGTGTGGAAAAACGCCAATCATTGCTCCAGTGTGAACAGGCTCTTACACACCACTGACCTCGGCACTGTTTGTTACATTCCACTGACCCTGACCTCAGTGTTACTTACTAGACACCTCTGAATTCTGATTCACATACTACTGACCTCTGAACTGTGCACTACTCTTGTCTGTGCTCTGCATTACTTACTCCTGACCTTCTGAGTTGCATACTACTTACCCCTGACCCCTAAACTGTGCATTGCATAGTCCTGACCTCTGAACGCTGCATTATATATTACTGACCTTTGCACTTCATGTTATATACTACTGACCTCTGAATTCAGCAGTACTTGTTACTGCCCCCTAAACTTTTTAAACCTTCCTTTTTAATGGGGCCATGATAGGTTATCTCCTTAAAAAAATAAAAAAAAGTGCTATGGGCTGGTGACCTTTGATCTCTTCTATGTCGTTCAAGTAGATCTCCACCTCTCCAAGGTTGTCTACCCCTGCCTTAGCCATATGCATGTGCGTAGTGTGAACTGCATGTAACAAGATCTCTGAATGAGGAGGATGAATGACAGGATTATCTCCCCCATTCAGATATCATGTTACAGGCAGTGTAGACAATGCACAGTCTTTTCTCAAATGAAAGAGGAGAATTTTTGGGTCATATAGGAAAGGTGAGAGCACAGAGGTGGCTCATGTGCACAATTGGTGGTGATATTCCTGCACTGTAATATTTGCCACCTGTTTGTCATTGCAGAGGTGATGAGCACATAAACTTTGTTTTTATGTGCGTTGGGAACACTAAAGTTCACCGCTAAAGATTTGTGAGTGAAAATAGAGTGTGCACACAACAATTTAATTCTATATTTATTTTTAGTATTTATGTATTTGGTTAGCACATTCACAGCAGCTCATCGTACTGATGCTTATTTATTCACAGTGATTTGATGTTGGATATGGGATTAACAAGTTATTCAAGATAGAGGCACTTTATGCAAGATAAAGGAACTTCATGTAAGATAGAGGCACTTTACAGTGGGGGAAATAATTATTTGACCCCCATGCAGATTTTGTAAGTTTGCCCACTTACAAAGAAATGAAGGGTCCATCATTTTTATCGTAGGTGTACTTTAAATGATAGAGATAGAATATCAACCAAAAATCCAGAAAAAACACATGATGTTATACAAATTGTAAATTGAGTTGCAGTTCAGTGAGTAAAATAAGTATTTGATCCCCTACCAACCAACAAGAATTCTGGCTCCCGCAGACTGGGTACAGTATGTGCTCATGTGGGACACAGATTAGTCCTGTCAATTTAAAAAGGTGCTCCTAATGACAACTTGTTATGTGTACAAAAGACACCTGTCCACACAATCTTTCTTTCATTCAAACCTCACCATCATGGGCAAGATCAAAGAGCTGTTAAAGAATGTCAGGGACAAGATTGTAGACCTGCACAAGGCTGCAATGGGCTACAAGGCCATCTGCAAGAAGCTTAGTGAGAAAGAGACAACAGTTGGAGCAATTATTCGCAAATAGAAGAAATACAAAATCACCTTCAATCGTCCTCGGTCTGGAGCTCCATGCAATGTTTCTCCTCATGGGGTAAGGATGATCATGAGAAAAGTGAGGGATCAGCCCAGAACTATACAATAGGAGCTTGTGAAGGATCTCAAGGCAGTTGGGACCACAGTCGCCAAACAAACCATTGGTAACACAATACTCTGCCATGGATTGAAATCATGCAGTGCCCGCAAGGCCCCCGTCCTCAAAAAGGAGCATATACAGGCCTGTTTGAAGTTTGCCAATGAACATCTAAATGATTCAGAGAAGGATTGGGAGAAAGTGCAGTGGTCAGAAGAGACCACAATTGAGCTCTTTGGCATTAACTCGACTCGCCGTGTTTGGAGGAAGAAAAATGCTGACTGACCCTAAGAACACCTTTCCTATAGTCAAGCACGTGAAAACATTATGCTTTGGGGCTGTTTCTCTGCTAAAGGTACAGGCTGACTTTGCCGCATTGAGGGGCCAATGGACTGGCCATGTTTTGTAAAATCTTGGATGAGAACCTTCTTCCCTCAGCCAGAACACTGAAGATGGGTTGCGGATGGGTCTTCCAGCATGACAAAATATACTGCCAAGGCAATAAAGAAGTGACCTAGCCAGTCTCCAGACCTTAACCACTTAAGCCCCGGACCAATTGGCAGCCAAAGGACCAGGCCCCTTTTTGCAATTCGGCACTGCGTCGCTTTAACTAACAATTGCGCGGTCATGCGACGTGGCTCCAAAACAAAATTGGCGTCTTTTTTTTCCCACAAATAGAGCTTTCTTTTGGTGGTATTTGATCGCCCCTGCGGTTTTTATTTTTTGCGCTATAAACAAAAATAGAGCGACAATTTTGAAAAAAATTCAATATTTTTTTTTACTTTTTGCTATAATAAATATCCCCAAAAAATATATAAAAAAACATTTTTTTTCCTCAGTTTAGGCCGATACGTATTCTTCTACATATTTTTGGTAAAAAAAAATCGCAATTAGCGATTATTGATTAGTTTGCGCAAAAGTTATAGCGTTTACAAATAGGGGATAGTTTTATAGCATTTTTATTAATATTTTTTTTTTTATTAGTAATGGCGGCGATCAGCGATTTTTATTGTGACTGCGACATTTTGGCGGACACATCGGACATTTTTGACACATTTTTGGGACATTTGTCATTTATACAGCAATCACTGCTATTTAAATAGCACTGATTCCTATGTAAATGACAGTTGTAGTTAGGGGGTTAACCACTAGGGGGCGGGGAGGAGTCAGTGTGACGTGTTGTGTTTTTTTTTTTACAGTAGGGGGGCGTGGCTGTACGTCTGACGTCATTGATCGGCGTTCCCGATGACAGGGAACCACCGATCACTGACAGTCAGTGTAGGAAGCGCGGGGAGAGGTTTGTTTACATAGACCTCTCCCCGTTCTTCAGCTCCGTAACCCGATCGCGGGATACCAGCGGCGATCGGGTCCGCTGGTCCCGCGGCCGGGGTCACGGAGCTCCCGACCGGGTCGCGAGCGCGCCGCTAGCGGCGCGCGCGCTACCCACGGGCAGGCACATGCACGATCACGTACAGGTACGTGATTCTGCCTGCCCGTGCTATTCTGCTGACGTATATATGCAGTGGCCGGTCGGGAAGCGGTTAATGTATTCTATGCATTAAGATAAAAAAAAAAGCTTCTGTGTGTAGCAGCCCCCCCTAATACTTACCTAAGCCCATCTCTATCCAACAATGTTGCAGGAGAGACTCTGCTGCCCGGGACTCTTCTCCTTATTAGCTGAGACAGCAGCATTGCGCCATTGGCTCCCGCTGCTGTCATACAAACTCAGCGACCCAGTGAGGAGAGAGAGGAGGGCGCAGGAACTAGCCAGGGCTCCATGTCTGAATAGACATACGGAGCTGCGGCTTGGCTCGGGTGCCCCCAGAGCAAGCTGCTTGCTGTCGGGGGCACTCGTCAGGAGGGAGGGGCCAGGAGAGCCAAAGAGGGAGAAGAGAAGGATCCAGGCTGCTCTGTGCAAAACTATTGCACAGGCAGATAAGTATAACATGTTTGATATTTTTAGGGGGGGGGGGGGGAAACGAGACTTTAGTATCACTTTAATCCTATAGAAAATTTATGGAGAGAGCTGAAACTTGGAGTTGCCAAGCAACAGCTAAGAGACCTTAAGAATTTAGAGAAGATCTGTAAAGAAGAGTGGACCAAAATCCCTCCTGAGAGGTGTGCAAAACTGGTCACCAACTACAAGAAATGTCTTGCCAACAAGGGTTGCTCCACCAAGTATTAAGTTATGTTTTGCTTGGGGATCAAATACTTCATTTACTCACTGAACTGCAATTCAATTTATAAAATTTTTTAGCGACAGTACATTTATACTCTAGCTAAATATTTGTTTTGCTATTCTCTCTCAATACTACTTGTAATGGACTAAAGTTAACTTGGTCTGCTTACAAAGATATATCCACCATGTCCAATGTTCTTTAACCACAAAAGGGTATTGGTAAGGCATTGGTTATTTCAACAAACTATGGTTTTCTTCCATGTCCTAATGTTGTCTTTTGCTCTCTATCAGGCCTTGTGAAGATGTGGCATTTGGTGAAGGATATCCAGTGCTTGGGGCAGCTCAAGTTCAGTTAATTCTGAGGTGAGAACTACAGCTTTATATCTCAACAAGAAGAGACTTGCCACTGTGGTAATGCTACCTGCAGTGTTTATTGAAGCACAAATGTGCAACAACGGCGGGACTGTCAGATATTGCAAGGATGCAAACAACTTCTAATCATAGATTCAAGAGTTTATTTTACACTGTTCTGTGGCACTGACACTTTTCCTTTAACACTTTACAGAGAAGTTTGAATCACTAATATAATTACCTGTCTCATGACGAAATTCACACTCTAATGTCTTATTTATGGCAGGGTCTGAAGGAAGACTTGCCACAAACAGCCCCACAGCAATCAGATTGTTCTTTTTACTCCTTATAACAGCAAAAGTGGAATCAAATGGGTTGCTGTGGGCAATATTGATTGAAAACATTCAAATGTAAGACCCACGTTTCCTTCGTTGCTGATTATGCAAAATATGTTTGGTCTAATTTACTTCTTTTACTGGAATAAATAGAACACTTGAATGCAGTAGATGAATGTATTCTTTTATTACATTTTTATTTTGAGATGGCGTCAGGCCTCAACACCAAAAACCTAAAAGTATTTATGATTGCTACTAAGTGGATATCAATGTATTCTGCTGCCCTCTAGTGGAATGAAGAATTAACAATTAAAAAAAAAAACTGGGACTACAAGTAGGCAGAGAAAGTTTAGATCCTCTCTATATACGTTTGTTTCCTGATTTGGGAGATTTCCCTTCACTTGCTGTCTTAAAGAGGGGAATAGCAGCAAACTGACATGCATGCTTCACCTCGTTCTTCATAGTTACCTCTGGGGGTTTGTAATAGTGTTGATGTCACCCCAGACATACCATGACAGTAAAAAAAGTTTTACTAACCATAGTGGTGTCATGGGTACAGAAAGTGAGGGGAAAATATCCTCAATCAAGAGAGTTATAGAGATGACAATATAAAAAACTGACCGGATCGACTCACTCCTCGCTGTGTTAATAAAGAAAAAGCGGTCCCATTTTACAGAGAACTTCCGCTTCCAATCGCTTAGGCAAAATCAGGTACTCGCTCTCCCCCCCAAAAGCTCAATTTCACAAACAGGAGTGGGGGATGAGGCCTTAAAGCGGGATTTCCCCTTTTGGGGGTAGTTCCGCTTTAATGTATGCTTTATTCTTTAAAGCGGAAGTAAACCCATCGATTTAACAGTCTAAAAAAAAAAAAGGCATGCCGTGAATGCTAACTGCACATTGGCTGTGCTCTCAACCAAACAGTCAAACCATCCAGTGGCTGGTGTCATAACGGATCACATGTGCAGCACTGTGGCAGTTGAAGATTAAACAGAGGCAAAGATGGCAGCTTCCTTGGCTGAAAACGATAGGGGGGTTTACTTCCACTTTAACCACCTTTTACCCCTTTGTCCAGTCTTTGACGAAGTTAATATAGGAGTTTTTAAATTCTCAAAAAGTTATTATAAGAGTTCTTTAAGTCTCAAAATGCACAAGAAATTTGATATTTACTGAAATACACTGTTGACAAAACGTTTGCTATAGAAGCCTCTAATATCTTAGTTATACTCCATAGTAATCATTAATTTACTGTACATTTGCTTTTTACCACAAATAGCATCTGCTCAGTGACTTTTTTCATTTTTTTGTATCCCTAGATATGATTCAGAAAATGCCAGCTTTGTCATGATCATTGGAGAGGCAAGATACCATCCCTCCCGGGTCCAATATGATTCCAGAGTGTAAGTGAAGTACATAGTGTTGCCAGTCATACATAAATAAGGCCCCATGCAAAGAGGTATCATAATTTACTGTGACCGATTAGGTCATCGGTGCATGCGCTCTAAATAAACGGCCTCCTGTGCTGTTTTTTCAGGGCCTGTGCTGTGGCCGTGGCTCCCGCGTGCATGTGCGGGAGTGACGCCATCGCGGCTCCGGTCAATCGCAGCGCCAGAGACCGTGAACCCGGAAGAAACATTGGGGAGGATGTCGGCCATGTCAGCGGGGTGTGGGCACCGCTGCAAGGCTTTGTTCTAAGGTAAGTATTTCATAATGAGCTAGTATGCTATGCATACTAGCTCATTTTGCCTTTGTCTTGCAGGGTTTTTTTCACGGGGGTTTACAAACTTTAACATTTTCAAAAAACAGTTACCCATGAGTGCATGCCAGGAGTGTAACTGTCCCATTTGCTTGTGCTCCCAACCATACTGTCAAACCACTGGTGTTGATTGGTGTCAACTGATCACATGTGCATCATCATGGCAGTTGAAGATCAAACAGAGGCTAAGATGGCAGTTACCTTGGCTGAACACGATAGGAGGGTTTAGTTCCACTTTAAGTGTAACCCATAAATAACATCCATGGTTATACCTCTTCTGCATGCCATGACCTACGTCTTTTATGTGCTGTTTGCCCTGCATTCGGTTGAAACACCATCATACGGGCACGATCACATCAGACAGACTTTTTGTATACGTGGCCCATTTCATTTACTGTGAATCGCCCCTATTTTGTCTAAAACTGGCCCTGAAGAGAAGCAGATGCAAAAGTAAATATACATGCACTCTCCTTTTTACTCCTCCTTAAAAATTCATTTTAGATAGCAGTCTTCAGTTAGTTTCACAATTCCAAAACATCAGATATTATTGCTCATGGATCTTTTAATGACTAGAGTACCCTTCAAAAAGTCATAGTTGACTTGGGGTGGAACCAAGCCTTTTAGCCAGGGGGCAAAGCCAGGTAAGTTGACATCCAGAAACTGCTGACTGGTTAGTGGTGCAGGAGTAGATAATGGAGTTCCTATGTGATCATTGCCTAAGGCATTTAAGATTGTGCTTGCATGCACTTTTTAAATTTGAGTTTTCTGTATGATTTGTTTTCATCTTAAACTAAAGGATTTTATAGGATTAGTGCTTTTTCTGCTTTGTTCTCACTTGGTGTATAAACAGAGGGAGTCTATTAACACTAAGAAGTGTATTTGGATGAGGAGTTATTGCCACAGGAATATAACTAAGCTGTGTTTGCTTTTCTATGATTGAAAGGTAAACGACATTTTCCAATTTTGAGGCGGTCGGTTTGAATTTACATGCAGAGATTTAAAGATATACAATTGAGAAAATAATGTCTAGGACTTTTTATAATAATGGGACAAATTATAAATTACCAGCTCACTCTGTTTTATTGATTGTGGACCTATAATCGATATGAATAAGTCATATTTACATTTATATTCAATGAATATATTTTTAGAGATCAGCCTAAACGATGTATTATGTTTTTATATATAATTGTGTTTGTCAAGTGTATTCTAAAAATGATGTATGTGTAGCAGCTATAGTTGGGTTGTGGTTTCTGTGGTGTTTTTTTTGTTAAGTGCAGAAGATATAATTTTAATTTATTAGATATAGTGTACGTTCCCTTTGTCTCAGCAACATTCAAAAAGAGAGTTCTCTTCATGGGCAAAGTTGAAGGAAAAAATTCCTCTTAAGTACTAAGTGCTTTGTGATGCACTGGATATACAAGTTCAAAGGGTAGAAAGCATATACAATGGAGACTGCTGTTTTGGTTGATGTCTGATTTATCTTTCATCTTGCTTTTGCCTTTTCTGATTGCAACTACACAGGCATTTTTCCTTTTCTTTTTATTTTTTTTTTCCTTGGGGGATTTAAAGTCTTGTAACCACTTTCAACCATATAAAACTAATAGTAACAGAAAATGGCAAGTATATTTCTGAAACATGTCTTTGCTTTTTTGGCTGAAGAAATATGTCTAGAATACTTGGATGTATGTGGACCTGTGGCATCTTGCATTTTGTTCTCCTTTTGTCTATCCACTCATTTGGACTTCTTTAAAGGGAGCTGTAAGTTGGAATGGAACGGTCACTGGTGAATTGGTTTTAAAGGTGCAGTATTTAGAACTACCGTCTTCATCTTTGCTTAACTGTCTAATGCAGCCTTTCTCAACTAGGATTTTGTGGAATCTCCAGGTTCCTCCAGAGGTTGCTAGGGATTTCTGAATTGGTGTCGGTAACCACTGACACCGATCGTCTTTTTAGATCTCTGTGAGAGGAGGATTCTTCCCACTAACCATAAATGTAAGCAGCAGTCTTCCCACTAACCATGTTAATGTAATGTGATCTGTAGATATAGTAAGTATTATCAGGGGTTCTTTGAGACCAGAACGTTATTTTAAAGGTTCCTCAATGTTAAGTTTTGAAAGGCTGGCCTAATGAGTTACTTACCCAGAATAAATATAATCATAATAATAAGTTCAAATTTACAATCCATCATTATCCATCCATTATCTCTTGCTCGTGTTCAAGTTCTTTCTCTCCTCTCCTCCCCGCGCCCCGGCTGACGTCAGCGGGAGTATCTCGGCCCTGCCCGCTGCATCTGTCAGCTGGGCAGAGGGGAGACACAGCCAGTGACGTGATGGCAAGGAGCCGCTCTGAAACCCAGTAAAGGTGTCATTTTTTTTCAAATAAAACACACACACACACACACCCAGGAGCATGCCGTGGATGCTAACTGCACATTGGCTGTGCTCTCAACCAAACAGTCAAACCATCCAATGGCTGGTGTCATAACGGATTACATGTAAAGTGGTATAAGTAGGTTAACAACCCCTTTAAGGAACCAGCAAGATTATGTAAAGTGGTATAAGTAGGTTAACAACCCCTTTAAATGCTTTTCCCAAATCTTGTGAAAATTTGCTCCTGCACAAATTACATTGGCATACATAATCTGATTATACAGGGATCTGGCATGCACGTCATTAGTGGGCTGGTTAAAAGAAATGGCAAAAAATTACTACTTCTGTTGACATGCTTTAGAAACTGATACTAACTCCCACCTGGTGAGAAATTTTTGGCAAAGTGTACAAAAACTCAAAATCTATTTTTCCATTTGCTTGGCATCATGCCTCATGAGACTCATCAGCAATTATTTAAACCTGGATTCTCACATCAACACACTGACTTTACAAACATGCAAACACAAAACCAAAAATGAATGAGCACAATACACCTTTTATTCAATAACCCGGAAGTCACTGTGAAGTGAGATGGTATTTACTGATTAGCTTTCTGCTGGTCTCTTCAAGCTGATGTACAGGCATTATCAGAACTAGGAAAGTAAGTAATGTTATCAGTGAGTGTCAGTGTCTCTCTGAATCCGTGTCAAACAGCATAGGCTACTTATCACAAAGTAGGCCATTTTACATCTAATCTGCCCTCCTTAATACAGTAGAAAAACATCTACTGCAATAAGCCTGCAGGAATACCTAGCCATACAATCCCCCATCTGTCTGTGAATTCCGCTCCTGTTTTGGGCACAGATTGCCCAGATCTTGCCAGTTTGGCCATATGTTCACACTTTCTGATCACTTTTGATATTGTGTTTCACAGGTGCATTAGCTTATTTATTAATATGGAAATGTAAAATGATTGTTGGACCCCAGTATCAACCTTTTTTTTTTTTTTTTTTTTTTGCTTTCAGTTTTTTGCAGATTGTGTTGTATGCCCATAAACACCGGTATGCATGAGGCCTTTTAGGCAGTAAACAAAAATAGTTCCAATACAAGAGGGCTTTTTACAACAACCCAAGCATAAAACAAGCAAAACATATGCTCGTTGAGCCACTAACTAAACGGTTTCTGGTCATACACGGGGCGTGGCTGAAATGTGAGCCCAACAGGACATGTGCAGCCTAAGCTCCCCTCCTATCTGATCTTGGTCATATCCTTCGCAGTGTGGTTCTGCTCTATTGACCCACCCTGCTCTTGGTCTCCTTACCGCTTCTGCAGTGATTGTGTTGCGGTGTCCCCAGGCAAGCCTAAACTAACTAAACCTCCGGTGGGTTTTTCCCACACCCCGCCACCAGTGGCCATCTTGGACATGAGGTCCCCTCATACTGCAGTCTCGGCAGGCACACAGACACAACTCCGGCAGACATGGAGGGGGGCGGTCCGACCGCTACAGACCTTCTCATTGCCATCACCTCTTGCAAGGTAGCCCTCCCCCTGCTCCATCGATCCCTGGTGCTTCAGCAAAGCCCTGGTACTCAACTACTGGGTCCGTGATATGCTCTTGACGGCTGCAAGGAACAAACAAGGGCTGGTCTAGGAAAACACCAGGATCTCCATTTTTACTCACCTGGAGTGCAACAATGCAGGCGCTGCTTTACCAACATCCACTAACGTCTTCAAAATTGTGGCCTAAAGTACAGCTTGCCTTATCCTAGCCGACTCCGGGTTCTAGATGATGGTACAACCCAATTCTTCAACGTGCCTGCTGTGGTGGAGAGCTGGCTGGAAAACCGGTGACTTTCCACCTTGCTTTACAATACATCTTTAAGTCGTTTACCCTTCCTTTAATACACAGGCACTTTGGCTTTACTTCTCTACTTTTCCTTGCCAGCTTTGGGCTCTCCGGCCTGTTTTACACTGACTTTATCTTGCTGCTCCTTGTCCAATCCTGGGCAGGCAGCGTCACATTTTCAGCAATGTTTTCTCCACACCGCTACTACATCTGTCTCTCATGGGAGTAGCTAGCTCTGTCTGAGACACTAGAGACCTTTTGCAATTTTTTTCTTTTTTGCATTTCATCTTTTTTTTTTTTTTTTTGTGCTACGTATGCCTGACAGGTCCCTCTCCACCTGTTTCAGGAGTTCTCAATAACGGTTTGTTTTGATTGGCGTTGGCTCCAGGTTCTCAGTTTGGGGTCAGACGTTTGTTCTGTGCAGTACTTCGATTGGGAGTCTTTTTTTTATTTATTTCATTTCATTCAGGAATGTTAAATGTTTTAGTATAGTACTTTTTATGCTGCATTGGATCGTGCAGGCTTTTCTGCTCGTTAGAGACTCCCATGTCTCCTCTCTCACTATCCTGGATTGGTCATGTTGGTTATTTCGCCATGGCTACTAAACCTGTGAAACACCTCTCGGTCCTCTTCTGGAATGTATGTGGCCTTGTATTCAAATATAAACGTGTTACAAGAAACACATCTGATGGCAGCAAAATACTTGCTTTGAAACGTCCCTGCGTACAAAAGGTATTTCACACCACATACTCTTCCTTCTCCAGAGGGGTTTCTGTTTTAAACACTTACAAACCGTAAGATTTGGCTGCTGAATGACCAGACCATTTTTTGCGATTTGGAGCTACGACGATTTAACTGACAATTGCACGGTCGTGCGACGATGTACCCAAACAAAATTGACATCCTTTTTTTTTTCCCCACAAATGCAGCTTTCTTTTGGTAATATTTGGCCACCTCTGCAATTTTAATTTTTTGCGTTATAACAAAAAAGAGCGACAATTTTGAAAAAAAAAACTATTTTTTAGTTTTTGCTATATTAAATATCCCCAAAAAATGTTTTTAAAACAAATTTCTTCCTCAGTTTACGGCCAATATATATTCTTCGACGTATTTTTGGTAAAAAAAATTGCAATAAGCGTATATAGATTGGTTTGCGCAAAAGGTATAGCGTCTACAAACTGGGAAAGATTTATAGCATTTTTTTTTATTTTTAATTTACTAGTAATGGCGGTGATCTGCGATTTTTTGGGGTACTTCTATAAAAATGCACTGATTATTGTGTAAATTTCACTGGCAGGGAAGGGGTTAACACTAGGGGACAATCGGGGGGTTAAATGTGTGTTCCCTAGGTGTGTTCTAACTGTGAGGGGATAGGACTGACTGGGGGAGGAGACATATCGTTGTTCCTACTACTCTCTTCTCTCCTGACAGAACAGGGATTTGTGTGTTTACACACACCAATCCCTGTTCCTGCTTTCGTGCACGTGATCGCGTGTGGGCGGCGTGCATCGGGTCCCCTGCTGTGCAGCGGACGCGCGCCTGCTATTGCACTTAAAGGTACAGACGTACCCATACAACAATTCGCGGGAACAAACCACTTTGCCGCTATATATAGGCTTGAGCCCGTCTGCAAGTGGTTATTTAGCAGATCTCTCTCTTGTGTGGTAGAAGATGTTATCACTGATCCCCAAAATTATTCGGTTGCCCGTTTAGGAGATATTCATTTTACCTACAGGTAAACCTTATTGGTTTGCCTGTAGGTAAAATTCACAAAGTGGATTACCGCTTTAAGGTGGATCTACTGGATTTGTTGTTGAAGCTGTCTCCACAAAATCTTGTTCATGGGGGACTTCAATACTACTCTATCACCTGGCTTAGACAGACCTATCCCCTCCTCTAATTATACTAGTGATCTCTCTACCTGGGCACAAGCAGCACTTCTCACTGAAATTTGGCATTGGAGGAATCCCCAGTTCAGAGCGTACTCCTGTTTCTCCACGACCTAAAAAACTTCCTCCTAAATAGACTTGGCAGTTGGCAATCCCTCCCTCCTGAGTGATGTTCAGGAGACATGTTACTTTACTGCTGGTCTTTCAGATCACTGCCCACTTTTGGTGAAGGTGCGTGCCCAACTTCACTCTTGGGCTCTTTGGCAAATAAACCCCCAATGGATTCATCATCCCACCTCTCAAGAACGCCTTCCTTCCTTCCTCTTTACATGAACACTGGCTTACCAATGTTGGGTCTGCTTCTCCAGAAATGGCTTGGGATGCCCTGAAGTCATCGGCCAGAGGTCTATATATCTCCATGATTGCATCCCCATTCATGGAGATATCAGCATACACGTCTGCTTTACAGGCTTCAGAAGATGACAATATCCAACACTACTCTGTGTCCCCTTCTCCTGAAAACGTTGATCATCTCATTCCAGTGAGTCAAGACTTACATCCCCATTTAGCTGAAGTTGCCAAGTTGAACCTACGTTGTCGCAAGCAAGAGTTTTTCGAACATGAGGACAATAAGGGTAGCACAGCATGAGCGCCTACTTACCATTATCCCAGAGGACTCTATGTCCACAGGTAATATAGTTTCCACGTAGAAACTGGATGAATTTACTTTCGGTAATTTTATACTGCTTTTTACTCCTCCTCGCTCCCATCGGACTTCCATCCCTTGTCTTTGGCTCCTTTTTTGGATCCCTTGGCCTTGGGCTGACAATCCGATTCACAATGTACCCCTTTGGTTCAAGAGATTTCCCCAGAGGAGGCTATGGTCACCATAGGTTCTTTTCCCAATGCAAGTCACCTGGGCCTAATGGACTCCCTATTGAACTTTACAAAACACATGTGGAAATATTGACTCCAAAATCGGCTTCCCTATACAATACATGTCTGAATTCTGGTTCCCTACCCTCATCCATGCAGGAAGCTCACGTTATCCTTCTACCCAAGCCCCTGAAGGTCCCCTTACTTTGTGCCTCTTATAGGCCGATAGGCTTTATTATATTTGTGATTTTAAAATACTTAACTCCAGAGTGTACCAGGTTGTCACCTCCTTTGATAGATCAGGATCAGATTATTCTCTAACATTCATGTACAACACCTGAAGCTCTAGGACTATAGCTACACTTACGACTATAGAAAGTGCTTCAGAAAAAGTAATTCAATACAGTTGAATGGTTGTTCCTCTGGTGGGTGTTGAAGAGGATGGGCTTTCCGCTCTGTTTTGACTGGTTGTAAACTGGAAATTGTAACCCCACAGCTCATACTCGCTTGGTTAGCTTTCTTTCATCCCCTTCTCACTTCATAGGGGTACAGGGCAGTGCTGCACTTTCTCCCCAACCTTATTCGCCCCTGCAATCAACTGCTGAGACTGAGTTTCTCCTAAAATGAAAGGCTTGAATTTGGGCTGGTTGGAGGAGAGGGTGGCTTTATATGCCAATGATCTTCTTCTTTTTTTTTTTTTTTTTATGATGCCGGCCCCTCATTACAAGGAGCCCTTGCTGTAATGAATACCTTTGCAAATTTTACAGGCTTACGAGTCAATTGTCACAAATCACAGCTGTTTCCAGTCGATGATGGGGTGAATCGGTTGTCCTCTGAGGCCCTTCTTTTGCAGTGGGTTAATACCTTTACTTAGCTATGTATTGTTGTATCTCGCAAAGTTTCTGAATATAAACTGCTTAACTTGCTGCCAGTCCTAGATGAGGTCAAGGGTAAGTTGAAGACATGACGCAATCTCCCTCTCTCCCTGATTGGTCGCATAAACTTACTTAAAATGAAAGTCCTTCCAAAGTTCACCTATCTCTTCCGTAACTCCCCCCAATGGCATTTTTTTCACCTAACTCAACCAGCTATTTGTGTCCTTCCTGTGGGATTCTCAACCACCTAGATATAAACTCTCTACGCTTATCAGACCTACTTCGGAGGGCAGCCTGGCTATTGCTGATTGTTACAAATACTATTTAGCTTCCCAACTAGTTATGGCACATTGGTGGTTGCAGCCTGTCTGAACTAATTCCTCTACTTTATTGGAGGCTGCCATTCTCAATTCAGTGGAAGCCCTCCAATGTTTAATATTTAGAGGCCCAAAAGCCCCTTACAAGTTGACCCCGTCTATGTGTACCACCTTGAAAGTCTGGAAAATGGGGTTTTGTTATGAATCTATCCCTCTCGCTACATTATCTCCACATACGTCTCTATGGCTTAACCTCTCTCTCCCACACTTTTACACTCTCCCTGATCCCTTTCCCTTTTTGGGCCAAGTATAATATTAAAATGATGGAGCATATAGTTGGAAACTGTAGACTGTTGCCCTTTCCTGCCTTACATACTAAATTCAATCTTCCTTCCCATTATCATTTATACAAGTTTCTCATGCCTTTAATGCTCAATTTCTAGGTCACCAGCTTGATCTCGCCTACTCAGAGCTGGAGTCCGTGTTGCGAGTGCCTGTGTTGGAGATGCCCACCTTAGAGCTATATCATTACCTTATAATGGCAGCTTTACTTGAGTTGTATTCACTTAAAGCGGGATTCCAGCGACCTATCGTTTTTTTTTTTCTTCGTTCATTGATAAACTTAGATGAACAAAATATGATACTCACTAGTTAGGTTTAATATTGCCGCCTCTCTCCGATTTCGTCCTCAAGAAGAACTTATATAATGGGATCCTGGCTGTTTCCATTTTGCTTGTGGGCAATTGAAACCCACAAGCATTTTTTTTCAATGACGCGGTGAATGCTGTGCTCCCAGCATTCACCGCTCGTTCCCCGCGCATGCTCATTGCTAGTGAGCAGCGGCGTAAAATTCCGGGTTGCCATCACAATGGGCGGCATCATCGGAAGTTCCCGCCCCGTTGTGATGGCAACCAAACATATACATGACATGGTCGGCGTCACTCGGTTCCAAAATCTCTCGAGATTTGAGCATGACGTCGATCCGCACTGAATCTTGGGAAGCCGAACAGTAAGCTCCCAGGAGACAGTGCGGACCGGAAAAAGGAGATATACACGCCTACTCCCACGGGAGTCAAGACAGGAAGTGGCACTATATATTAAAATAAAAAAGGTAATTCCGGAGATATTTTTTTTTTAAAGCGGCTTAATAGCATCTATGCAATAAACTGATTGGGGTAAGATGAAGTTAAAAATTTGGGTGTAATCCCGCTTTAAGCAGAAGTGGAGAACTGATGTCCCTGAGATGGATGATGACGACTGGTCTGAGTTATGGGAGTTCCCCTCCACTCTTCTGGTGTCTGTCAGGGATAAATTGAACCAAATTATTCACAGAGCCTGTCTTACCCCGTACAGGCTTCATAAGGTGAATCCCAGTATTTCCTCATCTTGCTGAAGATGCTCTCACCCACTGGGAGATTTTATACATATATTCTGGTAATGTCCTGCAATAGCTTTGTATTGGCAGAATGTTCTTGATGTTATCGCCTCTGTAGTCTCCTTTCCTATTGCTTTAACACCAGTTTTCTATTCTAGGACTGGTCGAAGAATTGGCTCAGAAGTTGCCACTGAGAACTCTTTAAGGGCCTGGTTCACACCCATGCATTTCTTAGTGCATTTTCAGTTTTTCAGAAACACACTACAGTCCATTTAACATGGTTTCATATGGGTCATGTTCACATCTGTGCATTTTATGGAAAGGGCCAGGGGCTTTTTTTCTGGTTTTTGGTTCCATAGACTTCAATGGATCAAAAATGTGTATTGAAAAACGCAAAATGCACATCTAGTCCACAAGGCATTATCTTAAAGTGATTGTAAATAACAAACATGTTATACTTACCTGCTCTGTGCTAGGGTTTTGCACTGAGCAGCCCCGATCCTCCTCTTCTGGGGTGCCCTGGCAGCGCTCCTGGCCCCTCCTCTTCATCGGGTGCCCTCACGGAGAGCTGCTTTCCTTGAGGACACCTGTGCGGGCACGCTCACGAGTCCCACTGCTGCGTCGATTGACAGCAGGACTCGACCCTGCCTCTCGCTCTTGTGTCACTGGATTTGATTGACAGCAGGGGGAGCCAATGGCTCCTGCTGGCCATATGATGAAACATTATGATGTAGGTGCATTACTTTTAATAAACCGATTTACCTTAAGGTTTTTTTACACTATTGGAGGCTCTGTCTCAATTTCTATCCCACACATGTGGATTTATTAATCTGGATGGAGATTGGCATGTAAAAGCGGCTCTTCGATAACATCTAATAAGGCGTTATTTGCCAGACACGAGAGTGAATGGCAACAGCAGCTGGTGAGCTTTATCCTTAAGGGAGTGGAATTGCCACACATCACTTTGGTGAAGAATTTTGGTGGATCAACAAGATTTAGTTTCACTATTTTTTCATTACTTTAAGTTGGACTGTATTACCATATTGATTTGCATATGTTGGAGCATATATATTTTTTGGATATGCCATATGGACACTTTTTATTATGTATGGGTGTTTTATGTTGATCATTTCACAATGTTAATATTTAGGAGATTTGTACATAAATTTCTCTTTCTTTCTTTCTTTCTTTCTTTCTTTCTTTCTTTCTTTCTTTCTTTCTTTCTTTCTTTTTCTTTCTTTCTTTTCTTTCTTTCTTTCTTTTTCTTTCTTTCTTTCTTTCTTTCTTTCTTTCTTTCTTTCTCATATTAAGTGGCAGCACAGAGAGGTGTTTTTCATTAGTGCAGTGTGCACACATCTATTTAAAATATTGATTACTTGTGGCTCCTAGTTTAAAGAACCAATTTGTTAAACGACCCGGTCGTTGGAATGGAACCTGGTTGTTAAGTGAGGAGAGCCTATATATAGAATTTTTTTGCAGTCAACACCAATAAGATATATAGAATACCTAAGAACTACTAATGGTATATGCAAATACTGTAATGGAATCTATTGTATATAAGAATGTAATACCCATTAGATCAACGTGCAAGAAACCAGTGCAGACCCCCTTTGTACATAAATGGCTACTGGTCACATAGATAGCATTTTCTTTCTTTTTACACAGATATATCCGGGTTGCCATTCTTCCATCATCAGGTGACATGAGTTGCCTCTTTCGGACCAAAGTATACCCTGCAGCAGAGACAGTGGTGTTTAATGAGCTCTTCAGAGCCTCTATTTTACAGAGTGCTCTGCAGCAGAAGATTCTAAGAGTGGATGTGTGTTCGGCTGGAAGACCTCATCGAGAAGAGTGCCTGGTATATGACATACATCTTCACTTCTTTTTCAGAGAACCCTTGAAATCTATTATTCATCAAGTGGCTTTCAATTCACATATGTGTACAGCATTCAGAAATTTTCAGCATGTCACTGCAATAGAGTAAACATTAGCGGCTGCACTGAAAGCAAGCTCTTTAATCAAGTATCATTTAACAAAGTGAACAGTCATTCATTGATTGCCCAGCAGTGTTTCTTAATCACCCATTTAAAGTGTTTGTTGCAATGTGTAATGAAATCATTTGTTGTTAGGATCATATCTTTATTGGCTGTGCCTTGACTTTAACTGAAACACACAAAGGGTTTTTTTTGTTTTTGTTTTTTCATTTTTTTTTTAAGTATTTAGAGAAAACCTTTGCTGAAAGAAATGCAAAAGCTGCTAATTCTGACTTTCTCCTGAAAATGCTACATACGTGGCCGTCATGCTAATAAAATGATGGCTATGCTTTCTGAGGCACTAACCCAAAACTAGTATGCAACCTGTGAAGTCAGGATTTCCCATCTGTATATGTGTTATAGCTACAGTGCCTTTAAAAAGTATTCATACCCTTTGAAATTTTCCAAGTTTCGTCATGTTACAACCAAAAACGTAAGTGGATTTTATTGGGATTTTATGTTACAACCAAAAACATAAGTGGATTTTTTTTTATTGGGGTGTGCATTTGTATTCAGCCCCCCCCTCCCTCCCAGTCAATACTTTGTAGAACCACCTTTCGCTGCAATTACAGCTGCAAGTCTTTTTGGGTAGCTTTGCACATCTAGAGAGTGACATTTTTGCCCATTTTTCTTTGAAAAATAGCTCAAGCTCTGTCAGATTGGATGGAGAGTGTCTGCCAACAGCAATTTTCAAGTCTTGCCGCAGATTCTCAATTGGATTCAGGTCTGGACTTTGACTGGGCAATTCTAACACATGAAAATGCTTTGATCTAAACCATTCCATTGTAGCTCTGGCTGTATGTTTAGTTTTTTTTCCTGCTGGAAGATGAACCTCCATCCCAGTCTCAAGTCTTTTGCAGACTCTTAACAGGTTTTCGTCTAAGATTGCCCTGTATTTGGTTCCGTCCATCTTCCCATCAACTCTGACCAGCTTCCCTGTCCCTGCTAAAGCAAAGCATCCCCACAACATGATGTTGCCACCACCATGTTTCATGGGTAGGGTGATGTGCAGTGTTAGTTTTCTGCCACACAAAGTGTTTTGCTTTTAGGCCAAAAAGTTAAATGTTGGTCTCATCTGACCAAAGCACCTTCTTCCACATGTTTGCTGTGTCCCCCACATGGCTTCTTGCAAACTGCAAGCAGGACTTCTTATGGCTTTCTTTCCACAATGACTTTCTTCTTGCCACTCTTCCATAAAGGCCAGATTTGTGGAGTGCACGGCTAATAGTTGTCCTGTGGACAGATTCTCACACCTGAGTTGTGGATATCTGTAGCTCCTCCAGAGTTACTATTGGCCACTTGGCTGCTTCTCTGATTTAACGCTCTCCTTGCCCGGCCTGTCAGTTTAGGTGGAAGGCCATGTCTTGGTAGGTTTGCATTTTCAGATGATGGATTGAACAGTGCTCCGTGAGATGTTCAAAGCTTGGGATATTTTTTTATAACCTAACCCTATTTTAAACTTATCCACAACTTTATCCCTGACCTGTCTGGTTTGTTCCTTGGCCTTCATGATGCTGTTTGTTCACTAAGGTTCTCTAACAAACCTCTGAGGGCTTCACAAAACAGCTGTATTTATTCTGAGATTAAATTACACACAGGTAGACTCTATTTACTAATTAGGTGACTTCTGAAGGCAATTGGTTCCACTAGATTTTATTTAGGGTATCAGAGTAAAGGGGGCTGAATACAAATGCACGCCAAAATTTGAAAACCATTTATCATTTTCCTTTCACTTCTCAATTATGTGCCACTTTGTGTTGGTCTATCAAATAAAATCCCAATAAAATACATTTACATTTTTGGCTGTAACATGACAAATTGTGGAACATTTCAAGGGGTATGAATACTTTTTTTAAGGCACTGTATCAATTGGCTTTCCCTAAAATAGGGGTCAGCAATTTCAAAGTCTGTATTACTTCCAGAACTGGTATCCTTTTTGGCTGCATTCACACCTCAGCAGAGCGATTTTTAGCATTTTTATTGAAGAGTTTTGCAAGCGTATAAGGGTGTTTTAGAAGTGTATTGCAAGCATTTTATATGTGTATTCAAGCTTCTGGTGTTTTTGTTTTAGCGAATAGAAATCACTAAGGGGAGCAGATTTGTGGTGGAAAGCTGCTGTTTGGCTGAAAAACGCACAACAAAAAGCTTGTAAAACACTCATGTCACGCATTTTCAAGCATTTCTGTTGAAGTCTGTGGGTCCCAAACACTCCAGTCTGCCTAAAAAGAAACTCGTGTACTTTTGTGAGCGACAGATGTTTTGCTACAGATGACATATTTGCTGGCATATGACCCTTTAACACTTCATTCCACTGAACACTGAATGGTACAAGTTGGTATCTGAAGATTCTGTAGACAGGTGCAGTCTAGCTAGTTTAAGTGGAAAGCAGCATGTAATAGGGATTGTTAGGAAGATTAGAGCTTTGTGGAAAGGCCCATGTTCTGCTATAGGTGATAAAGTACCACCTAGTACACCTGTCATAAAGCAGTGCTGTATGTTGTTTTCTACAGGTTCTCTTCTTCCATCACTTGAATTGGTCTTTTAAGGCAGACTGTGTTTTTCTACTGATTGGAGTTAAGGGGCGAATTAACTAAAAAGAGAAATTATTCTTTTTGACTTGAGCAAACGCTAGACCCAGTGGACTCTAGTAGACAACCACTCTGGGTGGTGATGGTAAAATCATCTGAAACATTGGAAAGAAAAAAAAATCTCAATCTGAAGTACCTTTTTACCAAAAGACTGGAAAGAGAATGCAAGAAAATAAAATAAACATGCTATATTTTTTCTTCATTACAGGCTGGTATCCAGATCAGTTTAGCAGACTTGTCTTTAACAAATGAAGCATATACAAGATGGCACACTTTGATGCCCTGCCGACATATATCTCATCAAAAGGTTCTCCCTAAAAAGTCAGTATTAGAGGCCAGAGAGACACAGGCTGCTGCAGTGAATATGGTAAGATGTGACTACTGACGTACATTTGCACTACAAAGACTTCTTCAGCCAAGTGTGCATCACACATAAAAGGTCTTGTTTTTGTTAACCAGAAAAGCCAATGCGCCTCTCTGATTTACTTTCACTCTATTTCTGGGGCTTGATTTCCTTGACCACAATTAAGCCTTGCCTATCTGCACCCATATCTAATAAAAGTGGCCTCAAGGCAAACCTTTACTTTGCTCATACTAGGCAATGTAACAAACACTTTAAAGGAGATGCAATGCACTTTCTGTATTTACCTTCCCCTGACATGGTTCCATGGCCCGCCATATGGAAGAAGGCAAGACACTGCCTTCCTACCTCCTACAGTACAGCATTTGTGGATGAGGATAATATCACTGGGCCTAAGTTACATGAGGAGGGAGAGGAGTGCAAAGCTCTATGCAAGTTTCTTTTAACAATTTTAGAAAGTCAAAAGAAGTGTTTGGGGGCTCTGGGAGCAGATTGGGGTACTCACTTTGTTTAGTGTGCTGCTCAGGCTCGATCATGGGGAGTAGCGTGGGTGATGCTGCAACCACTGCAGGAGTGCCAGCAAGGGATGGAGCTAGTCCAAGCTGCTGCAGTCACTAAAAGAAGAGCGGAAAGATCCCTGGTGCCGCACATCCACAGAGTCCTATGGTTGTATTAGAGAGACAACCACAGCCTGGGCTTCCACCAGGCCACACCCCCAACTTGTTTCACTCCACCCCCAGAGCTTAGTCATGGGTATTTCCATGATTAAGCTCTAGGGAGCAGAGTGAAACATGTTGAGGAGTGGCCTGGGGGTGCCCAGGCTGAAATTCTCTTGCATACCACCATAGGACTCCGTGGATGTGCGGCACCAGGGATTATTCCTCTCTTCTAGAAGATTGTGGTGGCAAGGGAAAGGGTGACAGATTTGCTTTATTGAATACAATACTAAAAATGCAATTCCATTTATTTTTTTTATTTTTTTTAACCATAGAAAGGGGATTGTTATCTTCTTGATTTTGATTCAGTTTCAGAGGTGAGCTCTGCCATAGGAAATTGCACATCACCTAACCAGCTCCTCCAATTGCACCACATTTTATTCCATCCACACCCCCCAACCCCCCCCCCATACTTGATTCAAGAAACTGTACATGATCTGAATGTCAGCATAGAGGGCACTAGACGTTAAATCTACAGCTCTGCTCTTGCTCTAAAACTATCCCTGCACTATACATTGGGAAAAATTATTATTTGATCCCCTGCCGATTTTGTAAGTGTGTCCACTTACAAAGAAATAAAGGGTCTATCGTTTTTATCATGGGTGTATTTTAAATGATAGGGACAGAATATTAACCAAAAATCTATAAAAAAACACATGATACGAATGTTATAAATTGAGTTGCAGTTCAGTGAGTAAAATAAGTAGTATTTGATCCCCAAGCAAAACATGACTTAGTACTTGGAGAAACCATTGTTGGCAAGCACCAAGGTAAAATGCTTTTTGTAGTTAGTGACCAGGTTTGCACACATCTCAGGAGGGATTTTGGTCCACTCGTTTTTACAGATCTTCTCTAAATCCTTAGGGTTTCTTGGCTGTCCCTTGGCAACTCGAAGTTTCAGCTCCCTCCATAAATTTTCTATAGGGTTAAGGTCTGGAGACTGGCTAGGCCACTCCATGACCTTAATATGCTTCTTCTTGAGCTACTCTTTTGTTGCCTTGGCGGTATGTTTTTGATCATTGTCCTGCTGAAAGACCCTTTCATGACCCATCTTCAGTGTTCTGGCTGAGGGAAGAAGGTTCTCATCCAAGATTTTACAATACATAGCCCCATCCATTGGCCCTTCAATGAGGCAAAATCAGTCTGTACCTTTAGCAGAGAAACCGAGCCAAAGCATCATGTTTCCACCTCCGTGCTTGACTGTAGGGATGGTCTTCTTAGGGTCATAGTCAGCATTTTTCTTCCTCCAAACACTGAGTCCCCCTACTCAAGTAGGCACATGTACAGCCATGCCAATGAACATCTAAATGATTCAGATAAGGATTGGGAGAAAGTGCTGTGGTCAGATGAGACCAAAATTGAGCTCTTTGGCATTAACTCGACTCAGTGTTTGGAGGAAGAAAAATGATGACTATGACTCTAAGAACACCATCCCTACAGTCCAACATGATGCTTTGGGACTGTTTCTCTGCTAAAGGTGCAGGCCGACTTTGCCACATTGAGGGGCCAATGGAGGGGACCATGTATTGTGAAATCTTGAATGAGAACCTCCTTCCCTCCAGCATGACAATAACCCAAAACATACCACCAAGGCAACAAAGGAGTGGCTCAAGAAGAAACACATTAGGGTCATGGAGTGGCCTAGCCAGTCTCCGGACAGTATTCCTATAAAAAATGTATGGAGGGAGCTGAAACTTGGAGTTGCCAGGAGACAGCCAAGAAACCTTAAGGATTTAGAGAAGATCTGTAAAGAAAAGTGGACCAAAATCCCTCCCGAGATGGTGCAAACCTGGTCAGTAACTACAAGAAACGTCTTACCTCTATGCTTGGCAACAAAGGTTTCTCCACCAATTACTAAGTCATGTTTTGCTTGGGATAAAATACTTATTTTACTCACTGAACTGCAGCTTAATTCATAGCATTTGTTTTATGTGTTTTTTTTCTTAATTTTTGGTTGATATTCTTTCGCAATCATTTTAAAATACACCTATGATAAAAATGATAGACCCTTCATTTCTTTGTAAGTGAGCAAACGTACAAAATCTGCAGGGGATCAAATAATTATTTTCCCCACTGTATGTATTCTCTCATTCAGCCCTGCAAGCTGAACAAGAGAAATCTATCAATACCCCCACCCACTGTACCCCAAACAGTAGTGTCATCTAATTGAATACAGAGCCTTGCTCTATGTATGGCCAGCTTTATGTGTGGGTGGGTGTGTGGGGGGGGGGGAGTGTATATAAGCTGTTGGCCATAAAGTTTTCACCTGCTTGAATGCATTTTCCCTTAATGGAGATCAAACAAGAATGTCTGTTCTATTTGTGGATCAGTGTTCTCTTTTGGTAGCTGGGAGAACTATTTCCTAAAAGCTAATGTATGAACATCCTGATTAAATTGTGTTAACTTATTTATTTTTTGTGACCAGGAGTGTTTTTTTTTCTTAAATTGTTGCAAAGTGCTTTGTCACTGTGTAGCGGTATATTTTCTTCTCCTTGACCGCAAAGGGCAGAGAACACTCCAGTCACACTCAGATATCCGTGATCGCCAACTGTTGGCTCATAGCCCTGTTCACTTTTATGATAGATACTAGTAACAGTTGGGTTACAGCAAATGTAAAATGCATGTGAACTACATATTCATATAAACACTATGTGCATGTTAATGATTAAATTTGAGCTACTGCAGAGAACTAGACTAGATCCCCATCCTCCAATGTGACAGATGTTTGAAAGGTAAGGGACATATCACTTTAAAGGGATCCAAATAGAAATGAAAATATGATAAGGGCTTTTATTAAGGCTTAATTCCCTGCTATTGGAAAATATTTTTCTATTTCTGTCTGTGTATTCAATGAGGAGACCCCCCCACACACACTTCCTGTTCTCTCTGATAATCATCAGATATTTGAGTGGGGAGATTTAAATGTTTCCAACTCTTTTTGATTTACTAACCTAATCTAACAAAAAAAAAAGGTTTGACTGGAGTTTCAGTTTAAGTAATGACTAGTTCTGCAACAGAAAGAGATGGGGATAGAACATCTGATAAAAAGACATTATAATAACATTCTACTTTATGAAAAAAGCTAAAATTGGGTTTGCGATGGTCAACTATTGTATTGTAATTAGAATAATAATTATTCCCTTTTGTTTCTGATCTGTCACACCAGACTGGTTCTTTGTCATCTCAGTAATATGTAAATCTTTTTTTCCTTGCTTTGCATGAAATGAGCATTTTTCAAGGATCAGAAATCCCTTTGTGTCTTTAACTTTTCAGCCTCCCAGAAGAGAACAAGTGACTCCTGTCTCCTTACATCTGCCTTTGAAGAAGGAGTGTAAAAGTATAGCCTGACATCTGAAAAGTAGCTAGTTTTATTTTCAGAGGTTGTATACTGTTTCATTCCTGCTACAATGGCTGATACAAGATGACAGAAGTCAAACAGAACTTCAATTAAAGATTAGTGAGCTGTAGTTAAAATTGCTCTATCTCCCTGTCTGATTTCCCTTTCTTGATCAGCTGCTGACAGGCTTTATCTCCCGTTTTATTGCAGGATGCTGTGTCAGCATTGCTTGTCAGGACATCTGCAGAGCTGGAATCGGTGAAGCGTGAATTAGCCCAGGTAGAAGCAGATGAGGAGGAGACATGTTTGGGAGAGGAATGGTAAGTCATAAATGTTCAGGCACATTTCATAGGCCATCTGTAAAACAGCATATGCTTTTTCTGTACATTCCCAGAACACTAAAAGCTCACAACTTGCACAGTGGTTTAAGTGCCTGAAGTACTATAAAGGGGAATGTGTACTAATATTGTATATATTGTTTTCATTATTGTGGTCAGTACTAAAAATAACGGTCAAATACAGAATACTGCTGAAGAATATGTTGTGTTTTTAATGAGTTGTCAGTGGGTGGAGCTCTAAACACGTTTTCCAGGCTATTCTGATCACCTTCTTTGTTGACAAAATCATAATGTTTACAAAGCCTAAAGTGTACTTCCACCTTTTGCAGCCAATTTTGGAAAACCCTTCAATACATTGATGTGTTCCCATTCACATACCATCAATAAATTAAAAGATATATATTCTTACCTTTCTAGTTGGCATCTTGAATTATTTAGAATAACTTGCTCACCAGTACACTATAGGGACAGATGGTTTAAATAAAAGGGCATCAATGTGAAATCTACTGCACAAGCCTTAAGATATTTAACTCTTTATTAGGACAGACAGAGTTCACATTTAGTTTACAACTAATCATGAAGATCTGCCAACGCAAAGCAGACAAATGTAATTATAATAGCAAACAATTTCCCAGCCTGCTCCTTAAAGTGGGGTTGCGGCAAAAAAAAAAAATTTTTTTTTTTTACTCACCTCTAAATGCCTGTTGCTAGGGGGTCCCTCGTAGTCTGCCACCTTCATTGCCCGGGCTAAACGTCACTTCCTGTAGGCGCCGCACAGTCATCTGGGACCTGTCATGTGTCCCAGATGAGTGAGCATCGAATCACGGCCGGGTTCCCACATTAAGAATGCCGGCGCCGCGAGCGGAGCGGGGAACAAGGGGGTGTCTCGTTCCCCCGCATCGCTGGACACCGGGACAGGTAAGTGTCCGATTATTAAAAGTCAGCAGCTGCAGTATTTGTAGCTGCTGACTTTTAATTTTTTTTTTTTTTTGGCACTCCTCTTTAATATAACATTTGTTGCTATGTAATTGGGAACAGGCAGCAAATATAAAGTAAATGTTGCTGAAAAAGTGTAAATACACTTTAAAAGTTCCCAATACAAAGTCTCAATTAGTCTCAATTAGAGACATGGTTTCACGAAAGGCTTCTTCTCTGCTCCCTCTTTGAAAAAGCCATACTGCTCTGGGAATCTTGTACAATGGATGCTTCCTTTTTATGTGTGTGTCCTGTGTCTGTGTGTGTGTGTGTGTGTGTATGTGTGTGTGTATGTGTATGTATATATATATATATATATATAATATAAATAATGTATGTATATATGTGTATATATATATATATATATATGTGTATATATATATATATATATATATATATATATATATATATATATATATGTGTATATATTACTCAATGCTCCAGCGCCAGCTAGCCAGATACTCTTTGGGCAGAGGCAAGTGTGCATGAGCCATGTTTATTTCAGGATCTACTTCTACAAGAAGCTGCAGAACAGTTTTTATTGCTTTTTTTTATTTATATTACATTCCCATAGAGTTTTTATATTACATTCCCATAGACTTTCTCGAGTGCTATTTTGTATCAACAGTTACTTCAAATAGATTACAACGTATATAACATGATCACTCCAGTCAAGCAAAGCATAAACTCTAGATTTAAAATCTTGCTTTGCTTGGATAAAGTGAGCTGTGCTAGCTTTATTTACAGTGTACTGTATATGTATGCATATATAAGATGTAGATATTTGTGTGTGTGTGTGTGTGTGTATATACATTCCTACCCAGGCCTGCACATACAGTGCCTTGCAAAAGTATTCACCCCCTTTGGCATTTTTCGGATTTTGTTGCCTCACAACCTGGAATTAACATGGATTGTTTGAGGATTTGCATTATTTAATTTACAGAACATGCCCACAACTTTGAAGATGTTTTTTTTTTTTTTTTATTATTATTATTATTGTTAAGCAAACAACAAATAGCACAAAATAACAGAAAAAGTCAATGTGCATAACTATTCACCCCCCTAAAGTCAATACTTTGTAGAGCCACCTTTTGCAGCTATCACAGCTCCAAGTCCCTTTTAGATAAGTCTCTATGAGCTTGCCCCATCTTACCACTGGGATTTTTGCCCATTCCTCCTTGCAAAACTACTCCAGCTCCTTCAAGTTGGATGGTTTGCGCTTGTGAACAGCAATATTTAAGTCTGACCACAGATTTTCTATTGGTTTGAGGTCTGGACTTTGACTAGGCCATTCCAACACATTTACATGTTTCCCCTAAACCACTCAAGTGTTGCTTTAGCAGTGTTTTTGGAGTCATTGTCCTGCTGAAAGGTGAACCTCCGTCCTAGCCTCAAATCACACAGATTAGTACAGCTTTTGCTCAACAATATCCCTGTATTTAGCACCATCCATCTTTCCCTCTGACCAGTTTCCCAGTCCCGACTGCTGATGGTGTTCTTTAGGTGATGTGATATGTTGGGTTTGCACCAGACATAGCGTTTTCTTTGTCCAAAAAGTTCAATTTTAGTCTCATCAGACCAGAGCACCTTCCTCTATACATTTTGGGAGTCTCCCACATGCCTTTTCGCAAACTCAAAACGGGCCATTTTGCTTTTTGCTGAAAGTAACGTCTTTCTTCTGGCCATTCTGCCATAAAGCCCAACTCTAAGGAGCGTACGGCTTATTGTCGTCCTGTACAGATATGTACAGATACTCCAGTCTCTGCTGTGGAATTCTGCAGCCCCTCCAGGGTTACTTTAGGTCTCTGTGCTGCCTCTCTGATTAATGCCTTCCTTGCCCGGTCCATCAGTTTTGGTGTGCGGCCATCTCTTGGCAGGTTTGCTGTTGTGCCATGTTCTTTCCATTTGGTTATGATAGATTTTATGGTGCTCCTAGGGATCATCAAATATATTTTTTTTATTACCTAACCCTGACTTGTACTTCTCAACAACATTGTCCCTTACTTGTTTGGAGAGTTCCTTGGTCTTCATGTCAGTATTTGGTTAGTGGTGCCTCTTGCTTAGGTGTTGCAGCCTCTGGGGCCTTTCAGAAAGTTGTGTATATGTAATGACAGATCATGTGACACTTAGATTGCACACAGGTGGACATCATTTCACTAATTATGTGACTTCTGAAGGTAATTGGTTGCACCAGAGCTTTTTATGGGCTTCATAAACAAAGGGGGTGAATACATACGCTCATGCCAATTTTTTTTTTTTTTATTTCTGAAAAGTAGTTTTATGTATATATTTTTCTAGTTTTACTTCACCAACTTAGACTATTGTGTTCTGATCCATCGCAATATAATTCAGATTAAAAAAAATTTAACTAAAGGCTGTAATGTAAAAAAATAGGTAAAAAGCCTACGGGGTGAATACTTTTGCAAGGCACTGTACTCTCTGCACCCTCATTAATTCCTCTAAAGCATTTTCAATTTATTTTTTTACAACTTTTCCTAATTTATATCCTGCATTACTATTAGTCAACATTGCCCACAAGTACAGGGAAGGAAGCAGCTTCCCCACCAATCTTTTATTCACCTTGACTAACTTTGCCTTGTGTTGGGTTGGGGTATATGGATATTTAAAACTGTAAAACAGACAGCTTGTTGGTGTTTCATTTTTCATGACTAATTACTATTAATCTATTAACCACTTCAGCCCCGGACCATTTGGCAGCCAAAGGACCAGAGGTCTTTTTTCAATTTCGCACTGCACTACTTTAACTGGTAATTGCGCGGTCATGCAATTTTGTAACCCAACGAAATTTGCGTCCTTTTCTTCCCACAAATAGAGCTTTCTTTTGATGGTATTTGATTGCCTCTGTGATTTTTTATTTTTTGCGATATAAACGGAAAAAGAGCGAAAATTTTTGAAAAAAAAAGAGATTTTCTACTTTTTGTTATAAAAAAAATCTAATAAACTCAATTTTAGTCAAACATTTGGGCCAAAATGTATTCAGCCACATGTCTTTAGTAAAAAAAATGCCAATAAGCGTATATTTATTGGTTTGCGCAAAAGTTATAGCGTCTACAAACTAGAGTACATTTTCTGGAATTTACACCGCTTTTAATTTATGACTGCCTATTTCATTTCTTGAGGTGCTAAAATGGCAGAGAAGTACAAAACCCCCCCAAATGACCCATTTTGGAAAGTAGACACCCCAAGCTATTTGCTGAGAGGCATGTTGAGCCCATTGAATATTTTTTTTTTTAGTCCCAAGTGATTGAATAAAGACAAAAATAAAAAAGATTTTTTTTTTTTTCAAAAAGTTGTCACTAAATGATATATTGCTCACACATGCCATAGTTATATGTGGAATTGCACCCCAAAATACATTTTGCTGCTTCTCCTGAGTATGGGGATACCACATGTGTGGGACTTTTTGGGAGCCTAGCCGCGTACGGGGCCCCGAAACCCAAGCACCGCCTTCAGGATTTCTAAGGGTGCAAATTTTTGATTTCACTCCTCACTACCTATCACCGTTTCGAAGGCCATAAAATGCCAAAATAGCACAAAACCCCCCCAAATGACCCCATTTTGGAAAGTAGACACCCCAAGCTATTTGTTGAGAGGCATGGTGAGTATTTTACAGCTCTCATTTGTTTTTGAAAATGAAGAAAGTAAAGAAAAAAAAAAAATTTTTTTCTTTTTTCAATTTTCAAAACTTTGTGACAAAAAGCGAGATCTGCAAAATACTCACAATACCTCTCAGCAAATAGCTTGGGGTGTCTACTTTCCAAAATGGGGTCATTTTGGGGGGTTTTATGCCATCTGGGCATTCCATGGCCTCCGAAACTGTGATTGGCAGTGAGAAGTGAAATAAAAAAATTACACCCTTAGAAAGCCTGAAGGCGGTGATTGGTTTTTGGGGTTCCGTACGCAGCTAGGCTCCCAAAAAGTCCCACACATGTGGTATCCCCGTACTCAGGAGAAGCAACAGAATGTATTTTGGGGTGTATTTCCACATATGCCCATGACATGTTTGAGCAATATATCATTTAGTGACAACTTTTTGTAAAAAAAATATATATATTTTTTTTTTTTTCATTATTCAATCTCTTGGGACAAAAAAAAAAAATATTTAATGGGCTCAACATTGCTCTCATCAAATAGCTTGGGGTGTCTACTTTCCAAAATGGGGTCATTTGGGGGGGGTTTGAACTGTCCTGGCATTTTATGCACAACATTTAGAAGCCTATGTCACACGTCACCCACTCTTCTAACCACTTGTAGACAAAGCCCTTTCTGACACTTTTTGTTTACATGAAAACATATTTTTTTTTTGCAAGAAAATTACGTTGAACCCCCAAACACTATATATATTGTTAAAGCAAAGGCCCTACAGATTAAAATGGTGGGTGTTGCATTTTTTTTTTCCACACAGTATTTGCGCAGCGATTTTTCAAACGCATTTTTTTTTGTGGAAAAAATACACTTTTTTTTATTTTAATGCACTAAAACACACTATATTGCTCAAATTTTTGATGAAATAAAAAATATGATCTTAGGCCGAGTACATGGATACCAAACACGACATGCTTTAAAATTGCGCACAAACACGCAGTGGCGACAAACTACATACATTTTTAAAAGCCTTTAAAAGCCTTTACATGATACCACATTAGATTCACGGAGGAGGTCTACTGCTAAAATTACTGCCCTCGATCTGACCTTCGCGGTGATACCTCACATGCATGGTGCAATTGCTGTTTACATATGACGCCAGACCAACGCTTGTGTACGCCTTTGCGCAAGAGAAGGGGGGGCAGGGGTGCTTTTTTTTTTTTTTTTTGTTTTTTTTTTTATTTATTTAGCTTTTTTATTTTATTTTTAAACTGTTCCTTCCATTTTTTTTCTTTGTTATGATTTTTATTGTTATCTCAGGGAATGTAAATATCCCCTATGATAGCAATAGGCAGTGACAGGTACTCTTTTTTTGAAAAAATTGGGGTCTATTAGACCCTAGATCTTTCCTCTGCCCTCAAAGCATCTGACCACACCAAGATTGGTGTGATAAAATGCTTTCCCAATTTCCCAATGGCGCGGTTTATATCCGGGAGGGGGGACATTCCCTCCCACTGCTTGTAAAAGCAGTCTAGAGGCTAATTACCCGCTAGAATTGCTTTTACATGAAAGCCGATCACTGGCTGAAAAGAATGATACCAAGATGATACCTAAACCTGCAGGCATCATTCTGGTATAACCATTCAAAGTCCAGCAACATACTGGACATATATTGTAATCTTTTTTTTTTCATGCAGCCTCTTGGCTGAACGAAAAAAAGAGATTGATTGGTGGGTATGCCCACCCATTAGAATACCTCCCTTCATCCACCCACTTCTAATGATGGGCATACATGCACCATTTATATATGCCGATGCATGGGGGCATCCTCCCGCAAAAGTTATGCCGTGTACACACGGTCGGAATTTCGACCGTATGTACGTGGCATTAGGAGCCAATCGCTCCTCCCCGCCCCCTGCTGCCCCCATGCTTCGGCATATATGCTCTTTTTTTTAACTGTGGTGGTGAAATCACCTCCTACAGTGTTGGAGTCGCGTCTTTATGTATCGTGGGAGCAAACGCTGTTGCTGTCAAGATAAATAAATCCGCGTTGCAACTGAATGGCGCACCTGAAAACAAAAAAATGCTTAACACTAAAACACAGTAAACAAAATTACATACCTGAAAAGCAAGCATGATAAAACATGATAAAACATAATAAAACATTGCAGAATAGAATGGAGTAAAAAAAGAGCAACAATAGAGAGAGAATAGAGTGAGAGAGAGAACAATAAAACGACAACTATTTTTTTTTTTTTTTTTTTTTTTGAGATTCACAGGTAAAAAAGCTCCTGACTGAAGCGACTGAATCAAAACGCTACCACAAAAAAACTGTTAGCGATCGCAGGGATCAGGCCTGACTCTGCGAACGCTGCAGTTATGTGTGCTTAGTGTTTTGTAAGTGACAGTGATCGATCGATACTGCACTTGGGTGGGCTGGGCTGGGCGGAGGGGGAAAACGCAGGTGCTAGCAGGTATCTGGGCTGATCCCGCTAACAATGCGGTTTTTTTTGGAACCCTAAACTGCTGGGACGCTAGTATAGATCTGATCAGATCAGATATTGATCTGTTCAGATACTGTGCCACTAAGGGAGGTGTATGCTTTGTGCGTGGGTGTTTGCGGTACTGGCACTAACCTGGGGCGACGCAGACCTTATTTGACCCTAAAACCTAATTGATATCACCCGCCGGGCGATCAGGGGGTTAAACCGTTATTGGGTAATAAATGGCGGGTGCCCTGACAGTATAAAAAACAAGCTAACTAACCAGCGTCACCCGTAACAGTAATACAAAAAAAAACTGGTTACCTAGCGACACTAATGCAGCGATCAGAAAAACGATCGCTTAGTGACACTGGCAAAAGGGGGTGAAAGGGTTAACTAGGGGCAATCAGGGGGTTAAACCTTTATTAGGTAATATATGGGGGTACCTGACGCTATATAAAAACCTGACGGGGAACCTAAATAACGAAATAACTAACTGGCTAACCAGCGTCACCAGTGACAGTTATACAGTGATCACTGGTGAAAGGGTTAACTCTAGGGCAATCAGGGGGTTAAAACCTTTATTTAGGTTGTAATATGGGGGTACCTGACCTATAAACCTATTTATGAACCTATATAAACATGGCGGTTACCTAAAAAAAAAAAAAATGGTTACCTAGCGACACTAATGCAGCGATCAGAAAAACGATCGCTTAGTGACACTGGCAAAAGGGGGTGAAAGGGTTAACTAGGGGCAATCAGGGGGTTAAAACCTTTATTAGGTAATATATGGGGGTACCTGACGCTATATAAAAACCTGACGGGGAACCTAAATAACGAAATAACTAACTGGCTAACCAGCGTCACCAGTGACAGTTATACAGTGATCACTGGTGAAAGGGTTAACTCTAGGGGCAATCAAGGGGTTAAAACCTTTATTTAGGTTGTAATATGGGGGTACCTGACCTATAAACCTATTTATGAACCTATATAAACATGGCGGTTACCTAAAAAAAAAAAATGGTTACCTAGCGACAGCAGTGACACTAATACAGCGATCAGAAAAACGATCGCTTAGTGACACTGGCAAAAGGGGGTGAAAGGGTTACCTGGGGGGCAATCAAGGGGTTAAACCTTTATTAGGGGGGGGTGGGGGGCTACCTTGGACCTAAAACTAACTGCACTGACAGTTATTACAGTCACACTGACACTAAATGCAGTGATCAGTAAAAAAAATGATCACTGCAATTAGTGACACTGTGACTGGGGGGGGGAGGGGGTGATCAGGGGGTGACAGGGGGGTGTTTTGTGTGCCTATGTGTACTGGTGTCAGTGTACTGTTGGTGCACTAACCTTTAGATGTTCACAGCTCGGCGTTCCGGTCACATAGACCGGCGCACCGAGCGTGACATCACTTCCTCTGCCTGTGTTTTGATTGACACAGACAGAGGAAGCATCTGATTCGCCAGGAGCGATCGCGAGGGGGTGGCCAGAAACCACTGGCCGTCCCCTCATCCCGGATCGCTCCTGAAGCGATCCCGACCGTCCCCGCCGGCCGGGGGGGGTCCGATCGGACCCCCCACCCGCCGGAAGAATGGCACGTACAGGTACGTGGTTCTGCCTGTACGTGCCATTCTGCCGACGTATATATACAGGGGGCGGTCGGCAAGTGGTTAACACAATACTAAGTGCTTGGGAAAAGACATTGTTTCTCCCTATGTACCAGTGAAGGTTTGTATTATATCAGAACACTATAGCTTAATCATAATGGCTGATCGGGAGACCTGTGTGCATGTTTGAAATTTTACCCCGGTTTAACTTGGTAGATATTTGTTTCGCTTTTCACCTTACAGTGCCTTGAAAACGTATTCATACCCCTTGAAATTTTCCACATTTTGTCATGTTACAACCAAAAACATAAATGTGTTTATGTGATAGACCAACACAAAGTGGCACGTAATTGTGAAGTGGAAGGAAAATGATAAATAGTTTTTAAAAAAATTTTTATACAAATATCTGAAAAGTGTGGCGTGCATTTTGTATTCAGCCTCCCAGAGTCAATACTTTGTAGAACCACCTTTCACTGCAATTACAGCTGCAAGTCTTTTTTAGGTATGTCTCTACCAGCTTTGCACATCTAGAGAGTGACATTTTTGCCCATTGTTCTTTGCAAGATAGCTCAAACTCTGTCTTTTGCAGACTCTAACAGGTTTTCTTCTAAAATTGCTCTGTATTTGGCTCCATCCATCTTCCCATTACTTCTAACCAGCTACCCTGTCCCTGCTGAAGGTGTGTTCAGGGTGGTATGCAGTGTTTTCTGCCATACATAGAGTTTTGCTTTTAAGCCAAAAAGTTACATTTTGGTCTCATCTGACCAGAGCACCTTCTTCTATATGTTTTGCTGTGTCCCCCCACATGGCTTCTCACAAACA
Organism: Lithobates sylvaticus; assembly: GCA_028564925.1. Taxonomy (NCBI): domain Eukaryota; kingdom Metazoa; phylum Chordata; class Amphibia; order Anura; family Ranidae; genus Lithobates; species Lithobates sylvaticus. The sequence continues at coordinate 632,750,758 of CM053026.1, forward strand.
GGACTTCTTATAGCTTTATTTCAACAATAGCTTTCTTCTTGCCACTCTTCCATAAAGGCCAGGTTTGTGGAGTGCACAACTAATAGTTGTCCTGTGGACAGATTCTCCCACCTGAGCTGCTTTTCTGATTAATGCTCTCCTTGCCCGGCCTGTCAGTTTAGGTGGACAGCCATGCCTTGGTAGGTTTGCAGTTGTGCCATACTCTTTCCATTTTTGGATGATCGACTGAACAGTGCTACGTGAGATGTTCAAAGCTTGGGATATTTATTTATAACCTACCCCTGCTTTAAATTTCACCACAACTTATCTCTGACCTGTCTGGTGTGTTCATTGGCCTTCATGATGCTGTTTGTTCATTAAGGTTCTCTAACAAACCTCTGAGTGTTTCACAGAACAGCTGTGTTTTATACTGAGATTAAATTGCACACAGGTGGACTCTATTTACTAATTCTGTGACTTCTGAAGGCAATTGGTTCCACTAGATTTTAATTAAGGGTATCAGAGGAAAGGAGGTTGAATACAAATGCACGCCACACTTTTAAGATATTTATTTGTAAAAAATGTGAAAAACCACTCATCATGTTCCTTGCACTTCTCAATTATGTACAACTTTGTGTTGGTCTATCACATAAAATCACAATAAAATACTTTTACGGTTTTGGTTGTAAAGTAAGAAAATTCGGAAATTCAAGGGGTATGAATACTAATTCAAGGCACTGTAGCTCAAGCAACGCCAATTTCAGAGGCAGGTTTAAATCCAGAATATGGTTTATGATATACATTTCTAGAGGCAGTGATGATGAACAAAGTTCAGTAAGAAATGGGAATGACTCAGAAATAATCTAGTAGTTTATCTGATACCAGCAATCTGGTTGTTTTTGTTTTACAGTTAGTTGGCTTGCTGAATAAACACAGTTCATTTTCTGATTATTCATTTAGTAATTGTAAAAATGGAAAAAGATGAAAAGATTTGCCTTATTCTATAATCTTGGCCTTAGGTTGGAACTACAGGGAGAAGAGGCATTTGATGCTCCTGATGAACCTGGGCCCACAGAATACATGAATGAGTATTACTCTTCCCCATTGCAATTATCTACTGACCCAGAAGTGCCCCAAACAGAATCTTACGATGGAACAAACAGCTGGGATTCTACCTCTACTCCACTTCCTGCTGCTGAACTGCCAACACTGGTAAATCATAGTCTGCATATATATGTCTGTGCCTGCTTTCTTTGGTGAATGTAAATCCCCCAAATTAGGTAGTAACTGTAAAATATGACACCTAACACACATATTCCCTTATAGAAGCCCCCCCTTCCCATCCCCAATGCTTTTTACTTTACCACTATTTGTAGGTGAAAGCCACTCCAACTCTAGTGCAAAAAGAGATGATCCTGGTCTGTTCAATAAAGATGACTACTTTTCTTATTTTTCCATCCTTGGATTTTCGTAACATAGTCCCCTCTTTTCTGCATGAAAAAGCAGGGCAACACCATAGCAAGATCTCCCATATAAAGCTGTATGAAGTAAATGTACAGGGTATGTAGCTATGGGGGTATACATATTAACAGGTCAATAAACAAGAGGTATAGAGGTTAAATATTAGTTATTATACACCTTCAAGCAATGTTTTTTAATATGTTTAAGCACCTCGTGTGCCTTTTTAACTGGTTTACACAAGACTGCCTTTTGGTTGATTTATTGGTCTCTCTGTGTTCAAATTAAACTTCTTTGGCTGTATTTCTAATGTTCGCTATAGCTAATGTATGCATTTCACATTGTACACTAAATATCCTCAAGCAATACCAAAGGAACTGATAAATGTCTGTTGTGAAATAGAGGTGCACTTGAGTGATTAAAAGAACATTTTTATGTGATGTTGGTTCGTGGGCTGGAGATGTTTGCTGTTTTTTGTGACTGAAAGCTAGTAACCATGGTTGTGTGACCAGCTTAATAGAACCAATTTCCTATTTACTAAACTATTCTGCACGCCAGTCTTACCTTTTCCTAATTATGTACATTTATTACCAATATCTTCTGAAACTCTGTATACTTTTCCGTAGCTGTCTCCATATTTTATAAAAGGGATTCTGAAGGATGGAAGTGTTTTTATTTTTTTAAATAACAAACATGTCAACGATTTTGCAGGGCGCAGCCCTGGTTCTCTACTTTTTGATTCCCCCACCAGCGGTCTTGGCTTCTACCCCCTGTCAAGTGCCCCCAATAGCAATCCTCTTGTTATGGGGGCACTAGAGCAGGATCGCTCCTGAGCCACACTCCTGTGAATGGACATTGTCCATTCACACACACAGCACGGCTCAGCCCTGCCCCCTGCTCTCTCCTCATTGGCTCACTGGCTGTGAATGACAGCAGCAGGAGCCAATGACTCCCGCTGCTTTGTAAAGCCAATGAGGAGAGATAGACCCGGGAGCGCTGCTGCTCTCATGCACATCGCTGAATCGAGATGGGGCTCAGGTAAGTACAGTATAAGGGGAGCAGCTGCACCCAGAAGGTTTTTTACCTTAAAGGAGAAGTACAGTCAAAGCTAGTTTTGGCTCTACATCTCCTGGGGATCACAGGAGTGCAGTTTGTTCTGCTCTCTTGTGACCCGTTTTCAGCAGACAGCAGGCTAAAGCCCGCTGTCAACTGATGTCACAGAGCCGGTCAAGGCTCGGGCAAGATTGTGACAATGAAGTTGGGATCCACCCACAAGCCTGGACCAGCACCTGGCACAGCCTCTCAAAGTGCCGCTAAGAGCCTGGGCTGGCCGCTCCCGCCCCCTCTGCAGCCCAGCACTCCAGTGAGCACGGGAGGGGCTCAGAGCAGAAAGTGGTGACTGGCCGACACCAGCCCGCTGCTCAGGGAGCCCCGAGAGCCTCAGGTTCTCAGTGTTAGAGCCGGCGGGGTACAGATGCAGAATTGGACCGATGCTGCATCCACCAAGGTAAGTATGTTTCAGGGAAAAAAAAAACCCTATTCTTCTCTTTTAATGCATAGAATGCATTAACGTAAAATACTCCTGCCTTTAGAACCACTTTAAATCATATGAAGTATAAAACTAATTTTACCTATGTGTGTATCCTTCAAGGAGGTACAAGTATGACTTTGTGAGAATGAATCTGCTTTAAATTGCCAAGCATGGTATTTTAGGGTATTGTTCCTTGTTGCATTATTTTTTTACATGGTTTTCTTCTAAAGTCTTATGGTAATACGAAATGAATGGTTCACCACATATGCAGTACAGGCTTTAACAGCAGCAAAAAAAAATAAAAAAAATTGGAGGAGGCTTAGAGCAATAGCAGGAATTTTATTTTTTTATTTTTATTTTTTTTAACTTTCCTATTTTTATTGAAGTTGTATATCAGACAGAAGATAATAAAGTACAACATTTCAAGAAAAAATAATTAAAATTAAAATTGAGAATAAGGTAGCATAGGCATCAGGAAAACCATACACAATGAATAACCATGTCCAAAGGAGGTTTACATAAGGCCGGCTGTGTTAACGGGTAATTTTTGAATTGGGAATACAAACTTGAATAGATATTTTTTTTTTTTCAAACCAGAGTTTAGTTTCACTTTAAATATGTCAATGTTGCCTTTCCTGTTTGTTCTTGAACTTAAGGTCGACAAAGAGACAAATACTGAAGAAGCCGTTCATGAAAATATTTCAGTGCGACCAAAGGACAGAAGTAGTCTTAGCGGAAGACAGCGACCATTTGTTAGAAACAGTATGATCGTACGGTCACAGACGTTCTCCCCAGGAGAGAAGAACCAGTATATTTGTAGGGTAAGTGGTCTTATTATACGGACGTTCGCCTACAAAAAAAGGTGCATGTTTACCTATTTAAAACCTAGCTCCCCTTATGTTCTGACATTCTGTATAAATGTAAGTATAGTATAGGGGCAACACTAAATCTCATCATATGGACTGTGTCCAGCCAAATATAAAGAAGTGCATATAACGCTAATATTAAAAATGATATGCCTACATGATTAAAAGATTAATAATTATCATAATAAGTTATTACATAAGATGCGTGTACTCATAAATGCATATACAGATACCCAAATAAGGTGCTAAATTATCCGTAAAAAGAAACCTAGAATCTCTGTGACCCTAAAACAACTGATATAAATAAATGTGCAAACCAATAAAGATATGTATAAAATGAAAGTCCAACATAAAGTATTCCAAGTCCCAAGTGCACACTTGCATAAGAGTCAAAAAAAGGACATTCCACAGACTAGGTGAAGATATTATTGCAAAAAATGAACCGATCACATAACAGCTTTTCTTAGTGCGGTGAAATCCACAATGCAAAGCGAATCCAACACATACCAGAACATCATGACCTTTTGGTACAAAGCAGTAATAACAAGCATAGAAAATTAATCAGCCAACAAAGCTCTTCCCAGTCTCCACGTGTCCCTCGTGTATGGCCCCATCTCACAGCAGTAATATACATGTAAACATAGGGAAAGAAATTCAAATTCAATAGTGTAAATCCAACAACATAATTTATTTAAAAAAAAAAACTGGTTAAAAAACACTTGCATGATAAAGTACAGTAGTGTTTATATCTGTATACAAAGGAAACCCTTTTCTTTGTATACAGATAAGCACTAATGTACTTTGTATACAGATCAGCAAGATCACTGGAGTAGCTGTGTCTACCTCAGCGATTTTCAGTTTGCTGGGGCATCATTCAGGTATGGTATATACATAAAAACTGGTGCACACAGAATCTGGTGCAGCTGTACATCAAAACCAATCAAGTTCTAGGTTTTTTTATTGTCAAAGGTTAATTGAACAAGCTGATGTTGGAAGCTGATTTCTTACTATCTACAGCTGCACCCGATTCTGTGTGCACACAGTAACCACCAATCGGCTTCTATTGTCAAAGGTTAATTGAACAAGCTGTAGTTATAGTTAAAGCTGATTGGTTACTATGCACAGCTGCACCAGATTTTGCTTGCACCAGTTTTACTAAATCTCCCCCCACAGTTACATTTGTCCAAAGTGGACCAGTGTGAATAGGTATAAAATATTTAAAACTGGAACCCTTCTTTAATGAGACAGAAAAGGCACAATTCTGTAAATATCTGGATTTACATAACATTAATAAAATACTAAATGGGTGAAAGAACATTTGTGCATTTACCATTTTACCATGTTCTGTACTCATGGAACTTGACCTCTTTCGAAATGACCATCAGATAAATGGAGAATAGAATTCCAACCTGTTCATTTACACTTGGCACATTTTCTAGATCACTGGAGGTCACTGTGCATCCTGTATATTCTATATAATTTTCATGGTTAAATCTGGCATCTCCATTATTTATGCTTCCGATATCAAATATCACCAGATAATCTCAGGCCATCTTGGCCTTTCATCCAGTCCTACGCAGACATCGTTCAGAAATCCTCATTTGCTCTTTTCTTGTGTAAGCTGACCCTAGTGTCTTTAAGTCTTGCATTAAAAGTTGAATTCTTGCCAAAAACAACATTATCTCTACCTGAATGAAGACACGCCCTTCGCTTGAAATACAGTGGCGATATTAACCCTGTAGGTTGATTTTTTTTTTTTTTTTCCCTTCTCACCTGGAAGTGACTTTTAGATGGGCAGAAAATAAATCTGTGTTTTCTGTATGCATTTGCTGGTTTATCGTTGCTATAGACCACAAATAATTCCTGCCACAATTCCAAAATCACACTTCTGGAATTGCTTAACCACTTCAGCCCCGGAAGATTTGGCTGCTCAATGACCCGGCCATTTTTTGCGATACGGCACTGCTTCACTTTAACTGACAATTGCACGGTCATGCGACTCTGTACCCAAACAAAATTGACGTCCCTTTGTTCCCACAAATAGAGATTTCTTTTGGTGGTATTTGATCGCATCTGCGGTTTTTATTTTTTGTGCTATAAACAAAAGAAGAACAAAAAAAAAAACACTATCTTTTACTTTTTGCTGTAATAAATATCCCAAATTTTTAATAAAAAAAAAATAGTTTTCCTCAGTTTAGGCCGATATGTATTCTTCTACATATTTTTGGTAAAAAAAAAAAATCGCAATAAGCGTATACTGATTGGTTTACGCAAAAGTTATAGCGTCTACAAAATAGGGGATAGATTTATGTCATTTTTATTATTATTATTTTTTTTTTACTAGTAACGGTGGCGATCTGTGATATTATGGCGGACAGATCGGACATTTTTGACACATTCTTGGGACCATTGACAACTATACAGCAATCAGTGCTATAAAAATGCACTGATTACTATATAAATGTCACTGGCAGGGAAGGGGTTAACACTAATGGGCGATCAAGGGGTTAACTGTGTTCCTTCACTGTGTTCTAACTGTAGGGGGGATGGGACTGTCTAGGAGGAGAGAGATCGATGTTCATACATAGTATGAACACACGATCTCTCTCTCTTTACTCCCCTGAGAGAACCGGGATCTGTGTGTTTACACAAACAGATACCCTGGTTCTTGCTCTGTCACGAGCGATTGCGGGAGCCTAGCGGTCATCGCCCCCAGGCGCGTGGCCAAAATGCGAAGCGACGTAAGGTAACGTCGTTTCACCCAGCCGTGCCATTCTGCCGCAGTAAAACTGCGGCGGCTGGTCGGCAAGCGGATAATGTGTGTCTAGAGTGTGATGAAATGTAGGACTAGACTATACAGTGTATTTTCTACAAGCAAGAGGGTAACTTGGGGAGAGAAAAAGGGGCAGCTGTTCAGAGAGTAGAGAAGATGGGGGGGGAAAGCAGGAGGGACAAAAGCGGTACTTAAAACTTATTTTGTATAGTTACATAGTAGGTGAGGTTGAAAAAAGGCACAAGTTCATCAAGTCCAACCTATGTGTGTGATTATATGTCAGTATTACATTGTATATCCCTGTATGTTGCGGTTGTTTAAAACAGAAAATCAAAAGTTTGGGACTATAAAGTGATACAGAGTTCTCACTTATGCTTTAAGATCTTGCAGAACCCAAACTTACATTTCTGCAATATCCTCAACCTCAGGCACCAAATTACACACTGCGGCAGGCATTGCAGCTACATTCAGGTCCTACTATGCCAAGCCTTGACTACAGATAAACAAATATCCCCTGCACAGCCAATTTTAACTGGGGAACTTTTACGACCAGTATCGTGAACAGCCTCACTACCTGTTATTACAAGACCTTTTTCCCTAATTTGTTCCCTTATTTCCTTGAGGCATTTATTGCAATACTAGATGGCCACCCTAAACTGTCTGACTCATTATGGGCCCAGATATCAGTCATTCTTAAACCTGGCAAGGACCCCTCTCAATGCGCCAGCTATTGGCCATTATCTTTACTGAATTGGGACCTGAAACTTTTTTCCAAAATGATAGCAAATAGATTCAGCCCGATTCTTCAACGCATAGCTGAAGACCATAGATGAAACCAGACCAAGTTGGTTTCATCCCTGCAAGGGAGGCATGGGACAACACCATTCATAGAATTAATATAATCAAGGCTAGAATCTCGTCCATCCCCATGCTTTTGCTGTCTACTGACACAGAAAAAGCCTTTTATAGGGTTGATTGGACTTTCATGCATTTTACGCTGCCCCATATTGGAGTACCAGAACCCATACTTACCTGCATAAAAGCCGTATACTAAACCCCCTCAGGGACTGTCCAGATTATTGGGACCAAATGTGCCCCATTTTTATTTCACCTCTAATCTTCATGTTAACCCGTGAACCTTTCCTGCAACATCTTAGGTCTAACCCTGATATCTCTGACCTTTCAGTTCGAGGATACCACCCTAGGTAGCAGATTATGCCGACGACCAGCTCTTTTATATTGCTAATCTGATAACTTTCCTCCCATCACTCCTAGAAGAACTCCACACATATGGTACATTATCCAACTTTAAGGTAAACCTAAAGAAATTAGAAGCTTTGACCGTGACATTAGAGGAAAATGTCATGAGGAACCTCCAGCCTAGTTTCCAATTTTGTTGGGCATCACAATCTATCAAATACCTGAGGATGCATATCTCCGCAGACCCTTCCCTATTATTTACAGTAAACTTAACTACCTTCTGCTTTCCTACACACAGAGGAGGGACCTAGAATCCTGGATTAACAATACGTTTTCATAAATTGGGAGGTGAAATGTCTTCCAAATGAACGTAATGCTGTGGCTACTGTTATTCCAAACATTACCGATCCATGTTCCATGTGCTTTTTTCCATGCCATAGAATCAGAATCCATCAGGTTTGTCTGGCGAGGTAGGGCACCCCACATAGGCCAGGATATTCTGACTAGGCTTAAGATGAGGAATTTAGTGCGATTACCAGACCCAGCATATTATTACAATGTAGTCCACATGGCCAGGATGACTGGTGCAGACACAGTGACTACAATTCATGGGTCCTGTTTGAATAGGATTTCTCCCCTGTTCCATTGTCAGGACTCCCATAGGCAGAAAAACAATTAACCAGATCTCTGAACAAACATTCATTAATTGGCCCTACACTTCAGGAAGTTGAACAGTTCTTCTCATTAATTAATGTAAGGAGTTTCCCTTCTCCCTTGACACCCATCATTGGCCAGCCAGAGTTCCTCCCAGGCCAGAGTTACCCAATATTATATTCCTAGATTGAACAAGGTGTAGGTAACGCTTCACACTTCATATCCTTACTCCACTGGGCCACGCTCTCTGCAGTCTCCGCAACTTATGGTGTCCCAACACTAGGCACTTAGTGCCAGTGTTTCATCAGATTTGGCAACCTGTCAGAATTTATAACTGAAGTGACGTTCCGTCACCACCATCTTGCTACACCCCGCATTCGTCAACAGTAAGGATACACTTAGAAGGGGTCAAGCAGACATCTTGTTACACCCAACAGAGTTTTGCATTTCACATGTATTTTTAACAGTAAACGGAGCTTATAAGGTGAAATACAGTATTTAGAAATCCGACTGAATGTTTACATGTTGAATTTTAAAAGCAGTTAAACATTCTGACGGGTAGCCAAATCCTGATGAAACGCCATAATTAACTTTTGTACTTTCTGCATTCTCTTCCAAAACAGCACAGGGGACTTGACACCTTTTGAGTTAATCTGCCAAGAAGATGGAGCCATGAGGCCTCTTCATACCAAATAGTAATGAATGCAATCTTAGGAGGTGACCCTAGGTTCCTCATCACCTGGGAAAATGACTTGCAGTGTTCCTTTACCGAGAACTAAAAGGACAGAATCCTTGTTTTTTTTGTTTTTTTGCAATAAGTATCAGGAAATCCACAAGGTCATTGCCAGATGGTATATGACCCAACTGACCTTGGCTAAATTCTTTCCACAGCAAAAACCTAATTGTTGGCATTGTGGTACCCATCAGGGCTCCCTTCTCCATGTTTTTTGGGCCTGCCTTTTGCTCTTAACTTTTTGGAATCGGGTTACTAAAATCATAAAGCAAACCACAGGATTCTCCCTGTCCGATGACCTCACTGTCTTTCTTCACCATCTCATGCCCTTGTCCTGATAGATATAAGAAATCCTTGCTAATTCAGAAATTAGATGCACCCTTTTTATCATCTTCTTTTTATATAACTGACATATTTTTTACAGTTGAATCGAAGTGATAGTGACAGCTCAACTCTTGGAAAGAAGTCCCCTTTTGTTAGGAATGCAACAGAACGACGCAGTCTGCGAGTAAAGAGGGTATGTATCAAGTTATTTTATAAGCACCAAACATATACAAGTATGGGGCTGTATGAAATAATTGTTCCTAGAATATCTGCTGATGTAACCTCTTTCATGATTAATTGTAAATTGCAAACATAATAAATGTAACCTAAATATAATGTGACAGTGTAATGACACCCGAGGCTTATCTTAAGCCATTGTGTATAATTTGTAAGAGTGTGTAAAATGAATGTAAAGTGCACTTATGTAAAGGCGTTGCACCTTTTTCAGCATTCCAACCCCCCCTTTATTAATTTTTTTGTTAATGAAAGCTCCACCAAAAATCCTTTTAATTATGTTAGTAATGTTTTTTTTTCTTTTTTAACCTTTATATTTCTAAGGTCCTCTGCCAATTTTTGTCTGCTTCCACTTATTGGGCAGACAGAACTTTGTGCTGAATTCTGGTCTAAGGTAGGCCATACATGGGTCGAATTTAGAAAAATGTTTAAATCAAAAGAATGTGTGGCAATAAAATTTGAGTAATTGGACATGTTGGAAATGTTTTTAAAAATTAACAATTTTCTAATCAATGATGGGAGAATCGTGAGAGAAATGTAATTGAAAAAAGAAATGCGCATGTGCAAGTAAAGAAAATTCCCGGAAAGAAAAGAAGATTCCCAGCCACAAAAATTATTTTCTGTAGCAACACGAGGTGAAATTGAAGGCTTAGTTGGCAGAATTTCTAAATCAATGATCACAAAACGCACAAATTTTCTGATTTTCAAAAGAAAATTCTTTCAAAATTCGACCATGTATGGCCAGCCTTATGGACTTCAGCAGAATATGTTCTGAGACACTGACCTACAGGACAAACGGATAGGATGACAAATGTAGTTCGCAACTGTTCTAGCATATTATTATTTTGCTGTTTTTATTGCAATTTATGTTTATGCAAACAACAAATGATAGCAGGCACAAAGAAATAACCAACAATCTACAAAACCTACATAGAAATTTATAAAAGGCAGTTTTAAGATAGTCACAACAAAGGGGAAACAAAACCTTTGCATTGTCCTCTGCTTAGGCCACTTGGAAGAGTTGGTGTAATTTCACTTACATGTTCCAATTCACAAAGCATAATGTTAAAAAAAAAAAAAAAAAAAATACTATTTAGGCCCGGCCATAGACAGTTCGAATCTGGGCCAGCTCCTGCTGACTCGAACCATGTATGAGCAGGTTGAATGTACCAAGTTGATCCGTCGATCAACTTGAGTACAACTAGCCTGCCGGATTTTACTTGCGATTACCACTAGTGGCTGGTATAGCCACTAGCAATAATTACTGTCTTCTCCCGGTAGGGACAGCTTCCCCCGCTGGGAGAACACAATGGCTTGGCAGGAGGCATTCCCCATTCGACACTGTCTGTGTTGATGGGGAATTAACCCATGGTTGCAGGAAATACATTTTCACAGTGTATGGTCTGCCTTAAACCTGGTACACACTACAGTTTTTGTTCACTGGGTTGCTGAGAAATGCTTGCAGTCAGCCATGACACTTTCTCCTAAGAAACTTCTAAACATAAGAAATCCGTTTTTTTTTTTTTTTAGGTATGCTGTGTAAATGTGAACAAATGAACATATAGCAAGATTTTCTCAAATTTGACTGCAAACGTGAAAATACACTTTAAAATAGACCTACACAGTGAACAAAAGCCTGTTTGAGGCTATGTTTACATTTTTTAAGCATTCCCTGCGTTCTGCGTTTGGGTGGGCAAAAAAGCCCATGCATTAGGAAAATGTTCCAGCACCTTTTCAAAACCACACCTGCACGGAAACTGCATGGTGCTTTTATACCACAGTTTCATGAACCCAAAAACGCACTGCCTGGGGGTGTCATTAAGAATTAATGGCACCCCTGCACTGATGAAAATAAATGTGTTTTGCCTGTGGTTGCGGGAATGTGTGCAATTTATATGCATTCCTGTACCTGCATAAGTGTAAACTTAGCCTTGCAATGCCCACTCTAGCATAAATATGATACAGTTTGCTTTTTGATGCTTATCTTACCCCCCAGCATGAGGTATGTACTGCATACATATCTCAGTCCCCTTAAGCAAGGCCATACACTAATCAAAACTTAGCCAGTCCAGCAGCATTTGATGTGGTCACCTCCACCCTACAAAAGGCAAAGGGACATATCGGAATCATTTCCAACAATCAGCAGCTGCAGCCAATTGACTCCAGCCACTGATCAATGTATTCTAACAGCAGCAGGTGCTTCTGTCAGACTACAATGTCCCAGTTAAGGGATTTTTCCATCCACCTCATTTATGCGGGTGGAGAAATGTGTTTTTTTTTTTTTTTTTGTTCAGCCAGCAGGTTCATTGAAAATAAAAGGTAACTCCTGATACTTGGTAATTGGAGGGATACCATATTCAAAAAAAGCTAATCATTATAGTGAGGATTTTCTCATAATTGGATTAAAGAGCAGGGGATGATGTACAACATGTTCACTTTTTGCTGTGCTGGAAATTTTGTTTTGCTAAAAGAATATTTAATACCTCATGTTTGTATTGCTGACCTAGAACAATGGACAGCCCTCCAAAAGATCTTTTTGAAAGAACAATTATTCATTGTTAGGAAATTCATATTGAATGGTATTGCCAAGTTTATGTTCAATAGTGTTTGGATTTCACTTTAACGCTGTTCTTTTATGCCATTTGTACAATGTATAAAAGCAGAATATACAGAATATGTCCCCAAAAATGTTTACCTATGGGGAACATGGTGCAATTCATCGTTAGATTTTATAACAGTCTTGCTTGGTGAGTCAAGAGTCTTTTGCAAATATAGCAAAGTACATAGAAAAGAAAAATGATGTTCATTTTCATTATTTCCTTTAATGGTGCATTGTATGCCTATTTATTATTAGCCTGTGTGTCCAACAATGACACGAAGAGCTATGCATGAATGTCGCGAAAGGACCTCTCTAGACTTGGAGCTGGATCTGCAAGCATCGAGGACTAGACAGAGCCGACTTAATGATGAGCTGCAGTCCCTAAGAGACTTAAAGCAAAGATTAGAGGAGATGAAAGCCAATGGGGAGACTGAACTACCACCATATGTCCTGGAGGACGAACGCTTCCAGAAGTTGCTGAAACAAGCAGAAAAAAAGGTAATAATACCTTGCTATGAACCGTATTATAGGAAGTATCAGTTAGAAAACGTCCTTTTGTTTTAGGCAGGATCTGTTGCTGTAAAGCAACCAATCCCATTCTTGTCCCCCTCCCCCCCCCATATTGGGAATGGTAAATCTTGACTTCTGTGTGATAAAGACAGACACAGTGCCAAGTACTTTAATACGTGAGGCCCATGTGTTGGCTTCTGGTTTTCCTGATGTACACTGACTAGACACAAAGTGCAGTTTGCACTGAGAACTATGCAGGTGGGACATTTACAGTACAATGAATGTATCAGGCTCAGCTTTGGAGTTATACAATGACTGTATTAGTTTGATCAGATACAAGATGGCAGTCAGTATATTGGAGCATAAACATGTAAATGAGGAGATGTCTGTGCATAAACTGTGCATATCAGCACAAAGTGGTTGAGGCTGATACAGATTTGGAACTATAACATGAATGTCAGTTTGATCACATGCAAGATTGCAGTCAGTATATTGGAGCATTAGCATGTGAATGAGGAGATTTCTGGTATGTTATTATTATTATTATATTTATACACGATTTATATAGTGCCAACAGTTTATGCAGCGCTTTACAGTGTATAGGGGGGACAACACAATTACAGTACAGTTCAATACAAAAGGTACAGGAGGACCCTGCTCGTAGTGCTTACATTCTAAAGGGAGGGGGTGGTGGTACAAAAGGTAATGGCTGCAGAGAATGATTTGATGGGGGTGGCTCGGGACAATTGTTGTTAGGTGGGTGTGGGATAGGCTTCACTGAATAAATTCATTTTCAGGGATCTCCTAAAGGTGGACAGGGTAGGGGCTGATCGGACAGACTGGGGCAGGGAGTTCCAGAGGATTGAGAGGCTCTGGAGAAGTCTTGAAGGCGAGCATGGGAGGAGGTAGCAAGGGAGCTAGAAAGCAGGAGGTCCTGGGAGGAGCGGAGGGGGCGATTTGGGTGATATCTGCAGATGAGGTTGGTGATGTAGATGGGGGTGATGTTGTGGATGGCTTTGTATGTTATGGTTAGCATTTTGAATTTTACACAGTGGGGTAGGGGAAGCCAGTGAAGGGATTGGCAGAGAGGGGCGGCAGTCACAGATCGATTAGTGAGGTGTATTAGTCTAGCAGCAGCATTCATAATAGATTGAGGGGGGATAGCCTGCTTAAGAGCAGGCCATTAAGGAGGGAGTTGCAGTAGTCAAGGCGGGAAATAATCAGGGAGTGAATGAGTTGCTTTGTGGTGTCCATTAGTCAGGAAGGGTCGAATTCTGGAGATATTGCGGAGGTGAAGGCGGCAGGATTTAGCCAGTGATTTAGCCAATTTGTGCAACATTTAGCAAATGTGTGCATAGGCTCATCTCCCTCGTAACACCTGTGTTACAGTTGATACACTGTGCATGTGAGCATGTACTGCAGCTTATATGGATCGATGCCCAAGCCTATTGCTCAAAGAAAGATGAGCCGAATGTTAATGCACTGTACTGACATTATATGTCTTATCTATCACACATGGCTATGTTATAGTATATTGTTTAATATCTGCGGATTATCAGTGCAAGTATAAAGACTTGCACTTATGTAGGGGATTGTACTGTGATTTGCAAAAAAATTACTTTTAAATTTCTATTGCCAGTCCATCTACAACTAGAATATGTATTACATTATGACTACACATTGCGATAATGGTGTTTTGTGCATCAGTAAGGCGATGAATCAAATTACGAATTGAGGATATATCATTTATTGATACCCACCCTTGGATCATTTTTTATAAGACGATTATGATTGTACTAATGGAGATGCATGCTGTTTTAGCTGTATGTTTTTAGATGCATTTATTACACTTTTGATTTTATGTACAGCTTGCTCTCCCTTAGAGCACTACTAATTCAAGTGATTACTACTCAAGGGATAAAGCTAAATTGCGGTCAAAAAAACTTTAACTATATTCCTCAATATCTGCAAAGGTAATAAATCCATGTTGTAAGCATCAAATACCTTTGCAAACCCAAATATCAGTTTGTAAAGGTAGCGGTGACACCATTACTGTACTGCACATAGTCTGTGCATAGAACAGAGGTGTGAGAGGGACCCAGGAGGCACACCCTCTGCAGGATGCCTGGCGAAAACTACAGTAGGGGGTGGATACAAGAGTTAGCCCTCAACAAAGAGACAGAGGATCAGTTATTGGTCTTTATTAGACGAGTTTTACACTGGATTACTGCACTGATTTGGAACAAAAGCACACCAAGATTCAAGTAAGAATTCTCATGGCTTGTTAAGACAATATTTGTTTTTTTCCAGAGTTCTGCTTTAGGGCCAATTCACATTATGTGCGGTGACAGACATTTTAGTGCAATTGTTTCCTATGTGTCCCATTCACACTTCAACACAGCCTAGAGCTGCGCTAGACATGCTGCATTTTGTCACAGCGCACCAGCCCGAATCTCACTGCAATGTCAGGCCTTTTCTGCACTTGAAATAAAGCTCGTACAAAAAAATGGATGGGGCAGTGCGCTGAATCATGCACCACACTGCCCCCTAGCCAGCCACCAATGCAGAGTGGCCGGAGTATTTAATCACTCCCGCTGTTTAGCAATCATGTGTGAATTTACCCTTAAAGTGGTTCTAAACCCTTACATATACCCAGTGAAGTGACTGGCCTCAGGTGATGCACAGAGATGAAACAAATCCTCCTACATACGTTGTACCTGTTTATCTGCAGTCTTCTCTTCTCTACATCTGTTCAAAGTGCTGAATTTATAAGCTTGTCTAAGCTGTCTGATAAAAGGGGGTGGAGAGCTAAAGTTACACTCTGCAGAGCTCAGTGAAGAGAGCTCCGAGAGCTGATAGGAGGGTAGGGACATGCCACCTTCACACAGGAACAGAGTTGAGGCTGTCAATCAGCTGAACATTCCTCCCCTGTCACCTTTTTTTCTCTTGGTGTCATAAAAATGTGTTTGAAGTCATTCATGCTGATAGCAGAGGAAGGAAGCAGCAGACAGCAATGACACTTAGTGCTCTGCATTAAGGCCAGTAAACACCATAGAGGGATACTGTATGCTTTGTTCATATTTCATGTCTGAGTTTTATAACCACTTGATAGAATTTACAAATTCCCACTGAGTTCCACTCAGCTCAGGCAGAAAGCAGGTGGCAAGTGTAATAGTCTTAACCACCTGATTACTTTGCACTTAAACCCCCCTCGTGACCAGACCTTTTTTCAGCTTTTGGCGCTGACGCACTTTGAATGACAATTGCGCGGTCATACAACACTGTACCCAAATGACATTTTTATAATTTTTTTCCCACAAATAGAGCTTTCTTTTGGTGGTATTTAATCACAGCTGGGGTTTTTATTTTTTGCTACACGAACAAAAAAAGATGGAAAATTAAGAAAAAAAAAAAAATCATGTTTAATAGTTTGTTATAAAATTTTGCAAACAGGTAATTTTTCTGCTTCATTGATATGCGCTGATCAGGCGGCACAGGTGGGCACTGATAGGCTGCACTGGAGGGGACAGATAAGTTGGTACTGATGGGGACAGCAAAGATGGCACTGATGGGCGTGGATGGGTGGCATGGATGGATGACACTGATGGGTGGCACTGATGGGCACTGATAGGTGGCACTGATGGGCACTGATGGGTGACACAGATGAGCACTGGTAGGTGACACTGATGTGCAGCACTGGCACTGTGGACACTGAGAGATGGCACTGTGGGCACTGAGAGATGGCAGTGTGGGCACTTTAATGGGGCAAAGGTGGGGGCACTTTAATGGGGCAAAGGTGGGCATTGTATTGGGCACATCGCTGGCACATTGCAGTGAGAGGGACTGATGTCCCTCTCACTGCCGCCGGTGACAGGGGGCACGCAGGCAGCTCGTGCCCGGGACGACGTCAATAGACGTCGTCCTGGCACAATAGATCCGCGCTGTAGCCGTCATTTGGCTATAGCGCGGGTCTATAGTGGTTAAAAGGTGTATTTTCTGTGGAGTGGGTGGGGGTTGGCTTAGCTCAAAGTCTCAGGATTAGAAGCATTAGTGTGTCAGTAATGCTGTATCTAGTTGAACTACAACATGTATGGAAAGGTATCTGAGAATAGAAGATGCCGGATTGAGTATTACAAGCAGTCAGCACTCGATAAAGTGGATGCATAGAAAAATATATTTTTGTGGAGTTAAAAAGATGGTTCAAACCACATGGAAAGCAAATGTGTGTGCCTTATTACACAATGTTATGTTTCTTGCTCTTTAGCTCAATGTGACCTGCCTATAAAATAGTTACTTTCCAGTACAATACCCCCCTAATTGAAGTTATGTAATGCATCCTAGCAAATGGTTCTTCAGAAGTAAATGACAGATTGTGGTTTTATTTGTCTGAAGGCTGAACAATCAAAGGAGGAACAAAAGCAAGGACTTAGCGCTGAAAAATTAATGAGAAAAGCCTCCAAGGATGTGTGCAGACTGCGGGAGCAGAGTCAGAAAGTGCCTCTACAAGTACAATCTTTCAGGTGAGAGTCAGAAACTTCACACAGCATTGCAGCACTGCCATATGAAAGTGAGACACTCTTCTTCCCACCTGTGTCTAGAGGATCATACACTTTACCAGTCAATTAGGTCGTTCAGGTGTCCCACGAGAAAAGGAAGTGGTAAGATATTTGTCCATCTACAGATTCCTGTGCTACCAGGACCTGCCTGACTTTCTCTCAAGGCTTGGCGGGGGAAAGCAGCACACTTGGATACTCATTCTCTTTTCTCTACAAAAAAGGGAACGATCATAGCCAGTTTTCCCTGAGATTTCCCAGGTGCAACAAGATCTTTGAACTGTTGGAAGCCCCTTTTACACGGGCAGATAGAATTCAGCTTTTAGCTGTGAATATATAAAGTTATCTATCGCATCTAAACTCAGACAGGCCCCATTCACACACTGCATTTATCAACGGTTTTGTTACAAGGGGTTTTTGCACGGTTAGAAAAAATAAATCTGACTGCGTCCAGGACCAATTTATTGCAGCTATCTGCTATCTGCACTGCAGTAGCAGTGGCAACAAGGGAACAAAAAAAACAGGAAGCACATCAGAAATGGCAAGAATGTTTCACCGCAGCTAAAGGCAGCCGCATGTAAACGCACGTAATTGCTGCTAGTCACAATGTACAACTGCAAGTGATCGCTGTGCCTGAAGTCTTGGAATTTCAAAATAACAAAACATGCTTTTAACAGCGGCAGGACAGCCGCCCGTGTAAAAGAGGCCTCACTGTCCCACTGGGAATCATGTAAAGCCTTTAGTATTAGAAGAGCAGAGCTAATATAATGCTTGTTGAGTTCTTCACACACAATTGCAATTCTACTTTCTTTTGTGTATAATATAAAACAAGCACCCTATAGATCAGTGTTTCTTAATCTTTTTTCCAGTAAAGACACCCTCTAAAATTCTGGTCTCGAGGCAGATATAAAAAAAAACTGAACTAATATTTTTACATAATGCAACAACATCCACACACATAGGACACCCAACGTTAGAGGTGATTTATTCTTCCAAAAGCAAACACACCTTTGCACACTGATTCTGACTAGTATTCTAATGTTTTGCTTCTCCTTCAGTTTCTCTCTTTCATTCAGCTATGTGACCCCAGTGGTGATGGAGAGGAGCAGGGGAGGGGCGAACAAGGATGCTGTGCAGGTGTCTGACATCATTGGCTGTTACCAGCCAGTGGCTAGAATATTGTAATGGTGCACAATAAAAGCCTGTGGCTTTGTGTAACTAAGGCTCCTTTCACACTGGGGCACTTTGCTGGCGCTACAGCGCTAAATATAGCGTCTGCAAAGCGCCCTGAAACAGCCGCTGCTGTGTCTCCAGTGTGAAAGCCCGAGGGCTTTACCGCCAACGCCCGTGATGCTCCCGTGTGAAAGTAGCCTCAAAGGCAGGTTTGATCTACCTGCTGACTTGTATAAAATTTTGGGGTCATTTTTAAGCATTTTGCCAAGGCGTCCCTGAAAAAACCTGAAGGTAACCCCGGGTGCCTCAGCACCCTGGTTGAAAAAGGCTGCTCTAGAGAATCAGCGATGGCTAAAGGTATGCCATACTCAGAACTAGAGGTGCACAGAATGGAAATTTTGGTGCCCCGAAACTGAAAATGCAGAATGCACTTAAAGTGGAGGGCCACCCTAAAAAAAAAAAAAAAAAAAAACAGCATTAACCGCTTCAATACAGGGCTTTTAAACACCCTTCCTTACCAGAGCACTTTTTGCGATTCGGCACTGCGTCGCTTTAACTAACAATTGCGCGGTCGTGCGACGTTACACCCAAACAAAATTGACGTCCTTTTTTTCCCACAAATAGAGCTTTCTTTTGGTGGTATTTGATCGCCCCTGCGGTTTTTATTTTTTGCGCTATGAACAAAAGAAGAGCGACAATTTTTGAAAAAAAACACAATATTTTTTACTTTTTGCTATAATAAATATCCCATTTTTTTAAAAAAAAAACTATTTTTTTCCTCAGTTTAGGCCGATACGTATTCTTCTACATATTTTTGTTAAAAAAAATCACAATAAGCGTATATTGATCGGTTTTGCGCAAAAGTTATAGCGTCTACAAAATAGGGGATAGATTTATTGAATTTTTTTTTTTTTTTTTTACTACTAGTAATGGCGGGGATCTGCGATTTTTTTTTTTCGTGACTGCGACATTGCGGCGGACACTTCGGACACTTTTGACACATTTTTGGAACCATTCACATTTACACAGCGATCGTTGCTATAAAATTGCAGTGATTACTGTGTAAATGTGACTGTCAGGGAAGGGGTTAACACTAGAGGGCGCTGCAGGGGTTAATGTGTTCCCTAATAGACGTGATTCTAACTGTAGGGGGAGGGGACTTAAGGGGAGGAGACCGATCATGTGATCCTCTGTACTGGGATCACATGATCGGTCTCCTCTGCACTGACAGGACGTGGAGCTGTGTGTTTACACACACAGCTCCACGTTCCCGCCCGGTCCCGTTGTTTTAACGGGCAATCGCGGGTGCCCGGCGGACATCGCGGCCGCCGGGCACTCGCACCGGGTCCCGAGCGATGCCGCCGGCGGCGCGCGCGCGCCCCCCAGGCGGCCGGGAATCCGAGGACGTCATATGACGCCCACCCAGGATGGTAGATCCACCTTGTGGGCGTCATATGACGGCGGGCGGTATTGAAGTGGTTAATATTCTTTAAAAAAAAAACATTTGAAAAAAATATTTTTTTTGACCTTACCAGAAATCCCTGTTGCTAGGCAGTCTTCCTAATCTGCCTCCTTCATACTCCGCCGTGATCTTCGGTCTTCTTCATTCTTCTCTTCTCCGCATTGTCTTCTTGGTAATGGGGCGTTCTGTGTTCTGGGAACTGTGTGTTCCCTAACACAGCGCGTCCCATTCACAAAGCGCTGCACGATTCGTGCATGCGCAGTAGGAAATTGGCAGTGAAGCCGCAAGTCTCCACTGCCTGTTTCCCTTACTGAGGATGGCGGCGCTGGGACCGGAGCGCCGAGGAACATGTCGGCCTCGGCGGCCGACATTGCGGGCACCCTGGAAAGGTAAGTGTACTTATTAGAAGTCAGCAGGTACTTTTTTTTTAAGCTGCTGACTTTTAAAAAAACATTTTTAAAGATGAAACACCACTTTAACCGAAAGCCGAAAATTACAGTTTTAAAAAAAAATATATATTTTTATATATAGATGTATTATATTCGACTTTTTAATTATTATCATTAATTTTAAATGAATATGAATTTATTGTCGGCCATTATTGGCACCTTTTAGAGCAAGAAAAGCTCAAGAAAAATGTATCCCTTTAAATTATATGTATGTCTTTACAGTGGTCCATTGTGCTTCCGTTGCGGTGTTTAAAATTTTGCTTGCTGAATTTTGGTCAGTTAAAAAACTTGCACCAAAAACACACCTCCCGGTTGAAATGCATTGAACATGCAGCAAGAACTCACCAATAACGTACCCATGTTACGTTTTTGGTGCAGTTTTTGAGTCACATGACCTATGAAAAAACATGACGTAAGCACACTAAAATGGGGGTAAAATTTCAGCAAAATTTTCACATTTTTGGTGCCATTATCGGCACCTTTTTCTATTATCGGCAAAATGCTGATAACACCATTTTTATAGTTCACAAAGTCTGCAATAAAATGGGTTACATAATTAGTCAGATTGAAAAAAGACACACAAGTACTAGTTCAACCAAAAAAAAAAACATACAATCCCATATACACAATCCTTCACCCACAGTTGATCAAGAGGAAGTTGAAAAAACCCCAGCAAACATGCTCCAATCTGCTACAGCAGGGGGAAAAATTCCTTCCTGATCCCCGAGAGGCAATCCGATATTTCCTGGATCAACCTTACCTATAAATGTTAGTACCCAGTTATATTCTGTAAACCTAGGAAAGAATCCAGGCCTTTTTTAAAGCAATCTATTGAGCTGGCCAGAACCAACTCTGGAGGGAGTCTATTCCATAGCAGCCAAAATTTCGATGCATCTCTACTCAGAACATTTGGTACTAAATTGTGCGTGAGTGTGTGTTTATGAGGTCAGGTATTTAGGAAAGAAGCTGTCAATTTTAACCCCCCAGGAGGTCATGCCCAGACTGAGTAAGCTAAATTAAAAGGCCATATAATAACAGGAGAATATAAATATGTCATGTGTAATCCTGCACTTTTTAGCTTGGTTAACCAGTTATGACTGGTTTTCTTTAGTGTCCTGAGAACTCTGAAACCATGTATGTAAACACCAGCTTGGGGAAGGAAAGTAATCGACTGCCATGTGTCCTCCTTCATCTTATTACTGGTCATTTAGGCAACTCAGAATGTCAAAAGACCCATAGTTGAGTGCCCGGGTTAGGAGGATAGGCCATGGCTTCAGCATTTTAGGGTGCCCCAGTTTCTGGACTTCCAAAGGCTCAAGATGACACTGAAAGGTATATACATGGAAATACATAATTTTAATATCCCTGCTACCTCACACAGCTAGTGTAAGAGGACAACGACTGTTATTTATTTGTACATATATTTGCATCATACCTCCAAATACAAAAAAAAAAAAATCAATGCCCTGATCTTGGCATACCTGATCTTCGTGTATTCAAGCTTTTCTTGTGATATAAACAGTAGCTGGTGTTTACAATCCAGTAAAACTTTCCCAGAGCTCAGATAGCAGTTTTGGGGGGGACTAGCCTTAAAGTGGTATTAAACCCAAAACCAAAAATCTAATATATTGCAGCTTAGCACTCCTTAGATGGGGTGGCTGCATTTGTTTGTTTTTTTTCCCCCCTCTGTTTTGACCTTGTGATCTGGCCAATAATGCTCCTCCTGTATTGGAGTACTCCCACTCTGGATTAATGAGCATTGTCAGTTTGTGTGTGTGTGTGTGTGGGGGGGGGGGGGGGGGGGGGGGTAGTAGTGGATTTGCTAGCAGGTTTAGATACACTAAGGCAGGTCATACTTTATACATTTGTTGTCATTCAACCAGTGGGTTGAATGACCCACCCCATTCTAAGCCTATTCTATCTAACCCTGTAAAGAAAAGGGTACATTTGTTGTCATTCAACCAGTGGGTTGGATGATCCACCCCATTCTAAGCCTATTCTATCTAACCCTGTAAAGAAAAGATCTGTCTACTTACCTATTCTGAAGCCACTCCGGTCCGGTCCCATGATAAGCTGTTAGCTGATAGCTCTTTATTGTACATCATGGGACGGACACAGAGCCATAGTTATTAACTATATGGGATGTCCCATAGCAATGCTATTTAAAGGGGAGGGAGACACAACCTGCAGGGCGCCCACAGACTTGAGGACCTATACTGCTGCCTGCAGCACACTTCGCCCAAAGGCGATATTCTTATGCCTTTTTACAATCACCTGATAAAACCTGGTGAATGTATGTACTGAAGACCAAGTTGCAGCCTTACAGATCTGAGCCATGGAGGCATGGTGATGCACTGCCCAAGAAGCACTAACTGCTCTGGTAGAGTGCACCTTGACTTGAAAAGGCTGACTCTTACCTTTTTAAATCATAAGCCTGAATTATAACTTTCCGAATCCACTTAGAAATAGTGGATTTTGACGCCACCTGTCATTTCCTAGGACCTTCCGGCAGCACAAATAAGACATCAGTCTTCCGGATCTGAGCAGTCGTCTCTAAGCAGTCGTCTCTAAATAGACCTTGACCGCTCTCATCACATCAAGACAATGTAGTGACTTCTCTTCCCTAGAACATGGTTTTAGAAAAAACTATGGTAGGACAATATCTTGGTTCAGGTGAAACCCTGAGACCACTTTAGGCAGAAAACTTTGACGAGGACGCAACACGACCCTGTCCTCGTGAATAATCAAATATGGCTCTTAGCAAGAAAGAGCAGCCTATTCCGAAACCCTCCTTGCTGAGTATATAGCAACCAAGAACACTAGCTTCCTTGTCAGAAGGACCAAGGCAGTATGCTGTATCGGTTCAAAGGGCTGTTTTTGCAACACTGACAAAATGACGTTCAAGTCTCAAGGGTGCAAAGGTGATCTAACTGGCGGATTAAGCTGCATCACCCCTTGCATAAAAACCCGAACCAAAGAATGCGAAGCAATCAGTCTTTGAAATAAGACCGATAAAGCCGAGACTTGGCCCTTAATAGTACTCAAGGCCAGCTTCATCTCTAACCCTAATTGTAGAAAGGCAAGAATTCTGCCTATGCTATACTTCCGAGGGTGCCAACCCTTGGATTAACACCAGGAAACATAAGCCCTCCAGACTCTATAATATAGGATTCTGGAAGCTGGCTTCCTTGCATTAATCAAGGTAGAGATAACTGACCCGGATAGCCCACATTTCTTCAGAATGTGGATTTCAACAGCCAAGCCGTTAATTTTAGAGTTTGTAAGGTAGGATGGAATATTGGCCCCTGTGAGAGTAGGTCTGGACATAGTGGAAGGGACCATGGATCCCCCCACCGCCATCTTTACGATTTCTGCATACCAGGACCTTCTGGGCCACGCTGGGGCTACAAGAATAACCAGCTTTCTTTCCAGCTTGATCCTGCAAAGAAGTCGTGGCAGCAACTGAATAGGGGGAAATGCATAAATCAGTAAGAACTGATCCCAAGGGATCACCAACGCATCTGTTCCGCATGCGAGTGGATCCCTTGTCCTGGACACAAAGTTGACCAACTTCATGTTGAAACTGGACGCCAGAAGATCTACATCCAGAGTCCCCCATTTCTCTACTCCCCAGAATGAAAACTGCCGATGGGCACGGAACATTCCTTTCTGCCCAAGTTAGAATATGGTTCACCTCCCTCTGTGCTGCGAGACTCTTGGTACCCCCTTGGTGATTAATATAAGCCACAGCTGTGGCATTGTCAGATTGGATCCTGACAGGACAACCCCGTAACATGAATTTCCAGGCCTTCAGAGTCAAACCCGCTGCCCTAATCTCTAGGATGTTGATGGGCAAAGTTCTTTCGGTTCTTGACCACTGTCCCTGGACGGTTGTCTTTTCTTTTTTTAAATATCTCTTTATTCGTTTTTTTTACATATGCATTATACATTTCACCATTTACATTCATTGCTCTTATGAGCTTCCATAAAATTCATTCATAGTCATTTCCTCAAATACTACAAAAATTATACATATACATACATATACATTTACACATTCGTATCCCTCTTACCTTTTCCCTATATAATGGTAGATTACTATTTACAAAATTCCACTGTGTTAACGTTGGGGCTCCCGCTTTCTTCCAATTCAGCACTATTGACTTTCTAGCATAAAAAAGCAACAGACCCACCTGTATTCTCCTTCCTATAGGGGTGATATTATTCCCTACTAGTCCTAATAGGCAGATCTCTGCCTCTTGATTTAAAGAGACTGATGTTACTATAGTAATTACTCTCAAAACCTCCCTCCAGAATATCACTATCTTTGGACAAGACCAGAATATGTGGCTGAAATTTCCTGGGATACCTGCACATCTCCCACAGTTTTGAGAGTTTGTTGGAAATATTTTGTATTTGTATAGTTGTCTTTTCTAGTACTGCTCCCCAACCTGAAAGGCTGGCATCTGTTGTTACCACCTTCCAGATAACTGGTCTGAAGGATTTTACGTTCAGCAGATTCCAGGTTACCAACCGAGGCTCTGAGACACCCTTGTGGACAGCCGCATTGGCAGATCTAGAGCTTGAAACGTTTTGTTTCAAGCAGACAGGTTACTGTTTTGCAACAGTCTCGAATGGAACTGGGCATAGGGAACTGCTTCGAATAAAGCCACCAACTTTCTTAACAACCTCATGCAAAGGCGAATGGAGGGATCTCCTTTCGACCTGACCATCCGCACCAGCTCTCTTATGGCGTTGATCTTTGCCTGAGGCAAGAACACCCTTTTCTGGGCTGTTTATGATCAGACTCAAGTACTCCAGCGTTTTTAGCGGTTTTAAGGAAGACTTCTCTAGGTTGAGAATCCAACCTAGCTTTTCCAGGTATTTGGTTGTAATGCGCACTCTTTGCTCCACACGGGCCACTGACTGGTCTATTAGCAATCGATCGTCCAGGTATGCCAAGACTGTTATGCCCTGCGCCCTTAGCCTGGCTAGAGGTGGAGCCAGGACCTTTATAAATACCCGGAGTGCTGTAGCCAGTCAGAAGGGCAAGGCAACAAATTGAAAATGATGCTGTTCCATCTCGAACTGCAGAAACCTTTGGTGAGCGGGAAATATAGGAACATGCAGATATGCATCCCTGATGTCGATAGACGCCAGAAGTTCTCCTCCTTGTAGGAGAGAAACCACTGACCTGATCGACTCCATGCGAAAAGAGCGGACCTTCAGGAACTGATTTAGATTCTTTAGATCTAGAATGGGTCTGACATCTCCATTTTTGGTTTTGGTACCGTAAAGAGGTTTGAATAGAACCCCAAACCTTGCTCATCTGTGAGGATTTGCAAGATCACCCCCCTAAGCCAGTAAGCGGTCTAATGCCTGAAACAGAGATTGCCTTTTCCCTGGATCTTTGGGAATGTTTAACCTCAGAAAATGAGGCTGTGGAAACTCCCGAAATTCCAGTTTGTATCCTAGAGTTATCGTGGAGATGACCCATCTGTCCCGAATTTCCACTTGCCAGACTTCTGAGAACTACGGAAGTCTCCCCCCCACCCTGGCGAGCGGAGGCGCCCCTTCATAATGAGGCTTTAGAATTCTGTTTTGCAGGTTTCCGCCCCCAGGACTTCTTTTGTGCCTGGGCCTGACCCTGAGGCTTTCCTCTAGACTCTGACGGCGGAGGCCGTCGTGACTGCCTAAAGGCAGATGCCCCTGGCACTGGAGAAAGAGCCCGCTTTAATGAAGGGTGTTTATCCCTTATCTTGACTGGCAAAAGAGTACTTTTCCCACTTGAAATCTTTTGAATGTATTTGTCCAAATCATCCCCAAATAGGCGATCCCCATGAAAAGGAAAACCAGTCAGGAGCCTTTTATATGGTGCTTCGGCTGACCAATTTTTAAACCACAGGATCCTACGTATGTGCACAAGTGCAAGGCGAGATGCCTGGTGAATACAATCTTTAACCACTTGCCGACCGCCCCATGTAGATATACGTCGGCAGAATGGCACGTACAGGCAGAACCACGTACCTGTACGTGCCATTCTTTAGGCGGTTGGGGGGTCCGATCGGACCCCCCTCCGCCGGCGGGGACGGTCGGCATCGCTTCAGGAGCGATCCGGGACGAGGGGACGGCCAGTGGTTTCTGGCCACCCCCTCGCGATCGCTCCTGGCGAATGAAAAGCTTCCCCTTCCTGTCTATTGTATAGACAGGAAGGCGGAAGTGATGTCACGCTCGGTGCGCCGGTCTATGTGACCGGAGACGCCGAGCGGCGAACATGTTAAGGTTAGTGCACAACAGTACACTGACACCAGTACAGTTAGGCACACAAAACACCCCCCTGTCACCCCCTGATCACCCCCCAGATCACCCCCTCCCCCCCCAGTCACAGTGTCACTAATTGCAGTGATCATTTATTTACTGATCACTGCATTTAGTGTCAGTGTGACTGTAATAACTGTCAGGGCAGTTAGTTTTAGGTCCTAGGTAGCCCCCGACCCCCCCCCCCGAATAAAGGTTTTAACCCCCTGATTGCCCCTAGTTAACCCCTTCACCCCCTTTTGCCAGTGTCACTAAGCGATCGTTTTTCTGATCGCTGCATTGTGTCGCTAGGTAACCATTTTTTTTTTATTTTAACCGCCATGTTTTATATAGGTTCATAAATAGTTTTATAGGTCAGGTACCCCCATATTACAACCTAAATAAAGGTTTTAACCCCCTGATTGCCCCTAGAGTTAACCCTTTCACCAGTAATCACCGTATAACTGTCACTGGTGACGCTGGTTAGCCAGTTAGTTATTTCGTTATTTAGGTTCCCCGTCAGGTTTTTATATAGCGTCAGGTACCCCCATATATTACCTAATAAAGGTTTAACCCCCTGATTGCCCCTAGTTAACCCTTTCACCCCCTTTTGCCAGTGTCACTAAGCGATCGTTTTTCTGATCGCTGCATTAGTGTCGCTAGGTAACCAGTTTTTTTTTAGGTTAACCGCCATGTTTATATAGGTTCATAAATAGGTTTATAGGTCAGGTACCCCCATATTACAACCTAAATAAAGGTTTTAACCCCCTGATTGCCCCTAGAGTTAACCCTTTCACCAGTGATCACCGTATAAAATGTCACTGGTGACGCTGGTTAGCCAGTTAGTTATTTCGTTATTTAGGTTCCCCGTCAGGTTTTTATATAGCGTCAGGTACCCCCATATATTACCTAATAAAGGTTTAACCCCCTGATTGCCCCTAGTTAACCCTTTCACCCCCTTTTGCCAGTGTCACTAAGCGATCGTTTTTCTGATCCCTGCATTAGTGTCGCTAGGTAACCAGTTTTTTTTTGTATTACTGTTACGGGTGACGCTGGTTAGTTAGCTTGTTTTTTATACTGTCAGGGCACCCGCCATTTATTACCCAATAACGGTTTAACCCCTGATCGCCCGGCGGGTGATATCAATTAGGTTTTAGGGTCAAATAAGGTCTGCGTCGCCCAGGTTAGTGCCAGTACCGCAAACACCCACGCGCAAAGCATACACCTCCCTTAGTGGTATAGTATCTGAACAGATCAATATCTGATCTGATCAGATCTATACTAGCGTCCCAGCAGTTTAGGGTTCCAAAAAAACGCATTGTTAGCGGGATCAGCCCAGATACCTGCTAGCACCTGCGTTTTCCCCCTCCGCCCAGCCCAGCCCACCCAAGTGCAGTATCGATCGATCACTGTCACTTACAAAACACTAAGCACACATAACTGCAGTGTTCGCAGAGTCAGGCCTGATCCCTGCGATCGCTAACATTTTTTTTGTGGTAGCGTTTTGATTCAGTCGCTAACAGTCAGGAGCTTTTTTACCTGTGAATCTCAAAAAAATAAAAAAAACAAAAATAGTTGTCGTTTTATTGTTCTCTCTCTCTCTCTATTGTTGCTCTTTTTTTACTCCATTCTATTCTGCAATGTTTTATTATGTTTTATCATGTTTTATCATGCTTGCTTTTTCAGGTATGTAATTTTGTTTACTGTGTTTTAGTGTTAAGCATTTTTTTGTTTTCAGGTGCGCCATTCAGTTGCAGCGCGGATTTATTTATCTTGACAGCAACAGCGTTTGCTCCCACGATACATAAAGCCGCGACTCCAACGCTGTAGGAGGTGATTTCACCACCACAGTTAAAAAAAAGAGCATATGTGCCGAAGCATGGGGGCAGCAGGGGGGGCGGAGGAGCGATTGGCTCCTAATGCCACGTACATACGGTCGAAATTCCGACCGTGTGTACACGGCATAACTTTTGCGGGAGGATGCCCCCATGCATCGGCATATATAAATGGTGCATGTATGCCCATCATTAGAAGTGGGTGGATGAAGGGAGGTATTCTAATGGTGGGCATACCCACCAATCAATCTCTTTTTTTTCGTTCAGCCAAGAGGCTGCATGAAAAAAAAAAAGATTACAATATATGTCCAGTATGTTGCTGGACTTTGAATGGTTATACCAGAATGATGCCTACAGGTTTAGGTATCATCTTGGTATCATTCTTTTCAGCCAGTGATCGGCTTTCATGTAAAAGCAATTCTAGCGGGTAATTAGCCTCTAGACTGCTTTTACAAGCAGTAGGAGGGAATGTCCCCCCTCCCGGATATAAACCGCGCCATTGGGAAATTGGGAAAGCATTTTATCACACCAATCTTGGTGTGGTCAGATGCTTTGAGGGCAGAGGAAAGATCTAGGGTCTAATAGACCCCAATTTTTCAAAAAAAGAGTACCTGTCACTGCCTATTGCTATCATAGGGGATATTTACATTCCCTGAGATAACAATAAAAATCATAACAAAGAAAAAAAAAAATGAAGGAACAGTTTAAAAATAGAATAAAAAAGCTAAATAAATAAAAAAAAAAACTAAAAAAAAAAAAAAAAAGCACCCCCTGCCCCCCCTTCTCTTGCGCAAAGGCGTACACAAGCGTTGGTCTGGCGTCATATGTAAACAGCAATTGCAGCATGCATGTGAGGTATCACCGCGAAGGTCAGATCGAGGGCAGTAATTTTAGCAGTAGACCTCCTCCGTGAATCTAATGTGGTATCATGTAAAGGCTTTTAAAGGCTTTTAAAAATGTATGTAGTTTGTCGCCACTGCGTGTTTGTGCGCAATTTTAAAGCATGTCGTGTTTGGTATCCATGTACTCGGCCTAAGATCATATTTTTATTTCATCAAAAATTTGAGCAATATAGTGTGTTTTAGTGCATTAAAATAAAAAAAAGTGTATTTTTTCCACAAAAAATGCGTTTGAAAAATCGCTGCGCAAATACTGTGTGGAAAAAAAAAAATGCAACACCCACCATTTTAATCTGTAGGGCCTTTGCTTTAACAATATATATAGTGTTTGGGGGTTCAACGTAATTTTCTTGCAAAAAAAAAATATGTTTTCATGTAAACAAAAAGTGTCAGAAAGGGCTTTGTCTTCAAGTGGTTAGAAGAGTGGGTGACGTGTGACATAGGCTTCTAAATGTTGTGCATAAAATGCCAGGACAGTTCAAACCCCCCCCAAATGACCCCATTTTGGAAAGTAGACACCCAAGCTATTTGCTGAGAGCAATGTTGAGCCCATTAAATATTTTTTTTTTTTGTCCCAAGAGATTGAATAATGAAAAAAAATATATATATATATTTTTTTTACAAAAAGTTGTCACTAAATGATATATTGCTCAAACATGTCATGGGCATATGTGGAAATACACCCCAAAATACATTCTGTTGCTTCTCCTGAGTACGGGGATACCACATGTGTGGGACTTTTTGGGAGCCTAGCTGCGTACGGAACCCCAAAAACCAAGCACCGCCTTCAGGCTTTCTAAGGGAGTAATTTTTTTATTTCACTTCTCACTGCCAATCACAGTTTCGGAGGCCATGGAATGCCCAGATGGCATAAAACCCCCCAAAATGACCCCATTTTGGAAAGTAGACACCCCAAGCTATTTGCTGAGAGGTATTGTGAGTATTTTGCAGATGTCGCTTTTTGTCACAAAGTTTTGAAAATTGAAAAAAGAAAAAAAAAAAATTTTTTTCTTTACTTTCTTCATTTTCAAAAACAAATGAGAGCTGTAAAATACTCACCATGCCTCTCAACAAATAGCTTGGGGTGTCTACTTTCCAAAATGGGGTCATTTGGGGGGGTTTTGTGCTATTTTGGCATTTTATGGCCTTCGAAACTGTGATAGGTAGTGATGAGTGAAATCAAAAATTTGCACCCTTAGAAATCCTGAAGGCGGTGCTTGGGTTTCGGGGCCCCGTACGCGGCTAGGCTCCCAAAAAAGTCCCACACATGTGGTATCCCCATACTCAGGAGAAGCAGCAAAATGTATTTTGGGGTGCAATTCCACATATAACTATGGCATGTGTGAGCAATATATCATTTAGTGACAACTTTTTGAAGAAAAAAAAAATTATTTTTTATTTTTGTCTTTATTCAATCACTTGGGACTAAAAAAAAAAATATTCAATGGGCTCAACATGCCTCTCAGCAAATAGCTTGGGGTGTCTACTTTTCCAAAATGGGGTCATTTGGGGGGTTTTGTACTTCTCTGCCATTTTAGCACCTCAAGAAATGAAATAGGCAGTCATAAATTAAAAGCGGTGTAAATTCCAGAAAATGTACTCTAGTTTGTAGACGCTATAACTTTTGCGCAAACCAATAAATATACGCTTATTGGCATTTTTTTTACTAAAGACATGTGGCTGAATACATTTTGGCCCAAATGTTTGACTAAAATTGAGTTTATTAGATTTTTTTTATAACAAAAAGTAGAAAATCTCTTTTTTTTTCAAAATTTTCGCTCTTTTTCCGTTTATATCGCAAAAAATAAAAATCACAGAGGCAATCAAATACCATCAAAAGAAAGCTCTATTTGTGGGAAGAAAAGGACGCAAATTTCGTTTCGTTACAAAATTGCATGACCGCGCAATTACCAGTTAAAGTAGTGCAGTGCGAAATTGAAAAAAGACCTCTGGTCCTTAAGCTGACAATTGGTCCGGGGCTGAAGTGGTTAATGACGTCTAAAGCAAAACCTAATGCTCTTGGCAGTTCGGCAAAATCCCGGGCTTGTTGTACAGGAACCTCCTTAAGGGCCTGTCTAAACTGGTCCTTTAGGGATTGACAGATGCCTATTGCAGCGACTGCAGGCTGAGTAACTGCACCTGCCAAAGAAAAAGAGGATTTTAACAGGAATTCCAACCTTTTATCCATTGGATCCTTAAGCATTTGAGCATTGTCTACTGGACAAGTTAGACTTTTATTCACACTGGATATAGCAGCGTCAACTGCTAGTACCTTCCATCGTTTGGTGAATTTCTCCTCCATGGGATAGAGTACTGCGAATCTCTTTGGAGGGAGAAAATGCTTATCGGGATGATCCCATTCAGCATAAATAAGCTGTTCTAGTAATGCATGGACAGGAAACGCATGCAAAGCCTGTGGAGGTTTTAAGGAACCCATAGAAGAAACTGAACTTTCAGCTGACTCAGGGGCAGCTTGAAAGCAGAGCGAACCACTTCCGTAAGAGATTGTACCAGCAATTTCTCAGATTGCGAGACTGAAAAGGGTTCATCGACCCTTGTTTCCTCCGCAGAGGTGTCCTCAGATTGTCTTTCCTCCTGATTGCCTGAGGGTAACACCTCATCCTCTACCCACTGTTCTCTTGGTAAAGGGTCTGAGGTGGGGGAGGGGGGATCTACCGCGCTTTCTATCCCTTTGGCTGGAGGATGCGATTAAAGCCGCTAGTCTTTCCTCTAACCCCAACACGGCTGAGGAAAAGGCATCTTCAGCCACGTATACAGGGGCTGAGATGTGAGAAGCAGCTGCAACACCAACTGGTACCAATGACTCACCCTGGCTAGCCACTTCTGGTATTTCAGGAGAAGATGACAGTGTGGAGGCACGACTGGAGTCCTCAGCGCCTGGGGGTGATGTTTTTAGTACCTTTTTTCTTGAGGTGTTTGTACCCGTCTTTTTGGGAGGCATAGTCCTAAGCACAAAAGCAGAGGCACTATTTAAATGCACTACTTGCTGAACAATAGTCTAGCAAAGAAATGCTGCTAATAAAAGTTCAGCCTAGCGCTGGGAGAAAATATCTTTCCTCTATTGGGAATGCCCGTATGCAGCCCTTGCGTGCTCCACCGCACCTGTGTGATCAGCCAGCGTGCTCTCCAGCCATCCGGGTATGGAGAGTCTGTTCTTTGCACTCAGCTTCCTCCCTGTGCCTGCGCCATGTGTCCTCGTGGACACTACATCCCGCACACACCACCGTGCCCAGGCCCCGCCCCCTCTGTCCATCACCCACCCCTCCTTATTTTTTTAAATTCAACGTGTAGGTGGTGTTCGGGTCTACTCGGCAGGCCCAGCAAGAGGGGAGAAGAAGAGAGGCAGGGCCTAATGGTGCCAAAAGCAGGTCAAATTTTAGAGCAAAAGGGAGCACCCCCCGTGGTAGGGGGGGATTGCAGGAAGAGCACAACCACTGTTGAACATTCCCAATCCTTTTACTCCCTCCAGGGGGGAGAAGTGCAGTATGGCAAATCTCTTACCTACATGAGGCATCCCCACTGAGACAAGCTGTAGCTGAGCCCACACACAAGCTGTGACACTGAGCTGAAGTGAGAGACAACTTACTAAGGTATGTGCTTTTACTCCCTCTAGTGGAGATTTAAGACATGACAACATTTTTCCCAAGGCAGAAAAAACATAGGTGGACTTTTACAGGTCCTAGGCTTCTTCCCTTACCTTATCCTTGCCACAGGATACTGCTGATATTAGACAGATCCAACCTTCACCCATCATGGCGGCCTGAGTTTAGCAAACCTTCAAGGACTGGTCCCTTTTTATCGGGGGTTCCACTCCCTTGGACCTGTATAGCACCCCGCCAGAAAAAACTTTAGGTAATGTGAGCATGACCAAAGCACTGGGTCTCGGGGTCCAGCCCTCCAAGGAGAGGCGTTACAGGCAAAACCTCGTTCTTCTTATCCGAGGCTCGGGTACCATCCACCTTGGCCTTAGTTGCACTTTGGATGGATCCGGTCAGTGAAGGCTGTTTAAATCCAATAGGGATCCCTCCAACTGAGCTGTTCAATGCACATCTTTACTCATGACCAACACCTTAGACACTGGCGAAAGGTACTCCTGTAGTAAGAGGGGTTATCTAGGGAGTGAACTTCCTGTCTTGGGTGTGCCAGTGTCAATCACCTGAAGGTGCCTATATACCCATATAGTTAATAAGTATGGCGCTGTGTCCCGTGATGTACAATAAAGAAATGTAGTTTCTGTCAATTCTCAGACTACAGCAGAGGTCATGCATTAACCTATACAGTGCCATGGTGCATGCCTTCTTTTTGAATGCAAACAGCTATTAACACTGGAATGTGAAGATTTACTCTACTACAGATTGTGCATATAGAGCAACAAATGACACCATGAAACTACATGATCAATGCATATCTTATATTACTTATATTTTCTTTGTCATTTCCATTCATTTCCACAGCATAAAAAGAGAACATCTGAATTGTTCAGTCATTGTGGCTTGTCTCCTATTGTAGTTCCTGTTCTATAAATAAATACAACTCAATAGCCTCCTATTGTAATTACTGTTTAACAATAAAAAAAAACTTCTCAGGTTTCTACCAGTGTTCATATGACAGTCTGGACAGTATGTCTTTTGAACAAAATTAGAAAAAGAATTGGGGGTGGACCACTTCCCACTACACACATTTTCCATTCCTATTGTCTTATATATTGTCACAAATAGTTTCCAAGAGACCAACATGCCATCGCTTCATTCTTTGTTCCTATTCAAACCCAGATTATATTCTCTGGACTTTCACTAGTATATAATGTTAACTACCATTCTTTGTGCAGCGCTACATTTTTTCGTAAACGTGGAATACATCCAGAGACTTAAACCACAGTTTATAGATGACTGATTGGTTTAATCACTGAGTGATTATAATATTTTTTTTTATTTAAATGTGTTTTAATAAGATATCAAAATATTGATATTGTTTTTTTTACAATCCAGTAGTTAAAGCGGTAGAACCCCCCCCCCCCCCCCCCCCCCCAAAAAAAAAATGGGCCCCCTGCAGCATTCTGCTATAATGCACCACATACTAGCACATTATGAGAGACTTACCTGCACATGGAGCCCTCCAGCGCAGCACTGTTATGGCTCCTCCAACGCTTCCATCTTCACCCGGTCTTCATTAGGGGTTTGCGGGCTCCAGCTGTATGAATGGCGGGAGCCGCAATGACTTCACTCCTCGACACAGAGCTCTGAAGGAGCGGCATGGGTATGCTGTCCCTTCAGATCAAATGAGCCAGTGACGTCACTGGCTGCATTCCGTTCGAATATCTACTAAACAGGCTAAGTTTAGAGAATATACACTTTACCTACAGTTAAACCTTATTATAGACGTACCTGTAGGTATAAGTTAACCACTTCAATACAGGGCTTTTAAACACCCTTCCTTACCAGAGCACTTTTTGCGATTCGGCACTGCGTCGCTTTAACTAACAATTGCGCGGTCGTGCGACGTTACACCCAAACAAAATTGACGTCCTTTTTTTCCCACAAATAGAGCTTTCTTTTGGTGGTATTTGATCGCCCCTGCGGTTTTTATTTTTTGCGCTATAAACAAAAGAAGAGCGTCAATTTTGAAAAAAAACACAATATTTTTTACTTTTTGCTATAATAAATATCCCATTTTTTTTAAAAAAAACAATTTTTTTCCTCAGTTTAGGCCGATACGTATTCTTCTACATATTTTGGTAAAAAAAATCGCAATAAGCGTATATTGATCGGTTTGCGCAAAAGTTATAGCGTCTACAAAATAGGGGATAGATTTATTGAATTTTTTTTTTTTTCTTTTTTTTACTAGTAATGGCGGCGATCTGCGATTTTTTTTTTCGTGACTGCGACATTGCGGCGGACACTTCGGACACTTTTGACACATTTTTGGAACCATTCACATTTACACAGCGATCGTTGCTATAAAATTGCAATGATTACTGTGTAAATGTGACTGGCAGGGAAGGGGTTAACACTAGAGGGCGCTGCAGGGGTTAATGTGTTCCCTAATAGAAGTGATTCTAACTGTAGGGGGAGGGGACTCAAGGGGAGGAGACCGATCATGTGTTCCTCCGTACTGGGACCACATGATCGGTCTCCTCCCCGCTGACAGGACGTGGAGCTGTGTGTTTACACACACAGCTCCACGGTCCCGCCCGGTACCGTTGTTTTAACGGGCAATCGCGGGTGCCCGGCGGACATCGCGGCCGCCGGGCACTCGCACCGGGTCCCGAGCGATGCCGCGGGCGCGCGCGCCGCCGGTGGCGCACGCGCGCCCCCCAGGCGGCCGGGAATCCGAGGACGTCATATGACGCCCACCCAGGATGGTAGATCCACCTTGTGGGCGTCATATGACAATACAGCGGTATTGAAGTGGTTAAAAAGTGCACTTTACTAAAAAAAACACATTGAATATCTCACTACCAAGTATCATTAATTATCCAATCATTTAACTACCCTGGATACTGCCGCTCTTTACCAAAAAACGATAATAATAATAATAACGAACGACCTGTTCTGGATGCAGTCAAACAAAAATAACCCCATGGCCCTGTTCAAATCTCACAATTTAGGATCGCGGGCAGAATCCTTGCACTTTAACCACTTTCCGCCCAAGCCTATTCTGGCACTCCCCTCCTACATGTAAAAACCATAATTTTTTTTTCTAATAAAAATTGCTCAGAACCCCAAAACATTATATATGTCGTTGCAACTTTTTATGTCACACAGTATTTGTGCAGCGATTTTTCAAATGCTTTTTGGAGACAAAATGTTTCATGAATTAAAAAAAAAAAAAAAAACACTGTAAAGTTAGCCCAATTTCGAGAATTTGAAAGATGTTACGCCGAGTAAATAGATACCTAAAATGTCACACTTTAAAATTGCGCACACTCATGGAATGGCACCAAACTTTGGTACTTAAAAATCTGTATAGGCGACGCTTTAACATTTTTTACAGGTTACCTGTTTAGAGTCACAGAGGAGGTCTTGGGCTAGAATTATTGCTCTTGCTCTAACATTCGCAGCAATACCTTACATGTGTGATTTAAATGCTGTTTACATATGTGGGTGCAATGTACATACGAATTAGCTTTTGTGTGCTGGGAGAGGGGGCGCTTTCAAATTTTTTTTTTTTTTTTATTGTTTATTTTATTTATACTTTTATTTTAATTTTTTTTTTTTTTTTACACTTTCCTTTAATTTAATTGTATTTATTTTTTGATCACTTTTATTCCTATTACAAGGAATGTAAACCTCCGTTGTAATAGGAATAGTGCATGAGAGGTCCTCATCACTCCACAAGGCAGGAAAGACAGAGATAAAAAAAAAAAACGATCTCAGCCTCTCCAGCACTGAGTATACAGCAATGTTTACTTCCGCCAGGCCAGACATGATGTCATAATGCCTGGGCCTCCGAAGGTCAAAGAGACTGCCAGGGACCATCTGGTCACCGGAAATCTCTCCGCGATATGGACTCTAAAACTCTAAAAGCTGCCCCCTCCACATATGCCAAGCACCAATTGGTGAATGGCCACAATGAAAAACAATAATGGAAAAATGGAATTGGCGCTGCTAATGTGTAATTGTGTAAACAATATTAAATTATGTAAGCAAAAAACATAAACAACTTTGAAAAGTTGCAACACCTTAGGCAAAGTGCTAAGTAGAAGTGCAAATACCATACACAAAGTGTAATAATCGCTCATTGAGATATTCCAATAGTAACATAATTAAAGTACATAAATATAATTAAAGTCCATGAAAATTCCATATATCGGGAAGTGAAAAAGTGCTACAGAAAACATGTATAGATCCAAGCAAATTCTTCATGTCCCACTCGTATCACTCTCGTGCCCCCCTTATGTGCTGCACTCACCAGATCACACTACCCATTGAAGGGCAGCCAGCTTTCACAGTACCAAATGACTGTAAATAGAGGGTC
The DNA here is from genome assembly GCA_028564925.1 of Lithobates sylvaticus. Taxonomy (NCBI): domain Eukaryota; kingdom Metazoa; phylum Chordata; class Amphibia; order Anura; family Ranidae; genus Lithobates; species Lithobates sylvaticus. The sequence goes on from CM053026.1 coordinate 632,788,285, forward strand.
CTCATGGTAGCCTCCTTGTTTTCCTTCGCCCCAGCGTGCTCATGAAAAAACAATATTGATACCCATAGCGTAACAAAAACAAAATGCTTTATTGCGCAGAAAAGAATAAAACTTATAGGAATCCAGACAGATACAGGCGTGTGTACAAAATCAGGAAGTCCGAGTCGCAGTGCATTCCACTTTAATATTGTTTACATAATTTAATATTGTTTACACAATTACACATTAGCAGTGCCAATTCTATTTACCCATTATTGTTTTTCATGGGAGGTAACAAAAAGTGCTGGCAAATGTGCATTTTATTATGTGGGCAGTCCATCAGCACTTAAAGATGAAAAAAAGACTACACGTACATTGTTACAGTTGTTATGTATGTCAATCCTTTCTAAAGGTTAATTAGCTTTTGGGATAAGGTGGTTATCAAAAAGCAAAATCACAATTCACATACTTCCTGTCCATTAATGACATCTGCCTGTTCTCAGCGTAAAATAGATAAGCTAGAAAAAAGAAATACACCAAACACTACATAAAATCCCAGTTTTAGTCAAATTATGTGTACTTCTGCCGTGTTTCTATTATTTTTTTTTATTAGTCCATTATATCATAGGCAAATGGTGACCTTCCTTAAATAAAACTGAGGAACCAAGCTCTGTAAGTCACTTTGCTCTTGTTTATAGAAGAAAGCGGCTTCAGTGGGACATCACCCCTAGAGTTCCAGATGAAGACGGGAGCACAACGCTGTGTCTTTGTATGACACTGAAAGAATAGCTCTCTAGTTCTCCATAACATGTATTTTTCTTAGAAGGAGTAATATCTCATTATATAGTTTTCTCTGTGAGCCAAGCTACACTAAGTACATTATAGCAGGCTGTTTTCTCCTGTTATTAGCAATCTTCTGAGAATCATGAAGGGAAGCTGGCGCCACACTGCTCAGTGTCCTTTGTCTTTAGGTTGGCTGTTTGAATATACAAATAATTACTTATTTGCAGGCGTGAATTGATCTGAGCATTTCTCTGTATGTACTAAAAACAGATTAGAACTACAGACTCATGTTGCTTTTCTTTCTTGCAGGGAGAAGATTGCCTATTTCACCAGAGCCAAGATCAGCATCCCTTCTCTCTCTGCTGATGATGTATAATTTTATTATTTTTTTATTTCACAGCTGTATTTTTCCAATCGCCCATCTTTTTAGATGAACTGTTTTTTGTAGCATAGCTCTTGCTTTTATCCTAAAACAGAGTATTTTTTTACATTTAGCCTTTAATTTGTAATATATCTTGTGCTGAATTAATGACTAGAGGGAGATATAAAACACCAAAAAAACACAAAAAAAGAGAAAAAACCAAAGTAGAGTAATTTGGTACACTGATGGTAATTTTGTACAGTTTGTATGTGTCACACACACGTATTCATAATGTTTTGTTAAGTTGGAGCAAAGAGACGTTGACAGTATGTATTCCTGTTGAGCTGCACTGTGCTCAATCACTTTTTTTTTCCCAATGGACTGGTTTTATAATTCATGTAAGCTGACTGTGAAAATGGCTGACAAGCCAAGAAATTGACTTTTGCACCATAGACTTTTTTGGGAGTCAACCTAATTTTCCAGAACTTCAAGGCTGCCTCATGAACCAGGTGCTTCAATGACCCATAGAGGGTGCAGTTGCTACTGTTGGTATTTACCATGTACAAAAACAGAATTATAGGAGGTTGTATGTCGTCCACGGCTGTACAGCTGATCACTCAGTTATAAGCTTGGTCAGAGTTACAGTAATGGAGAATAAAGTTACTTTACTAGAAAGCCACACAGTAAGCTGGCAAGTGTGCTACATTAACATTTATGAGAAAGCATGATGCCTTAAATTTATTTTGGGTACCAGGATACATATCTGCATACACCTATTCTCAAAAAGAGTATCAAAATAATTTTTAAAGTCATGTAAACCCCCCCCCCCCCCATATGTTCTACTACATTTGTCACTGTAATCAAAAACTATTCTTTCCTGGCTTGTCCTATTATGTCTGAATAGACTTTGGAAGGGTTTTGGTGGACAGTGTTGGCTGATGTGTACCAAGTACGCACATAGATCCAACACTTCATGTGTCTTCATTTTGCACATGCAGCACTTACCACTGAGTATAGTGGGCTCTTCAAAGCCTATAGAAGTATAAGGCAGGGAATTATGAATATTTTCATTTTTTTTTTTTTTTATGTTTTTATGCCTTACAATACAATACAATACAATACAATGCTTTACAATATTGTCTTTGAGCCTCCTTCACACCAGGTAGGTAGTTAGGCACTGATAAAAAATGTTCTCTGCACACTGAGGCCTAAATAAATTACTTCAATCTTACTTATGACAATTTAATAAAGTTCCAACAAAAAAAGGTAAACCATGCAGTATCCCGGAATTGGCACGTGGTCACTATTCCTCCCAGCATGCTTACTGCATAGCCTCTAGTGTGAACAAGCTGTGAAGGCTGGTGTTGGTCTATAAGCAATTATCCCTTAAATGTACTTCCAGCAATATAACATTTAGACATGTCAATAAAAGTCTGCCCTTCAGCAAATCATATCCCTGTTCCACCAAGAAATGCTGGACCTTCAACAGCTGTTGATTCATAGATAAAAAAAATTAAATCTTGCTTAAATGGTTACTCAGAGAACCATGTACCAAAACAATATACAAAAATATTTATTAAATCGAAATATTCAACAAAACAGTACTTAGTATTTAATAAATGTAATATACATAAACACCACCACCAAAGACTAAAATGCCAAGACAACATTGTCCCAGACAGCCATAGTTCATCTGTTGCAGATATAATTGATGTAATAGCAACACATACTCAAGAGCAAGACACAACTACCGCTTAATTTCCATTGAAGTATACTGGGCTTAATTCGCAGCATCTTAGTGCTGTTTGTTATAAAAAATCATGTAAAGACTTGATAACTCTGGCTTTTGTGCATATTTTCCTGTTATTAAGCAACTTCAGACTTTTTTTTTTTTTTTTTTTTTTTAAACTAGCGAGCTGAGTGAATTTCTTTCCTGCAACAATGGTTTGCAGCAAAGAAATTCCTTTGATTCCACCACTATCAACACAGACAGTGCTGACAGGGAAAGCCCCCCCTGCAGCCATTGTATTGTCCTGGTGGGGGAAGTCGTCCCCATCGGGAGTAAACAGTGATTATTGCTAGTGGCTATAAAAACTGCTAACGATAATCGCATGTAAAATCTGACAGGTTGGTCAATCATTCGATCAACTTGGGTACATTCAGCCTGCCCATACAGGCATTCGAACCAGACCTTCGAACCATGTATGGCCGGCCTTAGATTTGCAGTCAACACAGGCTTAATGCAAGGGCACCTAAATAATTGTTTTCTTTGTGCCATGTGCACACCATACATCTGTGTTGATTTGCGCTGCATAAAAATGCAGCATGCCTGCATTTTTACTCAGCTCAACGCACCTCGCTACATGCAGCTGCATCGCAATGGGATGTGGTACATAGAGGTAAATAGAGGTAAAGGGAATGTCTATTTGTGACATTTCAATAAAAGTAAAAAAGATAAGCAGTGTGATGCATTGTAACAATGGATTGCACTTTACATTCACAAAGCACACTAGCAGGTGTGTGTTATCCAGTGATGTAAGTAACTGATGTGTACAGCTCACTCAGAGCCGTTTAGGTTCGCCAATTTTCGGAAGATCCGTAGTCACAGTCAGTTAATTTGCTGCGTAACTTATTACTTTTCCAATGTAGTAACTGAGTTACTAACGCAATTACTTTTTGGGAGAAGTAATTTATAACTTAACTAATTACTTTTTTAAAGTAATATGACCAACACTGGTGTTATCACAGCATAACACATGGACGCTGGTGTGAGCGAGCCTCTAAATATGATGCTGAAGAAAACTTGGTGTAAACTTTTAGAACTTTTTGCCTGGCACTCTCTTTTGGATCCAGCAATGGATCAGTTCTATATACTAGGATGGTTCTAAGATCAGTTTCTGAAAGCTCCTTGTTGCATACCACAGACAAGTTCATTTTGGGTTTCTAAAGAAATTCCTTAAACAGGACTGTCAGTCACGTATTGAAGTAATAACAGCTTGCCCCCTTTCCTATCCAAAGGCTTTGGATTTTCGCATACATGATGTTCTTGCCAGTTCCCATGCAGATAAAGTGTATAAAATTTCCCTGGCAGGTTAGCTTGCCAAACTGATATGTGAATTGTGTAGGTTTACAACCAAGAGGAAAATGCTTGTCAGGATTAAAAAGAATTAGAGCCAACATTGTGCATGGTATACGTAATTATGGTAATTACTGGAATAAACTTGCGTTATAGTTCCAGGTTCTCAGATACAAAATTGCTCATTCACGTTTTCCTTTTTGACATGTATTCTGATTTTTTTAAATATTATTTTTTCCAGCTAAGTTTGCTTGATTTGCAGTCAGCACACAATATCAAATATTAGTGGAGAACTGACACTGCACATCAGTTGATCTAAAACATACTCATATTTATTTTAATATTTTCCACACAAAGGATTCCAAGTATTCACTAATAGGTCTTAGCATAATAAGAGCTCCCCTTTTTGCCAACCCTTTTTCGCACACTTCCAGTTGCAGTACCTTGCTTTAAAAATATATAGATAAGTGTTTGCTTTTTGTTCTGCCATATATTCTCACTAATTCTTCTGCTAAATAGATTTTCCTGCAATATTACCACCTTCGTGATAAAAGTGAGCTGGGAAACTGCCCAGATCATTTTCGCAGATAAGTAAAACTGTGAGAAATTATATTTTTCTTGAAAAAATTGCTGGAAACTTGTGATTTGTACACTTTTTATTTGGGGGTTTTAGTATAGAGAGAAGTTATTGGATCCTTTGGGAGTGCTGTACAGAAAGGTCCATGTTCATTGAAAGGCATCTTCTAACAGCTTTGAGCTGTTGGGTCTTTTTTCGCCATGGAATAAACAATTAATGGAACACCACCATCACTTTCAATTCTTATTAGACGTTAAAAACCAGTATTTTTTAATCCATGCATATTTTTCACATTTTATTTATTTTCTTTCTATTGTATGCTGTACTTCCTGTGGAAGCCCTATATTGGCTGCCGTTCTAGCCTTCACTGCGTAGCACAGTGTCCTTGCCTTAAACTGTTTTTAAATGGACTTTCAAATAAAAGAAAAATGCAGCAATATTATCTAGAAAAATGTAATGTGTATTTCTCGATTTTGATTATAATGTCCCTTTTTAAAAGCTTTATATGACTTCAACTAAATATATATGCATAAACAAATACAAATTTTCATTATTTTGCCTACACATTCCATTAATATAGCACTTGTAACTGTGCTGTTTTATTGGGATGGGTGACCTGTAATGGCTGTTTTACTACCAGAATCGTAGTGAGTGGAGAGCAGTGTTGCTGTATGGAGGGTTAACATGCAGTCCACTTTTATTTTTATTAATGATGCTGTAAGCAGCTGTGTATAGAAATGAATAGCACCCAATATAAATCATCTATAAACTGCCCCACTAAACCTTTTTTTATTGGTTACTTGTCGATTTCAAACCAACATTTTTTGCTGTATAATAAAATCCTCCAAAATGAAAAATCACATTAGGCTTCCAGTGAGTAACCTGACAAAACATTTTGCCTGGTGTTCTGATTCTTAAATTGTACTATTAAAAGCAACCTGTCAGGCGGGAAATATGAGAGCAAAGGTACAAACTCTGGAACTGTCATTTTTAAGCTTTATTTTTAGTCCTATGCATAGAATTTGTTTTGACACCTGATATATACACATTTCTTCTAGGTCAGTGGCTCGCCCAGAAACAGCTTCCATATTTCTATCCTGACAGGTTCCTTTTTTGATAACCTCCTAATCAGTGTTTGTTTAAGAATTTGTTGATAGAATTGCAATTCTCTGTGTTGTAACTCTGGTATAAATAAGATACTGATCATAACCACATAACTAAGTACCAACTGGTAGCTGAGGTATTTTCCAATAGCATCCTGAGTATATTCAAATATTTTTCATTTTCATTCTAATATTCTTATGATGATTTTTTTTCTACTTTAATTATTTCTGGTTAAATATCATTAAGCTTTTTTGGTTGCATTTTGAACCAGCACATTACCAAGCACACAGTATACAAACAAGGGAAAAATGTAAAACAAAAAAACTATAAATTCAATTGTTTCTGAATGAAGGATGGTAAATGTTTTTTATCAGGAAATAACTGAAATCTATCCACAGTAATGCAAACCTAGAATCAGAAAATGCCACATAATACTCCTTTATTTGGATAAAAATATACAATTAATTTAATTTAGGTTTTACTCTTGCATTGATATTTCAGCTCAATTGCTGATTTATTTTTTTCTTAAAGCTAAACTCCAGGCAAATCCTGTCCTATGATTTACAAAGCCCTATCACAAAGCACAGTCAGGCGGATAACCACTTACAGTTAAAGGAGAAGTAGGGTCAAAGCTCTTTTGGCCCTATCTCACCTGTGGGTCACTTTATTCTGCATTCCTGTAAACCATTTTCATCCAACAGCGGGCTAAAGTCAGCTGTCAGCTGACATTACTTAGCTGGTCCAGGCACTGGATCTATCCCAACTTTGTCAGGAACCACTCAGATTCCCAGACCAGTAGGTGGCTCAGCCTCTCAGCTTGCCGCTGGGAGACTAAGCAAGCCGCTTCCGCCCCCTCCACAGCCCGGCACTCTAGTGAGTGCTGGAGGGGCAGAGCAGAAAGCTGTTGACTGATAGTCACTGGCTCTCTGCTCACTATAGACTGTAAACCAAGCCGCTATCGGTCTATTATCGCCCAGTTCTTGGTCTTCAAGGCAGTGGAGGACTGAATGGACCAGTGCTGCCTCAAGCTAGGTGAGTATGTATGTTTGTTTTTTTCAATTCACATACTTCTCTTTTAAGGAATACAGTGGGGTTCCCTTCTCCACTACCAGCCAGTTGATTGAACAGTGAAGGAGCAGAAGCAGGCTGATAAGTTCATCACACTCCTCACTCTGCTCTCTCTTCCTATCAGCATGTTTCTTTTCAGCACATTTAAAGTGCTGCTGTATAGAGGATTGCAAGATACTTATAACAAGTACAAAAAAAAAAATCTGCATTCAGAGCTTTTATAACACCTTTCACCTAAATAATGGGAGCAGCCAATTTGTTAGCTAAAGCAATATCCATCTTCACAGTGAGCTCCTCTTTTATTGCATTCAAAACAATTGCTGTCACTGTGGAGGCAGCCTTAATTATAATGGGATGTGTCCACCTGTTGTTCTGTATTAGTGGCCAATTCCACTGTGCAGATGTGAAATATGTACAACCAAAATATTAGCAGAACACTAGTGAAAGGCACGGTGCTGACAAGTGAACTGCGCACATGGATTCAAGTGTCTGTCTAAAGACAATCAAGTATTAGCATAAACAATATTCTGTTCCATTGAGCTGGTTCAAGAGTGAATACTGCTATTTACTGAGGCAGATGCACCTGGAACTCTTCAGCTAATTTTGACTGAAGGGTCAAAAGGGTTCCTACTCCAGCTCTAAACTGTATCTGCTTATAGGACTACTAGAAATGTCATATATGTGCTTGTAAGGTCAAAGATTGGGGGAGGGGAGGGGCCATAAATATGAAGTTATTTAACCTTGCCATGCCAAGGGTATAGCAATACCATGCACCGTAGAACCCTTGGCATCAGCAAGGCTTAATGTTAAGGTTTATTGAAGGTTGCCTGTGTTTTTTTTGTCAGCTTGATTTTTGTAAAATGTAGACTGATGTTTAGAGCTGTTTGTATCTTTTTAATGAGTTACTCTTTCCACTTATTTATTTACTGTCTTATTTATGTTATGTTCTGTTGTAGTTCAGTTCTGGTCATTTTACTTCTGTTCATAAATGAAGTTAAAATCATTTACAGCTTATACTATTCTTGGAGCTGTTACTTATTTTTACATTGAGCATGAAGTATTACATAGTGAGTTTGTAAGCCTGGCCAGTATTTATCAAGTGCAACCAAGATCCATTGTTTGCAGGTATTAGCTGAATAACATTAGGCTCACCACATTCTTGAGCCAAGAGTCATTTTATGGGCCATTGGCCAAGACAAAGAATGCAGTGCCATGTAGTGAAGGTGTGGTAGTGGAAATATACCTATGGCACCTTGAGATGTGAGCTATAAATTGGATAGTTGGATTATCCCCACCAGTGGCTTTTGTTCCTCCAAGATAAAGCCTCAGCCTGTTAACTTTGCTTAATGCTCAGGTGAATTAGACTATAAGCCAGGATTATTTTATATGAAGAAGCCAATGGCAGCTTTGATAAAAATCAATAAAATAATGATTATTATCCATGTGTACACCACCTAAATCACCCAGTACACTGGTATATTAAATGGAGTGAACATGTAGTGGAGAACTGCTGCATTGGTGTCATGGAGACATTTTTTTCATCTGATATACTTAAGGTGATTGTAGCCGTATTAGTGCAATTGTGACAGAGAAAATTGAGTACTGTCCGTGATGCTTTTTTTATTTGCTCTAACATATCATTTTTCATGGACGAGGGTGTGTCCCCTACTTCACGGTCTAAGCGGTACTGTTTAGACCTTGAAGAAGGGGACACAACCCCCGAAAGCTCGTCCATGAAAAATGATATGTTAGTGCAAATAAAATAAAAAAAGTATCAGGGACAGTACTCAATTTTCTCTTTCATCTGATATATAATTCTTCTATGCCAGGGGTCCCAAATGTTTGAAACAAAGAGCCAGTTTACTGCCCTTCAAATATTAGGGTGACCAGTGGGAGTAGAAAGTTCTCTGGCATCGGTAAACAATGAATAAGCTTACTGATAATGGGCAATAGGAAAATACATTGGCAAATACATTATTTGAGATTTTTGCAAAGTCCTCAGTTTTTCTGTAAATGTCACAATGGAGCTAGGTTGCATGGATTAGAATATAATATTGCACTGTTTTTTTCAGTATAAAGCATATTTATGCTGAAGGAATATTGCAAAAGAGAATAGATAAATAAAACATAGCCTCCATTATAAGGGCTTGTGATTCCAAAGAGTTCCTGCCATCAGTTAGATCATAATAGTCATTTCTGAGCTACAGCATTTAGCTGTTCAGTTCTCTCAACTAGTTTCAGCCCTGTGACATGAAGCATAACATGTCCTTTACTACAATTATGTTACTAACACCTAGAAAATTAGCAAGCAACAGTGTCAATAATATAGAGAATAACTGCCACCACCATGTGGGGACAGGTACACTTTAATGCTCACGGACATAAAATTTGTTCACTGTGTGATACTTTTAAGCTACTACAGACACCTACAAGCCACTAGCTGTTGTAAAGCTACAAATCCAAGATGATCTACAGACCTTATGTATCCAATTCATTTTATAAGTTGCATTTAAATATTGGCAGCTGGAGTATGATTGGCAACTGTGGGAGACAGAGAGGCTTTAGACCCTTAAGTAATATTCCAGCTCTTGTTGGATTGTCTAGTTACACAATTAGTGGGTCACAAGTCTACTTTATGTATACTTTTTCATAATTATAATAGTATGACAATATTTACTCAGTAAAATATATTTAGTATTCATTTTTAGCTATTTTTGCTATGCTTCTATGCATAAGTATATCAAAATCAAAGTATTACAGCCACATGTCAGAAATATACTTAGCCAAATGAACAAAGTTTTAGCATGCTGGTGAAGTAATTTTTTTTTTTTTTCTGTTTATAACTTTAATTTCTTTATAAAATATGAAATGCTCAGAACTGAACTAAAATATGTAATCAGGATTAATTGTGAATGTGTTTTATGTTCCTCATTATGTTCCTGTCAGTAATACAATGGAAACGCTACCATCACATAGATTAACGATTTCTCTGCACTTTCCATGTGTCTCAGTGATTTGCATAAAATGTTTTTTTTTAACAAAAATGTTGTTGCCGTGTTTTTTCTTACTGGTTTTTGTCTAATTTTCAACATATATTTTATGTATATTAAGTAGAAATGAACAGGCTGTAAAAACCACTTTAATATATTATGTCAAGGTTTCACAATATAAAGTCTTGCCTGTCCAACTCTCACTCCAGTGCGTTTCACCCTAGAAAGTGCTTAATCACAGAGATTAAAGTATACCTAAAGGCAAAACCTTTTTTTTCTATTTATTATATATAATTTTTGGATAGAGTGGAGATGGATTAGAAAACCTGTATTTGTCCTGTTTACCATATCATTGAAAGTTAAAGTAAAAGAAAATCCCAAATTTTGAGTTGCCCCCAGCAAAGTAATAGAGGGGAAATCTTCCAATGGGGACACTATTTCTGGGGACCCCAATGCATTCTCTTAGTTTGCAAGCATTTCCTCTCACTTCCTAGTTGGCTATTGGACATGAAGTGAAGGGAAATCTCTGAAATGGGACACAGATGGCGAAACTAAATCTGACGGGTTTTAACCCTCCTTTACTCTATCCAAAATAAAAAAAATAAAAGTTTTGCCTATAGTTCTACTTTAAGTTATAATGTGGCTCTCGGCTCCAATCAACATAGATTTTGGAATCCTCTCAGCAAGTCTTGAGTATGAAAATATGTATACACGCTCTATAGTGCAGGGTCATATAGGCACCTATGGGCTTATTCAGTGAGTAATTGGAACGAGCAGTAACTCCTAGTGACCAGTAATCAGCTAAGTGATTAATTCTGATTGTTACCTTTTTCTTAATGAATAAGCCCATGCATCTTCCAATATGAAAATCTCAATGAACATTTTGAATAGTGTTTCTCCAGATGGTGTTCCATGTTTCTGTGTATTTGAAAATTCCTGCACACTAAAGTAGAAGTGAGGTTTTGACCACCAATGTTTTCAGACCACAAGTACCATCTTTTCAATTGGATTCAGTTAAAGCTCACCGATAACGTCTCTGAAGTTTAGTTACAAAAATCTGCATATTTTTAGTAAACTAACTTGCAAGTAATGAAGTACAGTATGTACCACGCTGTGCAGGCAGCTGGGTCCTGTAGAAATCTTATCTGCAGGGATGCCATGTCCTCTTCCTGGAGCATATCTTATGGTACAGTGCTGAGATGGTTATAAGCGTAGAGTCTTCTGTAAAACTGCAGTGAGCAAACTCCCGACCGCCCCCCTCCTCCCCCCTCTATGGGGGCATATTTCATTAGAGGTAAGTTAGGTCACTAATGCTATAGGAAAGATTTTTTTCCCTCAGCTTTAATATGTTGGTTAATTCACTGTGTATTTTATTCTTGTCTGCAAACACTGTCTGTCCCTTTGCTTCAGCTATGTTTCTAGTCCACTTACTGCAGACTCCAGAGAATGATCACACATGTTCTTAAAGTGTATGTAAGGTCAAAACTTTTCTTTTAGTTTTGGACAGAATGTAGAAGGGTTGGAATATCCATCAGGTTTCTTATTGCTGATTGTGTCCTTACTAGGGGTACTAAAGCCTGGTACACACTATGAGGTTTTTTTCATTCAACCCAAAAAAAACTGTCAGCCCCGGTCAGAGCCACTGTACTAACTCTGCAAAGTTACTACAGTGATCTCCCCCACTGAGATGTTGTGTTCTGAAAGGGGGGCGGCTTGGGAGTCGGTCAGGATACAGGACTGCTCTTACAGCCTTGTTTTACTAATGTCCAATCCTCTGAAAGCAGGAGAATAACCAAATGTACCCGAGTTCTGTAATGTTTAAAGAATACGTTTACCTTTCCGAACATGTTACACCCTTATACAGGGTGTAACGTGATACTGATGCAGCAGCCACTGCACCCTCACCTCCCCCCCCCCCCCCCCCTCAAAGTCCCTGTTGTGACAGCAAGCCAGGGATCTTCTTCCCACACCCGCTGTAACAATTTAAAAGTTCTGTGAATGGGGGAGCTACAACTACAGTCATCCTTTGCGACTAAAGAACTACCCGGGCGCTGATGAGTGCTCTAGGTAGTTCATTGATGCTTCCTGTCATTCAGAAACTGCCTGCCCACATTAGGTACATGCAGACAGCTACACTGACAGGCTTCAGAAGCCTGAGATTGCACCCAGGATCTGCTGATCATGGGTGTAATGCTCTGCAGGTTCCTAATAATTTTTTATTTTTTTACAAAGGTTAACATATCCTTTTAAAAAAGTGACTAATTGATGTTCAGTGTGGAATGGGAAGGGTGTTATCATATTATATAAAGTATACGAAACCTTGTACCTGGCCTGTACCTAGACATCACAGCTTAGCATGCTGACATACTATAAAAAGCATGGAGAGGGAGTAGAACACCTGTCACTATTTTATTGCTGTCTGTGCCGCTTTGAGGAAAAGCACTGACTCTATTTATCTTGACTACTGTTATCACAGAGAGTGAGAGAAAATCCCAAATGTTTAGCTGTCAGCAGAACAGGATTAGTGGGGAAATTTTTTAGATATATACAGTGGGGGAAATAATTATTCAACCCCCCCCCCCCCCTGCAGATTTTGCAAGTTTGCCTACTTACAAAGAAATAAAGGGTATATAATTTTTATCATGGGTGTATTTTAAATGATAGAGACAGAATATCAACAAAAATCCCGAAAAAACACAAATGTTATAAATTGTGTTGCAATTCAGTGACTAAAATAAATATTTGATTCCCTACCATCCAATAATTCTTGCTCCCATAGACTGTCTACAGTATGTGCTCATGTGGTACACAGAATAGTCCTTTCAATTTATTAAGGTGCTCCTAAAAACAACTCGTTATGTGTATAAAAGACACCTGTCCACAGAATCTCTTTCTTCCATTGAAACCTCACGATCACGGGCAACACCGAAAAGCTGTTAACCACTTTCAGACCGGACCAATTTGCAGCCAAAGGACCAGGCCCCTTTTTGCGATTCGGCACTGCGTCGCTTTAACTGACAATTGCGCGGTCGTGCGACGTGGCTCCCAAACAAAATTGACGTCCTTTTTTTCCCACAAATAGAGCTTTCTTTTGGTGGTATTTGATCGCCCCTGCGGGTTTTATTTTTTGCGCTATAAACAAAAATAGAGCGACAATTTTGAAAAAAATTTGTTATTTTTTACTTTTTGCTATAATAAATATCCCCAAAAATATATTAAAAAACATTTTTTTTCCTCAGTTTAGGCCGATACGTATTCTTCTACATATTTTTGGTAAAAAAAATCGCAATAAGCGATTATTGATTGGTTTGCGCAGAAGTTATAGCGTTTACAAGATAGGGGATAGTTTTATAGCATTTTTATTAATAATTTTTTTTTATTAGTAATGGCGGAGATCTGCGATTTTTTTTGTGACTGCGACATTATGGCGGACACATCGGACATTTTTTACACATTTTTGGGACCATTGTCATTTTTACAGCAATTAATGCTATTTAAATGCATTGATTCCTGTAAAAATGACACTGGCAGTTTAGGGGTTAACCACAAGGGGCAGTGTAGGGGTTAAGTAGGCCTAGGGGTGTGTTTCTTACTGTGGGGGGGCGTGGCTGTCAGCTAGTGAATGCTGATCTCTGCTCCAATCACAGGGAGCAGAGATCGGCGTCGCTAGTTGCTAGGCAGAACGGGGAGATGCTGTTTATCTCGGCATCTCCCCGTTCAGCCGTCCCGTGAGACGATCGCGGATGTCCCCGTGGCGATCGAGTCCGCGGGGACCGCGATCGGACTCACGGGGGTCCCGACCGGCGCGGGAGCGCGCCGCTCCCGGCGCGCTCCCGATGGCACGGACAGGCAGAAAGGAGGGACTTATATATACGCCCTCCTGCCTGTACGTGCCATTCTGTCGACGTACATCTGTGTGCGCCGGTCGGCAAGTGGTTAAAGAACATCAGGGACAAAATTGTAGACCAGCACAAGGCTGAAATGGGCTACAAGACGGGCAGCAAGAAGCTTGGTGAGAAGAAAACTGTTAGAGCGATTATTCGCAAATGTAAGAAATACAAAATAATGATCAATCGCCCTCGGTCTCGAGCTCCATGCAAGATTTCGCCTCATGGGGTAAGGATGATCATGAGAAAAGTGAGGGATCAGCCCACAACTACACAGAGGAGCTTGTGAATTATCTCAAGGCAGTTGGGACCACAGTCACCAAACAAACCATTGGTAACACAATACGCCGCCATGGATTGAAAGCCTGCAACGCCCACAAGTTCCCCCTCCTCAAGAGGGCACTTGTACAGGCCCATCTGAAGCTTGCCAATGAACAGCTAAATGATTCAGAGAAGGATTAATAGAAAGTGCTGTGGTCAGATGAGACCAAAATTTTGCTCTTTGGCATTAACTCGATTTGCCGTGTTTGGAGGAAAAAAATGCTGACTATGACCCTCATTCCCCGTACACACGAGCGGAAAAATTCTGCCAGCAAAAGTCAGATGAGAGCTTTTGTTCAGAAAATGCGACTTTGTGTATTCCAGCCAGCAAAAGATTGAGAGCATGTTCTCAATTTTTCGGTCAGAAAAAGTTCCGATCAGATATTCTGATCATCTGTACCAATTCCAATGTGCAAAATTCCTATGCATGCTCGGAAACAATTTGATGCATGCTCTGAAGCATTGAACTTCATTTTCTCTGCTCATCGTAGTGTTGTATGTCACTGCGTTCTTGACGGTCAAAAGTTCAGCAAACTTTTGTGTGACCGTGTGTATGCAAGCCAAGCTTGAGCGGAATTCCGTCGGAAAAAACGTCCAAGATTTTTCCAACGGAAATTCCGCTTGTTATACGCGGCATTAGAATACCATCCCTACATTTAAGCTCGGAGGTGGACACATTATGCTTTGGGGCTGTTTCTCTACTAAAGGTACAGGCTGACTTTGCCTCATTGAGGGCCCAATGGAATTATAAATTCTTGGATGAGAACCTTCTTCCCTCAGCCAGAAAACTGAAGATGGGTTTTCCATCATGACAATGACCCAAAACATGGCGACAAAGGAGTGGCTCAAGAAGAAGCAAATTAAGGTCATGGAGTGGCCTAGCCAATCGCCAGACCTTAATCCTATAGAAAATGAATGGAGGGAGCTGAAACTTTTAGTTGCCAAGCGAAAGCCAAGAAACCTTAAGGATTTTAAGAAAATCTGTAAAGAGTGGACCAAAATCCCTGAGATGTGTGCAAACACCGTAACCAACTACAAGAAACAGCTAACCTCTGTGTTTGCCAACAAGGGTTTCTCCACCAAGTACGAAGTCATGTTTTGCTTGGGAATCAAATACTTTTTTACTCACTGAACTGCAACTCAATTTATGACATTTGTATCATGATTTTTTTCTGGATTTTTGGTTGATATTTTGTCTCTAATTATTTTCCTCACTGTATACAAGGTTCCAGGAGCATCGCTCTGATTCATACTGTATTAAATTGTATTGTAATTGTACGGTCTACCCTAAGGCCTGATTCACACCTATGCATTTTTAGTGCTTTTTGCATTTTGCAGATTTGCACTGCAGTCCATTTAACATGGTTTTCTATGGAACACGTTCTGTAGTGCAAATTTGCAAAATGCAAAAAGCACTAAAAATGCATAGGTGTGAATCCAGCCTTATATTGTAAAGTGCTGCGTAAACTGTTGGCGCTATATAAATCCTGTATATTAATAATAATATATTTGCATCAGTAGCTGCAACACACACTAGTTGTATCACCTTATAGAGATTCTAGTATGCAACACACCCTAAACAAACTGTTTACCAAATTCCCATCTACCATAAATAAATAAATACATTAATATAAATGGTCCACTCCTTTCCTTGAAAATTCTTATCTGAATGCCCAGTTTGGTAGCCATAATGGTGCCACATCCTGGTAAGTAGATACTGAAAGGAGGTTTATGGAAGGGTCTTTTGGAAAGGCATCACTATGACAAATATTTAAAAATACAAATAAGATTGTATTTAATAAAATTATAAGACACTAATAAAAATACATGTAACAGTAAATGCTAAATTTGCACAGGATGATGGGACTTTCTTTATACAGGGAAAAGCTCTATATCCCAAAAAATTGTGGGTACCCCTACGCGTTTTGACTCAAGGGTCTTCGTCTGGGGTTCACAAGAGCAACAAATTGAACAACTGTTACATGGCAGAGAAAACGTGCATGAGCACCAGGATCCCTCCAAATCCTCCACAAGTAGAAAACAATTCAAGGACATAAACTTAAATTTCACATTTGGGGGAGGGTCCAGAGGTAGAGATAGTCAGTCAGCGTGGAACATATTCCAAAGGGTAGTATTAGGGGCATTAGTGGTAGGTTGACTAAAGCACATAAACCTGAGGTAAGTATAGTAACAAGTCCTATTTGCAATCTCGGAACACTCAATAAGAGGACAGTATGAGACCGGTCTAAACTATGTGGCATGTTCACTAATGCCAGGAGCCTGGCGGACAATATGGAAGAACTAGAGATATTGTTGTATGAGGAGGATTTCGATTTTGTGGGAATTTCAGAGACTTGGTTCAACAGCTGTCATGATTGGCTGGCAAACATTCAAGGGGATTCCCATTTATCACAGGGATAGAGAAGGTATAAAAGGGGGAGGGGTATGCCTGTATATCAAGAATAATGCACAAGTGAATGTGAGAGATGACATCACTAAGGGAGCTAGGGAGGAAATGGAATCCTTATGGGTAGAGCTCCAAAGGGATGAAACTAAGGGGAAAATAATACTGGGAGTATGCTATAGGCCCCCTAACCTGAGGGGGAGACGGACTTCCTATCACAATTTGGATTAACAGCAAGGATGGGAAGTGTCATCATAATGAGGGGTTTTAATTATCCAGACATAGACTGGGCGGAAGGAACCGCACATTCGCCTAAGTTCCTAAATGTCTTGCAGGACAATTTCATGGGTCAGATGGTAGACGCACCAACTAGAAACAAATCTTTACTAGACCTACTGATTACCAACAATACAGACCTGATCACGGATGTGGAAATAAGGGGCAATTTAGGAAACAGCGATTACAGGCCAATTAGCTTCAGTATAAATTACACAAATAGGAAACAAGGGGAATACAAAGACACTGAATTACAAAAGAGCCAACTTCCCTAAACTACGAACCTTGCTAGAAGATATAAATTGGGATAAAATCTTAGGAACAAAGAACATGGAGGAGAGATTGGTGTGCTTTAAGAGCATATTAAATAAAGGCATTAGCCAGTGCATCCCATTGGGAAATAAATTTAAGAGTGAACAAAAGTCCTGGATGGCTTAACTCCAATGTAAAAAATGCATATAAAAGCAAAGGAGAAGGCCTTCACAAAATACAAGGCTGAGGGATCATCATAAGCATTCAGACTTTACAAAGAATGCAACAAGAAATGTAAGGGTGCAATTAGGGCGACTAAGATGGAACAAGAAAGACGCATAGAGGAGAGCAAAATTGATCCCAAGAAATTCTTTAAGTATATAAACAGTAAAAAAGGGAGGACAGATCATATTGGCCCCATAAAGAATGAGGAAGGAAATCTGGTTACAAAGGATGGGGAGATGGTGAAGGTATTGAATTTATTCTTCTCCTCAGTCTTCACGAGGGAATCAGGGGGCTTCAGTAACCAAAACTGCAGTGTTTATCCTCAAGACACATCACAGGAAGCACCCTCATAACAGAGGACAGATTAATAAATAGACTTTGAAAACGTAAAATTAATAAGTCACCGGGACCAGATGGCTTGCACCCGAGAGTCCTTAGGGAACTCAGTCAAGTAATTGCATCACCATTGTATCCTAATTTTTACAGACAGTCTACTGACTGGAATGGTACCAGTTGATTGGAGAAAAGCCAATGTAGCTCCAATATTTAACCACTTTAGCCCCGGAAGATTTGGCTGCTCAATGACCAGGCCATTTTTTGAAATACAGCACTGTGTCGCTTTAACTGACAATTGAGCGGTCATACGACACTGTACCCAAACAAAATTGACGTCCATTTTTTCCCACAAATAGAGCTTTCTTTTGGTGGTATTTGATCACCTCTACGTTTTTTTTATTTTTTGCACTATAAACAAAAGAAGAGCGACAATTTTGAAAAAAAAAACACTATCTAAGGTAACGTCGTTTCGCCCAGCGTCGTTTCGCCCAGCCATGCCATTTTGCCACAGTAAAACTGCGGCGGCTGGTCGGCAAGCAGTTAAAGGACCAAAATACATCCCTGGGAATTAGACCAGTTATTCGGCGTACGCACGCTCTGACTTTCCGGCGGGATTGTCCGCTGGACCTAGTCCAGCGGGCAAACCACCGGACTTTCCAGCGGAGGTCCGCCAGACTTTCCGAACGTGTGGACTTGCCCACACACACCCGGACTTTTCCGCGGACAATCTCCTGGAGTTTTGCCGAAAGTCCGCAGGACTTTTGAAATGAACGGGCTTGCCGACACACGATCGGAAAGTCCGTTCA
Organism: Lithobates sylvaticus; assembly: GCA_028564925.1. NCBI lineage: Eukaryota > Metazoa > Chordata > Amphibia > Anura > Ranidae > Lithobates > Lithobates sylvaticus. The sequence continues at coordinate 632,806,730 of CM053026.1, forward strand.
TCCGTCACTCCAGGTAGACGGGACTAGAGAAGGCAGTGAATGCCGCCGCGCTAGCCCCGTCACCTGGTATGGATTTAAAGGGGAATCCCTACGCCGAAAAAACGGCGTGGGGGTCCCCCCCAAATCCATCTCAGACCCTTATCCGAGCATGCAGTCCGGCCGGTCAGGAAAGGGGTGGGGACGAGCGAGCGCCCCCCCCTTCTGAGCCATACCAGGCCGGGTGCCCTGGGGAAAGGGCGGCCCTGTGGCCCCCCCACCCCAAAGCACCTTGTCCCCATGTTGGTGAGGACAAAGGCCTCTTCCCGACAACCCTGGCCGCTGGTTGTCGGGGTCTGTGGGCGGGGAGCTTATCGGAATCCGGGGGCCCCCAGATACCAGCCCCCCACCCTATGTGAATGAGTATGGGGTACGAGGTACCCCTACCCATTCACCTAAGGAAAAAAGTGTAAATAAAAAAACGGTACTGTGACCTCATATGGGGGTGGGGTCACCATGTGACCCGCCCCTTGTCCCTATATAAGTCACATCACAGCGTGTCTCTACCATTACGGCCAGAGAGAGCGTCGTGTCAATATCGGATGAAGAAAGAAGAACAAGAAGCAGAAGGCGGCGGCGACGACGACGGCAACAGAAGCCACCGGCAAGAAGAACAGAAGAGACCCCCGAAGTCGGAACAAGACCCCCAGACGACGGCGGCGACGAAGAAGAAAGCCGGGCTCCTCCGCTAGTGAAAGAGCTAGTAAAAGAGCAGAAGATAGCGGAGGAGTCTGGCGAGAAGACCCCCCAAGACGGAAGAAGACCCCCGGAGCTGTGCAATACAGTATTTTAAAAATTGTCGTTTTTTTTATTTACACTTTTTTCCTTAGGTGAATGTGTAGGTGTACCTCGTACCCCATACTCATTCACATAGGGTGGGGGCCGGTATCTGGGGGCCCCCTTATTAAAGGGGGCTCCCGGATTCCGATAAGCCCCCACGCCCGCAGACCCCGACAACCAACGGCCAGGGTATCGGGAAGAGGCCCTTGTCCTCATCAACACGGTGCACGACAAGGTGCTTTGGGGTGGCGGCCCCCCTTTCCCCAGTGCACCCCCCATGTTGAAGGCACACAGCCTGGTACGGCTCAGGAGGGGGGGGCGCTCGTCCCCACCCCTTTACTGACCGGCTGGGCTGCATGCTCGGATAAGGGTCTGAGATGGATTTGGGGGGACCCCCACGCCGTTTTTTCGGCGTAGGGATTCCCCTTTAAATCCATACCAGGTGACGGGGCTAGCGCTAGTCCCGTCTACCTGGAGTCACGTTCTAAATGAACGGACTTTTCTCCGTGTGTAAGGCAAGTTCGTTCATTTCAAAAGTCCCGCAGACTAGCACACAGACGGCGGGATTGTCCACCGGACTGCCGAGTCCAGCGGACAATTTTAAGTCTAAACTTAAAACTTAGTCCGCCGGACTTTTGGGAGGAAAAAGTCCGCCGGAGCCCACACACGGTCGGAATGTCCGGTGGACAATCCCGCGGGAAAGTCCGCTCCTGTGTACGCGGCCTAAGACTAACATCAATGGTATGCAAGCTCTTGGAGGGGATAAGGGACTATATACAAGATAAAACGGTATCATTAGTAATCAGCATGGATTCATGAAGAATCTTTCCTGTCAAACTAATCTATTAACCTTCTATGAGGAAATGAGCTGCCATCTAGATAAAGGAAGGCCCGTAGACATGGTGTATCTGGATTTTGCAAAAGCATTTGACACAGTTCCCCATAGACTTTACTGTACAAAGTAAGGTCCGTTGGCATGGACCATGGGGTGAGTACATGGATTGAAAACTGGCCACAATGGCGATTTCAGAGGGTGGTGATAAATGGGTAGTACTCGGAATGGTCAGGGGGTGGAAAGTGGGGTTCCCCAGGGTTCTGTGCTGGGACCAATCCTATTTAATTTGTTCATAAACGACCTGGAGGATGGGGTAAACCGTTCAATCTCTGTATTTGCGGACAATGCTAAGCTAAGCAGGGCAATAACTTTGCAGGATGTGGAAACCTTGCAAGAAGATCTGAACAAATTAATGGGGTGGGCAACTACATGGCAAAAGAGGTTTAATGTGGAAAATAATAATAATGCATTTGGATGGCAAAAATGTAAATGCAATCTACTCACTAGGGGAGGGGAACCTCTCGGAGAATCCAGGATGGAAAAGTACCTAGGGGTCCTAGTAGATGATAGGCTTAGCAATGGCATGCAATGCAGGAAATAAATAAATAAAAATAAACTATATAATTATTTTTTCTATTGAGTTTTTAACTTTGTGAAAACTTACACCTTAATATGTGTCTGTGTGATAAAATATGTTCTGTGCCTTTTAATTGCTAGTCCTGTACTTTCAGTTCCCTTTCCTGATTGTTCCATATCTCTCTCTGCTGCTGTTGCTAGGCAGATTAGAAAAACAGGACATCCTTCCGAAAAATTATTTATAACTGTATTAATAACACTGAGTAAACAGTTTCTCTACACTTACTGCCTGCCTGCCAGTGTCCCATTGTGTTAATTGAAGCTCGTTAGGGCGGGCCGAAATACCAACCTGGCCCACCTATTGAGCTCCCTAGTTGCACTGCTGAGCCAGAAGACAGCAGGGCATCAGTGAGCTCAGTGGCCTGGCCTGGCCTGTCGCCAGCCAAGTCCCCCCCCCCCCCAGTAGTCGTGTTTGGAGGAAGACAAATGCGGACTATGACACTAAGAACACCATCCCTACAGTAGAGCACAGAGGTGGAATCATTATGCTTTGTTGCTGTTTCCCTGCTAAAGGTTCAGGCTGACTTTGCCGCATTGAGGGGCTGATGGAAGGGACCATGTATTGTAAAATCTTGGATGAGAACCTTCCCTCAGCCAGAACACTGAGGATGGGTCATGGATGGGTCATTCAGCATGACAGTAACCCAAAACATACCGCCAAGGCAACAAAGGAGTGGCTCAAGAAGAAGCACATTAAAGTCATTGAGTGGCCTAGCCAGTCTCCAGACCTTAATCCTATAGAAAATTTATGGAGGTTGCGGAAACTTCGAGTTGCCAAGTGAGCCTAGAAACCATAAGTATTTAGAGAAGATCTGTAAGAAGAGTGGACCAAAATCCCTCCTGCAGACCTGGCCACCAACTACAAGAAACATCTTACCTCTGTGCTTGCCAACAAGTGTTTCTACACCAAGTCCTAAGTCATGTTTTGCTTGGGGATCAAATATTTATTTTACTCACTGAACTGCAACTCAATTTATAACATTTGTAAAACATGTTTTTTATGGATTTTTAGTTGGTATTCTGTCTCTATCATTTAAAATACACCAATGTTAAAAATGATAGACCCTTCATTTCTTTGTAAGTAGGCAAACTTACAAAATTTGCAGGGGATCAAATAATTATTTTCTCCACTGTATACTGAGACGCACCTTAATATGGGATATGCTCAGAGTGAGAGGCACCCTATTTTATTATAGGGCTTCTCTCAGTATATCACATAATAGGGATCTCTTAGTATATATACCATATAGGGGGGTCTCTCTCACTCGCAATCAGTATATCCCACAATAGGGGGTCTCAGTATATACCTTGGGGGAAGTCCTCAAAATTTCTATTGGCTTGCTCGCATTTGGCGCATGGAAATTAGCTGAGGGCGAGTGTGGAGCAGGGTCTGGGCCGACAGTTTCCTGGCTGATCGCTTTTGGCAGAAGCCGTGCAGCCTTTTATAATACAGGACATCAGAGCAGCCCGGGGGCAATTGCCTTCCTGCCCCTGGGCTGCTCTGACACCCTGTAAAAAAAAGGCTGCACCGCTTCTGCCAGAAGCAATCAGCCAGGAGACTGTGTGATCCGGCCGGCTCTCCTTCTGACAGAGTGGGGATCTCCTGCTGTGACACAGCTTGGATATGAAACGCCAGCCACTGTCAAAGTCCTGCCTCCTGGGCCAGCTCCTTTGATAGACAGCACACTGGTCCAATGCCAGTCCAGGAGGGTGGGACTTTGTATGACAGCGGCCGGCGTTTCATCTCCAATTGTGTTTCAGCGGGAGATCCCCGATCTGTGTGATCTGGCTGACAATTCTCCCAATTCCTCCCTGTGACCCCTGCTGCATTGATGGACACTGATGAGGCTGCAATTTTGGGCACTGATGGGCTGCATTGATGAGCACTGATAGGATGCATTGATGAGCACTGATGAAGCTGCACTGATGGGCACTGATAGGCTGCATTGATGAGCACTAGTAGAATGCATTGATGGGCAGGGCACTGATGAGGCTGTACTGATGGGCACTGATAGGCTACATTTATGGGCACTGATAAGGCTGCACTGATGTGCTGCATTGATAAGCACTGATAGGCTGCATTGATGAGCACTGATAAGATGCATTGATGAACACTGATAGGCTGCATTGATGAGCACTGATAAGGCTGCACTGATGGGCTGCATTGATCAGCACTGATGAGGCTGCACGGATAGGGCTGCACTGATGAAGTGGCACTGGTAGGGCTGCACTGATGAGGCAGAACTGATAAGCTGCACTGATGGGTAATAATATGCTGCACTTATGGGTACTGATATGCTTTATGTTAATATTGTTAATATTTATTTTTGTAACTTAATTATGCATAAAACATTTAACAGTGTAATTTCATGAGATAATTTGCAAGGGTGTGTTTAGGGGCGAGGTAGGGTAAGGGTTAAGTGGGGCAACTGGTGGCGAGTAACTCTCAAGGCCTGGCTAGAAATTTTGAGTCCTGCCTTTTGGGTGTCTCTCACAGTATATCCCATAATAGGGCACCTGCCCCCTATTATTGGATATACTAGTACTGAGAGACCCTTAATATGGGATATTCTGGGAGTGAGATAGGTGTGGGGCTCAGGTCCTTATCCAAGCATGCAGGCTGGCAGGTCAGGAAAGGGAGGCGAGAGCTCCTGAACCACACCAGGGATAAATTCTCAACAAGAGGGCGGGTGCTTTGGGGCAGGGTGGGCTTTACCACCATGCATCGGCCAGTGATGTCACAAGGGGGTGGGGCCACCATGTGACATCACTGAGTGACCCCCGCTACCTTACCTATTTAAGAACTGTCAGATGGAGGATCGGGCAGTCAGCGATTACCCTTCGGTGGATTCGCTTTGTTGGGGGGGTTCGGCGGGTGGCGTAATTGACAACGGATCTACACCGGGGGACACTATGTTTGGATTTTTAATAAAGGAATTTTCAAAAACTGTGTGTTTTTTTTTTCCTATGTGACACTTTTTTTGGTGAATGAGAAAGGGTACAATGTACCCCATACTCATTCACATGGGGGGGGGCAGGATCTGGGGACCCCCTTGTTAAAGGGGGCTTCAGGATTCTGCATAAGCCCCTGACCACAGACCCCCCACAACCACAGCCCAGGGTTGTGGGGAAGAGACCCTTGTCCCCATCAACATTGGGACAAGGTGCTTTGGGGCGGGGGGACAGAGCCCCCCCTGCCCCAAAGCAACCCCCCCATGTTGAGGGCATGCGGCCTGGTATGGTTCCGGAGGGGGCGCTCACTCATCCTCTCCCTTTCCTGACCTGCCGGGCTGCATGCTCCGATAAGGGTCAGGTATGGATTGGGGTGGCCCCTATGCTGTTTTTTTCACAAATTCGGCAATTTTTTTTTTTTTTTACATTTGGCTGTCAGTGGGGATTCCCGTTGACTCATCGGTTGTTAAGGGATGCGGCAGCCGGATTCCCGGTCTGCTCCTTAGCAGCCAGCTATATATAGGGTTTTATAGGGAAAAAAACGCAAAAAGCATCAAACACATCAAAAAGGCAACACTTGAGTTTCTGGTGCGACTCCATTGAATATTACAAGCAAAAAGCAATCTGCTGAGAGAAAAAGTCCCAGACCCTTTCCAAAAATGCACCGGCTGAAAAACGCATATATGTGAACGTGTACAATAGGAAACCATGTTAGATGGACTGTAGTGCGTTTCTGCAAACTGAAAAACGCACCAAAAAGCGCATAGGTGTGAACGTAGGGATAGGCAGTATTCAGTTGACATTTGGGAACATATTTTAAACTCTGTGCAATGGGTTTCTCTCTCTCCTTCTCATTGATTGACTGGTATAAATTTACATAGGGTGTATAGATCCTACATTTTTAAATATAAATTGGAGTGAGAGAAAACCTGTATTGTAATAGATGTGGTCATTCTTCAGGATCCCTTATCCACCTTATGTGGTGATGTCCCACGTTGAAGAGATATTGGGCTGAGGTGGAATGTACCTTAACCACTTCTTGCCCGGCCTATAGCAAAATGAAGGGCGGGTGATGGTTTTATTGTTTTGGCTTGACGTCATATGACCGCCTTCCGAACAAGCCGCTTGTGCGTGCCCCCAGGGGCGTGCAACGCTTGATCAGTGGTGCCGTGTGTCGCTTGGACACAGTGCATCTCCGATCATGGTAAAGAGCCTATTACCTAGACTCTTTAACATGTGATCAGCTCAGTATCGGCTGGTGAAGTTTTAAGATGGGGGCGCCAGACCCTGCCCTTCCTTTTTGATCCCACCCACTTCTCATAAGCCCCACCCCTTATAGAATCCACCCACTCCGTCCCCTGTATTTCACTTGCTTCCACCCAGTGTCAGGAGTGTACAGCTCAGCATCACAGGACAGAGTATACAGCCCTAGAATTACAGGACATAGTTTACAGCCCCAGCATCACAGGACAAAGTATACAGCTCAGTCTCATAGATCGGGGTATACAGCTCAGGATTACAGATCAGGGTATACAGCTCAGCATTACAGATCAGGGTATACAGCTCAGCCTCACAGATCAGGGTATACAGCTCAGCCTCACAGATCAGGGTATACAGCTCAGCCTCACAGATCAGGGTATACAGCTTAGCCTCACAGATCAGGGTATATAGCTCAGCATTACAGATCAGGGTATACAGCTCAGCATTAGGGATGAGCCAAACACCCCCCAGTTCGGTTCGCAGCAGAACATCTAACATAAAGTCTATGGGACGTGAATGTGAAAAATCAAAAATCAAAAGTGCTAATTTTAAAGGCTTATATGCAAGTTATTGCCATAAAAAGTGTTTGGGGACCCAGGTCCTGCCCCAGGGGAAATATATCAATGCAAAAAAAGTTTTAAAAACTGACGTTTTTTCGGGAGCAGTGATTTTAATAATGCTTAACCACTTCCCAACCACTCACTGTATATATACGTCATTTTTTTTGAAGAGGGATATCTCGGTAACGGCAGCAGCTGCTGCCACAACCGAGGTATCCCTCTTCACAGTGAGCGGTCCCCTTTAAGATAATGGTGGTCATCGCGGCGGATTCGCCGCAAGATCACCGTTATCGGCAGCGGGAGAGGTGCCCCCCCGCTCCCGCCGCTCTCCCGTGCCTTCCGCCGCTTACCGGAGCTGTCGGCAGCGGCGGAGGCGATTGGGTCCTTTCCCTGCCTGTGTATAGAGATGAGTGAGGCTAAGATGGCCCCCACTCATCTCTATACCATAGGAGGGCTGAAGCGACGTCAAAACGTCACTTCCGCCCATACGTCTTAAAGGGGAATTTACAAATGTAATTTTTTTAAATGACATTTTTTTTTTATTGCATTTAAGTCCAAATATGAGATCTGAGTATTTTTTGACCCCAGATCTCATTTTAAGAGGACCTGTCATGCTTTTTTCTATTACAAGGGATGTTTACATTCCTTGTAATAGGAATAAAAGTGATCCATTTTTTTTTTTTAAAACAGTGTAAAAAATAATAAAATTAAGTAAAATAAATAAGAAAAACCCCCAAATTTTTTTTTTAAAACACCCCGTCCCGACGAGCTTGCGCGCAGAAGCGAACGCATACGTGAGCAGTGCCCGCATATGAAAACGGTAGTCAAACCACACATGTGATGTATCGCCGCGATCGGTAGAGCGAGAGCAATAATTCTATCCATAGACCTCCTCTGTAACTCAAAAAATGCAACCTGTAGAATTTTTTAAATGTCGCTTATGGAGATTTTTGAGGGTAAAAGTTTGATGCCATTCCAGGACATGTTGGGTATCAATTTACTCGGCGTAACATTATCTTTCACAATCCCCAAAAAAATTGGGCTAATTTTACTGTTGTCATATTTATTTATTCAAAAAAGTTACCTTTTTCCAAAAAAAGTGCGCTTGTAAGACCGCTGCGCAAATACAGTGTGAAAAAAAGTATTGCAATGACTGCCATGTTATTCTATAGGGTGTTAGAAAAAAAAACAATATATAATGTTTGGGGGTTCTAAGTTTTTTTCTAGCAAAAAAAACAGTTTTAAACATGTAAACACCTAAAATACAAAATGAGGCTGGTCTTGAAGTGGTTAAAGAGAAACAATAAAAATGAAATATTGATTTAAATATCGTGCCTAAACTAGACCTCTCGTCTCCTTAGTCTGCCTGTAAAGTAGCACATCTTTCCCATATTTATAACAGTACCACAGCAAAATTTAATTTAGAAAGGAATAAAATGTAAATTAAAACTGCTTGTGACTGTAATGTATTGTTGGATCCCAGCAATATAGATAAAAATCATTGAAAAAAAATAGTGTGCGACAAAAAAGAAAAAAAAAATGGCGTGGATGAAAAAACAATGGTGTGGAGGGCCCAAAGGCACTATATACTCTGAGCAGCAGTATATATACTATACGGCCTGCCCTATATACTCTGCAGAAAAATTGGACCTTAGGTGGTGGTGTTAGAACACTGTAACTCAGGCATGTCCAAAGTCCGGTCCGCGGGCCAATCGCGGCCCGCGTTCCAGTTTTGGACGGCCCGCCTGGTAATTTTGACATATATCTTTTGTGGCCCCCAATGAATCCCTGAGCGCCAGGCCCACAAAGGATAGATATGCTGGCTGCTTTGGAGGGGGCGGGACGAGTGCGGTGCATACAGGAGAGGAGTATTTCCTGTTTACACGGCATCCTGTGTAAAAGGAAGTACTGTCTCCTGTGCTGCCATTGGACAACTGTTTGGCCATCATAGGAGGTGGGACTTTCAATTAAAGAGGCCACCGATAAAAACAGGAGTTTCTCCTGTATGTCTGTTGGCGCTCGTCCTGCCCCCTCCCTGTCTCCTCCAAGGCTGCAGATGGACATGAATCAGGCTGCACTGACGGCAATGGTGAGTCTGCATTCATGTCAATGTGGGGGCTGCATTCATGTCAATGTGGGGGCTGAATTCATGGCAATACGGTGGGGGCTGCATTCATGGCAATGGAGTGGTGCTGCAGATGGACACTGTTTAGGCTGCATTGATGGGCACTGACCCTTATTTTGCTTCACAGTTCTATATTTAAAATGTAAGTTTTTTTCCTGAAACTTCCTTTTTAAAGTTAAGGTGCGTGTTATAAGCCAATTAAATACGGTATATCCAAATAACACACCTGAGCTCATCTATTCACCACACACAGCACAAAGGCAAGAGAATTCTTGTTGGGCTGTGTATTAGTGCTCGGACGAACACCCTTAGACCGAATTTTAATGGTTTAAAGAATGTCAGGCAAAATGGTCGGCCCTCAAGCATGCTCACTTCATCAAATGTGGCCTCTTTGAAAAAAGTTTGGACACCCCTGCTGTAACCCCTCACAGTTACTCTTGTTGGGCACAGGAAAGGCCCTGCTGTTAAATATTATATCAAAAATTGTAATTACATGGCCCTGTTAAACAGGGGCAGAAAAATTGGGCCTTTGGTTTTGGTGGTGCCAGAACACTGTAACCCCTCACAGTTACTCTTGTTGGGCACAGGAACGGGCCCTCCGTTGAAATATTATATAAAAAATTGTAATTACATGCCCCTGTTAAACAGGGGCAGAAAAATTGGGCCTTAGGTGGTGGTGGTGCCCTAAACCAAAAATATTGTTGGAAGCTAGCATCATCAAGATTGAGGAGGAATAGGCTAGTCAGCATAGGCAGTCTTCAAGGGATCCCAGATCAATACCAAATTCAATCAGTTACATCAGCATTAGGTGCTTGATAGTTGCTGATCTAAGACTGATTCATTTTTATGAATGTGAGCCTATCAACGGAGTCTGTGGACAGGTGCACTCTTTGATCCGTTACAAACCCTCCAGCAGCACTGAATGTGTGTTCAGAAAGCAAACTGGATGCAGGACAGGCCAGTAGCTCAATTGCATATTGAGCAAGTTCTGGCCAGTGGTCCATCCTAAAGACCCAGTAACCCAGTGGATTCTCTATTGGAAAGGTCTCTAAGTCTGCTCTTGCCCCTAGATATTCCTGCACCATATAATACAGACGCTGGCGATGGTTGCTTGAACCAATCAGACATTGGCGCTGAGGGCTGAAAAATTGTTTAACCCCTTGCCGACCAGCGCGCAACGATGTACGTCGGCACAATGGCACGGCTGGGCAAATGGGCGTCCAGGTACGTCCCCTTTAAATCGCAGAATAGTGGGCGCACGCATGCCTGCCGCATACTCCGTGAGTGTGCCTGCGGGTCCCGCGAACTCGATGTCCGCCAGGGGCCGCAATCGTGTCACGGAGTGGCAGAACGGGGAGAGGCATTTCCCTGTCATCAGGAGCAGTGATCTTTGTCATGTTCTAGTAAGACAATCCCCCTACAGTTAGAATCACTCCCTAGGACACACTTAACCCCTTGATCGCCCCCTAGTGCATTTTTAAAGCACTGATTGCTGTATAAATGACAATGGTCCCAAAATAGTGTCAAAAGTGTCCGATGTGTCTGCCATAATGTCGCAGTCACGATAAAAAATCGCAGATCGCCACAATTGCTAATAAAAAAATTAATAATAAAAATGCCATAAATCTATCCCCTATTTTTTAACGCAAAGCAATCAATATACGCTTATTGCGATTTTTTTTTTATTACCATAGTTATGTAGAAGAATACATATCGACCTAAACTGAGAAAGAAATTTGTTTTTTTATATAGTTTCTGGGGATATTTATTAGAGCAAAAAGTAAAAAAATATATTTTTTTTCTAAATTGTCGCTCATTTTCTGTTTATATCGCAAAAAATAAAAACTGCAGTGGTGATCAAATGCCACCAAAAGAAAGCTCTATTTGTGGGAAAAAAAAGGACGCAAATTTAATTCCGGTACAGCATTGAACAACCACGCAATTGTCAGTTAAAGCAACACAATGCCAAATTGTAAAATATGCTCTGGTCAGGAAGGGGGTAAAATCTTCCGGGGCTGAAACGGTTAAAGGCATCGGTCAGCCGGCCCCCTTCTCCACCGCTCTTCCTCTGACTGAACGAAGCCTCAGCAACACGTTGTCCAGCACCAGGAAATGGTAACCTCCCAGGGTCTGGAAATGGGTTACACAAACCTTTCTTCAAGGCCTTCTGAAAATGTGTTCTCCTCTGCTCCCTCTGCGAAGGGAGGATGAGTTCTGCAACTTTACTTTTTGAGCTGACGGAATCTCTGCCCCAGTGTGGCTCCTGTCCCCTAGGCAGACCAACTCAAGCACCGCATGGCATCTTTTAGCCTGACTGCTTGTGTAGCAACCTTGAACGCTTACGGAGCACTGCTGGTTCAGAGGACAAATCTGCAGGAGAGGCCATAGAGGAAGAAGAAGGGGAGGGGGCGGAGGAGTGAGCTGTTGCAGAATCACCACTAGCATTATGGAGACGTGGTGGTGGAACAAGCTCCAACAACACTGAACCCTGTCCTGCATCCTTCCCAGCTGGCAGCAGAGTTACCCAGTGTGCCGTGAAGGAAAGGTAATGTCCCTGCCCATGCCTGCTGGACCATGAGTCAGCGGTAAAATGAACCTTACTGCTGACCGCCCTGTCCAACGTGGCCAAAACATTGCCTTCCACATGCCAGTAGAGAGCCGGAGTGGCCTTCCATGAAAAGAAATGGCGTTTTGCAGTGCTAGCAAATTGGCCAAGCTAGCATTTAGACGTTGAGCATGTGGATGGCTGGGATCGAATTTCTTTTTACAGTTCTGCAACTGGGGTAGGGAAATTTGATAGCTAAAATCAATTGGTGGTGTACTGCTAGCAGATTGGCTGCAAGTACTTGGGACACCTATTGCTATATCGTCATTCCTCTCAGTGCAGGTTTTTAAGAGGACTGGAGGTATAGTAGGGTTGGAGATCCCAGATGAGGAGCAAGGAGAAGTCTGCCTTTTTCTATGATGTGGGTTTTTCAGGTGCTGCTGCCAACAGACTGCATGGCAAGTCATCATTTGTCTGGACAAGCATGTGGTGTCCAAGCGGCTGCTGTTCTGGACATGCTTGATCCGCTTCAGACATAGGTTGCAAACAGCCACGGTGTCAAAAAAGGCCCACACCATGTAACTTTTAAAAGTCAGCGGGGAGTCGGCAGCGCTGCACCTGTGGAGCTCTGTGGTGTGATGCAATAAGGTGGCTGCCCTTAAGCTGCCCCCTAGAGGACATCCTGACTCATTGGAGTTGTGCCTCCTCCTCCTCCTCTCTTCACTCAGGCAATTAAGTACAGTCAGTGACCTCACCATCCCCTCCCTCCTCGTCACTGGAGCAAACTTGGCAGTATGCTGCAGCTGGGGGAACATGACTGCCAGTTTCTTATCCTTCTGTGGCACCCCTTCTCTCTAGGCTCACATTACTCCCTTCCTCAACCTGTGAGCCAACATCGGAGCCTTCAAATCGCTGCGCATCCTCCAGCAGCATATAACCGACACTGCTCGAATAATTCTGGGGACTGCTCCGTGCATGACGGTGGGGCTATGAAAGGAGTGACTCTGGACAAGCCGGTGGAATAGGTTGCTTTGGCAGCTGCGTTGGAAGGCAAACTACTCTGAGTCTGGGTGACAGAGAATGAGGACAGCTTCGTTATCCACTCCACCAACTCTTCTGCATGTTGTGGCTCAATAACGCGGCCAGCAGCAGAAAAAATAGACAAGCGTGCCCCACGGTCAGCTGCAGAGGATGCATCATGTTCACGACCACCACTGTTGACTATAGACACAGAGGCTGCTTGCCCTTTTTTAGTGGCCTGTGAGCGTCTGCCTCTTCTTGGTGTCCTTCCAGACATGATGTATTTTTTTGTTTTGCAACACCACACTACACTGTATTATATACTGTGTACACCGTCTGAAGTGTATGAGAAACTATACACCACCAAATGCACTGTGTATATATAGGCTACACTGAATGCAGAGTACCGGTATGTATGTGTGTGTGTGTGTGTGTGTGTGTATATATATATATATATATATATATATACACACACAGAGTATCTGACAAAAGTGAGTACACCCCTCACATTTTTGTAAATATTTTATTATATCTCTTCATGTGACAACACTGAAGAAATTACACTTTGCTACAATGTAAAGTAGTGAGGGTACAGCTTGTATAACAGTGTAAATGTAAATTGCTGTGCTCTCAAAATAACTCAACACACAGCCATTAATGTGTAAACCACTGGCAACAAAAGTGAGTACACACCCCTAAGTGAAAATGTCCAATTTGGGCCCAAAGTGTCAATATTTTGTTTGGCCACCATTATTTTCCAGCACTACCTTAACCCTCTTGGGCATGGAGTTCACCAGAGCTTCACCGGTTACCGCTGGAGTCCACTTCCACTCCTCCATGACGTCATCTCGGAGCTGGTGGATGTTAGAGAACTTGCGCTCCTCTGCCATCCATTTGAGGATCCCCCATCGATGTTTAATAGGATTTAGGTCTGGAGACAAGCTTGGCCAGTCCCTCACCTTTAGCCTCAGCTTCTTTAGCAAGGCAGTGGTTGTCTTAAAGGTGTGTTTGGGGTCATTATGATGGAATACTGCCCTGTGGCCCAGTCTCCAAAGGGAAGGGATCATGCTCTGCTTCAGTATGTCACAGTACATGTTGCCATTCATGGTTCCTTCAATGAACTGTAGCTCCCTGGTGTCGGCAGCACTCATGTAGCCTCAGACCATGACACTCCCCCCACCATGCTTAGCTTTAGGCAAGACACTGTTGTCTTTGTTCTCCTCACCTGGTTGCCACCACACATGCTTGACACCATCTGAACCAAATAAGTTTATCTTGGTCTCATCAGACCACAGGACGTGTTTCCAGTAATCCATGTCCTTAGTATGCTTGTCTTCAGCAAACTGCAGGCTTTCTTGTGCATCATCTTTAGAAGTGGCTTCCTTCTGGGATGACAGCCATGCAGACCAATTTGATGCAGTGTGCGGCGTATGGTTTAAGCACTGACAGGCTGACTCCCCACCCCTTCAACTTCTGCAGTACTGATGGCAGCACTTATACGTCTATTTCCCAAAGACAACCTCTGGATATGACGCTGAGCACGTGAACTCAACTTTTTTGGTCGACCATGGTAAGGTCAGTTCTGAGTGGAGCCTGTCCTGTTAAACCACTGCATGGTCTTGGAAACCATGCTGCAGCTCAGTTTCAGGGTCTTGGCAATCTTATTCCATCTTTATGTAGAACAACAATTCTTTTTTTTTTAGATCCTCAGAGAGTTCTTTGCCATGAGGTGCGATGTTGAACTTCCAGTGACCAGTATGAGCGTGTGAGAGCGATAACACCAAAGTTAACACACCTGCTCCCTATTCACACCTGAGACCTTGTAACACTAACGAGTCACATGACACTGGGGAGGGAACATGGCTAATTGGACCCAATTTGGACATTTTCACTAAGAGCCGGTTCACACCGGGGCGACTCGTCAGGCGACTTAGCCGCCTGACAAGTCGCGTCCCGTTCTGTAGTATGGAACCGTTCTAATAGGAGCGACACAAGTCGCTCCGACTTAGAAAAAGGTTTTTGTACTACTTTGGGGGCGACTTCAGGCGACTTGCATTGACTTCTATACAGAAGTCATTTTGCAAGCCGCCGCTGAAGTCGGATGCCGGTCGCCTGAGGCAGTCGCGCTCCAAGTTGTGCTGCCTCAGTGTGAACCGGCTATTAGGGGGTGTACTCACTTTTGTTGGCAGCAGTTTAGACACCAATGGCTGTGTGTTGAGTTATTTTGAGGGGACAGCAAATTTATACTGTTATACAAGCTGTACACTCACTACTTTACATTGTAGCAAAGTGTCATTTCTTCATTTCTTCAGTGTTGTCACATGAAAAGTTATAATAAAATATTTTACAAAAATGTGAGGGGTATACTCACTTTTGTGAGATACTGTGTGTGTGTGTGTGTGTGTGTATATATATATATATATATATATATATATATATATATAGTTTAGTGTGTGAGTGTGTGAGTGTGTATATATATTTATTAATACACCGCCTCAAGTATATTAGAAACAGTACACCACCGAATGCACTGTAGTTATAGGCTACACTAGACTGAGTGTGTATGTGTGTGTGTGTGTAATATATATATATATATATATATATATATATATATATATATATATATAATGTAGCACTGACCCCCGAAGGAGCTTCTGGTTTTTGTTGAGCTTACCTTTATCTCACTTGTTTACTGTGTCCATCCTAGGAGTCCCATTGTAGAGTTGGTTAAAGAATTTTGGCTCTGACACTTAGTCCTTTTTCCTTAGATTTATTTGAAAGAACATAAATTTGCAATAGAGGGTTAAGGGGAATGCAGGTACCGTGTAATTTGCGGGTTAGAGGTATTTCCTTGATCCAGAGGACAAACAGCTTCCACAGACTGGATCTAGCAACCACCGGATAGGCCCCTCTCACTGACCTAGCAGCCGATGAGACGTTTGGTCAAAGTCTCTGCCACAGACTTGTCAATTTAACGGAATCGTTGTGCAATCCTCTGCCACAGGAATACACAACCAGCAACTTTTTGAAAATTAAATAACTGTCACACAGTACCAGTTTCTTTCAGCCAATCCGGCGGTACTGTGTCGTAGGTGACCCGGGATGTGTCCTCCAACTGAGTCTCCAGGATCTTCCAGAGATACTAGCCTTGTTGCTCGGTCCTCCTGAAAAAAGTCCTCCCCTGGATCCTCCAGTCGCTTGGCTTCTCCCCGCAGGCAAGACAGCACAGGACCACCCCTGGATCAGTAGGCCCCAGGGCTTCTGGGCCTACCCTTCAGTTGCGAAGCCTCGGGCCAGCCGGCCCTGAGACATAGCCTAAGGCATAGAGAAAGGAGAGTATGGCTGGAGAAACCTCACAAAGTAAAATAAAGTAAATAGCATAAGGCAGCACACACCTTAGGCCAGGAAGGCCATGAGTACTTTCCGAGTAAAAAGGGTACCCAATGCATTTAGCCTGTTGCATTTCCAACACTTACCGGTGGTGACAGCGACACCCAGGGCGCTATATATATATATATATATATATATCTCAAATATGCCACTAACTGAATATCCTGCCTGCTTAATCTATATCTCTGTCCACGCCAACAACACTACACATGGCCGCTATCTCAGAAGCCTTATATAGTGTGGGGCGTGGACTTAGTCCCCCTGAGCCATAATTGGCCAGAGGCACCCTGCCTTTGGCCAATGATGGCTCTCTCAGCAGAGAGCAGGTCAGGTGCAGGCCAATCATCATACAGCAATGCACTGCGATCTCGCACACAAATTTTCCACAAGCGCACCATATGTTCGGTTTGTTATAGAACAAACGAATACCCGATGTTCGTGTCGAACTTGCATTTGACTCGAACCGCTGGCTCATCCCTACTCAGCATTACAGATCGGGTATATAGCTCAGCCTCACAGGTTAGGGTATGCAGGTATACATCATCAGCTAGCTATATACACCCCATACACCCAATATGTATATTATCTGTGTAGAAGTGTATACAGCTATATATACCCACCTTCTTCCTTCCTGTATATAGAGACCTTCCTCCATCACCACTGACTGCAGATATACATCGTCTGTCCTGTATACAGCTATATATACAGTGCAGATATATATATATATATATATATATATATATATATATATATATATATATATATATATAGATATAGATATTGTGCCCGAGCGTTGCCCTGCCAGGGTCTAGAAGGAGGTTGAGACCCAGAATTCTCAACCGGACGTGTTGAGGGGCTCCAGGGAGCTTGTAACATGAAGAGGAAACCGGCCTTTCAGTTTCCTCAGTGTTTTGTAAAGTCCACTTTGGGTCCTGGTGCTCAGGGATTTCTGAGAGATCCGGGTGGGAAGAAATCCCTAGTCCTAGGTCCTGATTTTGAGAACAGCCAGCATACTGATTGGTCAGGTGTGTGCTGGGCTTTTAGTAGTAACCTGACCATGGTTCTGGGCTCCACCCCGGCAGATAGGAAGTCTGAGTACCAGGAGTCAGGTGGGCTTCACGTGGGAGCCAATGCAGCAAGAGGCTGCTAGCTATATGCACCAAGGTGGTTAGTGAAACAGTCTGTACGAGACAGACAAGGGCCTGGAGTGTAAGGCCAGAGCAGCAGTGCTGCAAGTGAGAGCCAACTAGACTGAATGTCATTTTGTTGATGGAAAAATGAACGCTGAAAACCCCTGCGAGGGAAACCTATGTTTGTTTGAATTTGCTTTTAATAAAAATGGGCAAACAAAGCCCTTAAAAAGAAGAACCAGTGAGTGGCGGTGTCCTTAAAGCTCTACATTTGAGGCCACACTACACAGGACAGATGTACTCACAATTTGTGAGTGCTGCTTGGTTCCCCCTATTTAAACTGCTTGTATCTTAATAATCAATAACACAATAATGGCGGAACCCTCTAACGTATGCAATTCTCAATAAACTTCAATATCACAATACCGGTCTCTGTGATATGTAACGTCACATATAATACTCATCACACTGAAAATAAGACATAAAAATGATGCAGGGATGGTGGAAACCCCTCCTACAGATATTTGGCTGTGGATTGTGTCAGTAAAGCAGTGGACAGTGTCAATTGCTTATCAGTGCAGCCTATCGGTGCCCATAAGTTTAGTCTCATCAGTGCAGCATATCAGTGCAGTCTTATCAGTGCCCATTAGTACGGCATCAGTGCAGTCTCATCTGTGCCCATCACTGTGGTCTCATCTGTGCACACTAGTGCCCATAAGTGCAGTCTCATCTGTGCCCATCAGTGCAGCCTATCTGTGCCCATAAGTGTGGTCTCATCTGTGCCCATTAGTGCAATCTCATCTGTGCCCATTAGTGCCATCTTATCTGTGCCCACCAGTGCCGCCCATAAGTGCTGCCTGCCTGTGCCCATCATTGCGGTCTCATCTGTGCCCATCATTGCAGTCTCATCTGTGCCCACCAGTGCCCACTAGTGGGGTCTCATCTGTGCCCTCCAGTGCCACCTCATCTGTGCCCACTAGTGGGGTCTCATCTGTGCCCACCAGTGCCATTTCATCTGTGCCCACTAGTGTGTTCTCATCTGTGCCCACTAGTGCGGTCTCATCTGTGCCCACCAGTGTGTTCATATCAGTGTCCATATGTGCAGCAAGGATTGTTAACAGACATCAGACGGATGACAGAGCACCCACCTTCCTTCCTGTATATAGAGACCTTCCTCCATCATCACTGACTGCAGATATACATCATCTGTCCTGTATACAGCTACATATACAGTAACAGGACAGATGATGTATATCTGCAGTCAATGATGATGGAGGAAGGTCTCTTTATACAGGAAGGAAGAAGGTGGGTATATATAGCTGTATACACTTCTACACAGATAATATACACAAATTGTGTGTATTGAGTACATCTGTCCTGTGTAGTATATACAGCTATATACACCCACCTTCTTCCTTCCTGTATATAGAGACTTTTTATATACAGGAAGGAAAATATCCTTATATAGCTGTATACACTACACAGGACAGATATACTTGAAATGTGTGTATATTATGTAGTGTATACAGCTATATATACACACACATGACATCTGAAATAATCCCCAAAATAAAATGTCCTTGATCGTTCCAGTCCAGCCGCGCATCGCGATCTTCCGCCCTGGTCTGGCTGGGCCCAGTCTGAGTGGAAAATTCAGTCAGCGCTGCGCAGGGAAGTGTGTGCTGAACAGAGGGGTGGCTAGTCTTGATCTCAGAGACGAGTGCAGTGTAGAAGACAGTCTGAGCCTGAGGTCCGCAGCGCCAGCACTTACCGTTACTCACAGGCGCGCCGTGGCTCAGGCCTTCCTCAATCCACTGCACCCACAGTCGACTCCATTCACAGCACAGTGACTGTGTGAGAGGTGGCCGGGAAACAGGAAGTGATCCCGCAGTGCAGCAAAAAGCACCACCCACCGTCCTTTGGTCAAACACAGACAAGGAGCCAAAGGGACAAATGAGTGTAGAGTGGGGAGTGTTTTGGGCGCATCGCTTGTGCCCCGAACCCTCCCTAAACACAGACAAATCAGCTTCCCAGCTTGCAATCAGCTGATTGCAAGCTGGGAAGCTTCCCATAGACCGCTGTGTGGATGCCTGGACACTCTTAAAGTTTTTGTAAAATTGCTTGGAGGGGGGGCACTTTACCCGTGCGCCCCCTATGGACTGGCCGCCACTGGTCAGCTGTGGGAATCACAGCTGATCACAGTGTAAATAGTAAGTGCCAGTTATCGGCATTCCTCTACTCATGCTGACAGCACATGTGTAGAGGAGAGCCCTTAAGCGGCTTTCCTCACAGGGAGATCTGCACTAATAATCAGTGCAATGATTATCAGTGCAGCCCCATCAGCGATGCTGCCAGTGCCCGCCAGTGATGCTTGCCAGTGCCCACCAGTGATGCCAAACAGTGCCCATCAGTGCTACCTCTGTGTTCATCAGTGATGCCTGTCAGTGCCGCCTATCAGTGCCCTTCATTGCTGCCTATCGGTGCCACCTATCTGTGCTCATCAGTGCTGCATATCAGTTCCACCTATCAGCTCACATCAGCGATGGAGAAAAATTACTTTTTTACATTTTATAACAGATACGAAGATTTTTTTTATTTTTTTTATTTGTTTAGCAAAAAATTAAAAACTCAGTGGTGATTTAATACAGAGACACAGATAGCTCTTATCAAACAGCTAATACATTTGTATAGCTTGTATATGGTTGTGCCATATAGTAGAAGATATCTTGTCGTGTAGATGGTAGCAAGTTTGTATTTACCAACATGTTTTGCCACTGTGGGCTTCCTCAGGGGATATATTAAAGTAACACAAAACAAAACACTAAATATAGAATAAAATATATTTAGGATATGTTGTTTATACTGCATATTCATAAAATTATCAAAACATTGCCGTTGAGACCAACCGTACCACCACTCACCCATAACGGACTGCATGCAACTCCAGAGGGCAAGCACCCAACTCGAGGAGGATCACCCCCATGGGGCACACAAAGCAATGGAACAGAGTCCTATCTGACCAACTATGGAACAAAATGGAGTAAAAAAATAAAGTGAGTTATACATTCAGATGGCCGAACCTAGGTACTGCGTGTCACCAAGGTTCAGTCCTTGCATTCCAATACAAAAACATGAAGGAATTTAATATATCTAACATTTCTACAATATAATACAGATGTTAAGACCAATTATAGAGAACATACATATACAAATGTATTGTTCTTTGTGTACTGCAATATAAATTATCATAATAAAGAAAGATAAATGAAACATAAACAGAAAAACATTAATGATAATAGACAAAACTTAACTAACCTAAGGTATGGGGAAAAAAAACAATAAATGGAATGTAAAGGAAAATATACAATAAATGTAGAAATAATAAAAATAAAATAATATAATCCTATACTCAGATGGGTAATTAAATGCAAGATTAGGCATTATTCAAAGCTGACAAATACAGCATATCCAAACATATCTACCCCACTGACAGTGATCAAGGCAATAGTCATCCAAAACATATAAAAGCTGTTTAAAGATGTCATATTGTCCAAGAGCTGATAACTCTTAAGCCCCATACACACGGTCGGACAATCCGCGGACCAGGTCGGTCGGATCCTGTCCGTCATACTTTGTCTGATGTTGGTTTTGCGTACACACGGTCGGACAAAGTTGTCGGAAAATCCGATCATTCTGAACGTGGTGACGTTTGTTGCCTACGACGGGACTACGTAGAGGCTAGTAGCCAATAGCTTTGGTCTTGTAATGTGATCTGAGCATGCGTAGCACTTTGTCCGGTCGGACAACCGTACACACGATCGGATTTGGTGTGATCGGACCGGGTTGTCGGCAAATCTATCCAGCAGGAGATAAGACTTTGTCCGTCGGACAATCCGACGTACACTGTCCGATGGTGCATACACACGGTCTGATTTTTCAACAACATTGTCCGATCGGACAGAATCCATGAAAAAGACCGACCGTGTGTATGGGGCTTTAGAGTCTATGATTTTACTAGAATATAAATAGTCATAGATATTGTAGACATTACAAATCTTATATATAGATGTTTCAAGGTGAATATAAAGCTTGTCCCTACAGGAAAGGTTTGAATGATAGAGCTGTATTTAGCCCCGGTGGATAGGTGGCTCTTTGATTAAAGATCCACCTAGCCTCTTGCTGGAGGATCTTTTTACCAAAATCTCCTCCCCTTTCTAGTTCTGGAATACCCTCCAATGCAAAGAAGGAGATATATGTTGGATCATAACTATGGTTCAACCCCACATGTTTGCTTATTGGAGTGTACAGTAACCCTGCGTCCAAATAATAAAGATGATCCTGTATCCGTTTAGCAAATGGGCGCTTTGTTTTTCCAATATAAAATGTGCCACATAGGCAGGTCGCTAGATAAACTATACCAATAGTACAACAGTCAGCATACATTTTTGATCTATGATAGCCTCCTCTCGGTAAGGGACAGCCCTCACCTTCTTTAATCCATGGGCATTGACCACAATGGCCACATTTGTATGTCCCCTTTCCACCAGTCGCTCCAAGAAGGGGAGCTGCAGGTGGAAAGTGACTGTGCACCAGGTTTTCCTTTATCGACCGAGATCTTCGGTAGATGATCTCCGGTCTATCTGCCACATAATTAGATATAACTGGGTCCTCTGAAAAGAAATGCCAGTTATTTGCTACTAGTTTACAAAATAAGTCTTGGTGTGCACTAAAAGTAGTGATACATTTTGTTGTGGGGTTGGTCTCACAAGTCTTTAATTTAAAAATCAGTGATTCCCTTGTGTTGATTTTCGCTATTTGATAGGCTTTTTTGAGAACCTTTTTACTATAGCCCCTAATACTTAGTCCCTTCACCCCTTATTCCCTCCCTTTTTTCTTCTTTCCCTTTTCTTTTCTCCCTCTTTTCTCTTTTTCCCCCCACTCTACTACACAGTATCTGGGTATCTGGGTATTATAATATGGATTTAGATGCCACCATAAGATTCAATATATTTGGCCAATTCTATAAAGTAAAGAGCTTTGCTCCACCCTACTAGTTTGTCTGTAGGTATTTTATTATATTGAAGTATAATTGGCTTTTTTGTCTTCTGATAAGAGCCATTTACTAGTTAAGTGTAAATCGGTTAATATTAGCATCTTTAACTCCATAGACCATCGGTGTTGAATAATCCCTTGCTAATTAACACGATCTGATACCTCCACTGACCAACCCTGGTGGACCTAATTCCCACCAGGTAGCCGCTGCAGACGGTCATTATGTGTCGGTTATCTTTGGACAAGCAATGTCACCAATGTTCAGTAAACCATCCAATATTTTTAGTTAGGTAAGCACATATATGTAATGTTATATTGCTATGTACTATAGTGTTTTATTACTGTCTAAAAAGATTTAAAATTGATTGATTGTTACTAGACTAATGATATGTTCTATGTAACCTAGATGAAACTGTAGATGCATGTGGTGCCTTGAAGAAGCAGGACTCTGCGAAACATGTTGGCCCCTCTGCATATCCAAGCATCTTGTTTCACTTATTAAGTATTAATTCATGGTCAAAATGTTATGATGACTATGGGATTTTTATCTGATAATATGTAATAAAATTTAATATTTTCCTAAATCACATTGTGCGCATGCTTACCTGGTAACAGACATACATATCTCCAATTAAAGTCCCATTATCTTTGGGAGAGCATTGCCTCTCTCTTATATCCTTGTGTTAATTATCACTAGGGATTTGGAGACAACTGTCTGTTTCTGGAAATTGTCCATCCACAAACCTTCTCTACAGTGACTCACCCGTTGATGATATCCTGCTCGTCAGTCCTGCCTACTCAAGCCGTCCAGCCCAGATGATCACTGCCTTCGCCTTGGTCACATCTCTAGAGACTCTCTCCTGTGTTCATGTTAAAGACTTGCTTGGCTGACATTCCTTCTGGCTCCAGATCCTGCTTACTGTTCTACTACGCTCATCTCTGGCTCCCTGACGTTTTGGCTTGTCTGACTATCTGTTCCGGTTCCTGAACTCTGGCTATGTTTTGACTATGTTTACTCTGTTTCTCTGTTTACCTTTTTTTATTATTATTAAACAAGTGTGATTTAACTGTACTTCTGTCTCAGTCTGATTCATGGTTTCTGACAATAGCGGCCTGTCGAAAATGGAGGTGACAAGCCCCAATTAGTGGGCGGGCGTCTATAGCTCTACATAGATTGAACGGCACACACTGCTAAACCATGCAGCGAATCTAACTATAAAAAAAGGGGAATTGCACAAGTGAAATCAGGAAGGGGAATAGTATAAATGCTAGAAAGTATATAAATAAATGCTGCTTGTTGTAGTGAGTCACCACAGGAGCCATCCAAGGGAGCAGGCACGCACCAGGAATGAGACACGGAGTCCAGGGGAGAGAAAATAAATGCAGCAAGCAAAGCGGGCAATGAATATCAACATTGAATACATGGGTTGTGGCAAAATATTAAATCAGTTCAATAACAGTAGAAAAAGTATTCAGAACAAATCCAACAATAGATATATAATTATTAGTACAGTGTTAGATTATTGGACATAATACAAGAAAATAATGAATTAACAATAAAAATGTCAAACAGACGCATATACCAAAACACTGAAATAAACAGAGGTCAGAAAAAGGTGAAGAGGAAGGAGATGGTAGGGGAGGAATGATGGATAAGAGTGGGATGGGGATGGTAAGGAAGGGTAGGGGAGAAATGGTGGGGTGGGGGGAGAGAAAATATGGGGACAAAAGGCACCAGACCAATAGGACAAGTGGTTGGCTCAGAGGAGCCCATTATAAAAAAGGCTTAAAGCTGATGGTTTTGTTCAAGCCCAGAGTTCTTGTAGCATTTAGGTTATGGATCCAGCGTATTTCCAGCTGAAGCAGCATACGTTCGATGCTACCCCCTCTGGTAGTGGTCGGTGTATGGCTGAGAGCCGTGAATTGGATATAATGTGGGTCAAAGTTGTGATAAAGACCAATATGACGGCTCACGGCAGTATCGATTGTTCTTTTTAGAGTCGGGTAGACATGGTCCCTGATTCGCTTGAAGAAGGGGCGCTTTGTCTTCCCTATATAGAAACATCCGCATCTACAGTACATTGCATTAAATAACCAACTCCTATTGTCTGACAGTTGACCCTATGATTGATACTGTATTGTTGTCCATTGGGTAGAATTACTTAATTTCCATTGTGTATAAAGCGGCATATGTCGCAGTTTCAGAGAAAGTTCCTGTTTCAAGTGGGTTGGACTTACTCTTTCTAGGATTGTGATGACTATGTACCAAGCAGTCTTTAATTGAAGTTACTCTTCTATAGGTAATTTCAGGATAAGGTTTTATATATTTATTAATTGTAAGGTCTGCAGTCAGCAGGGGCCAACATTTCCTTAGGATGCCTCTAATATGATTGTGCTCTTTACAATATGGAGTAATTATCCTAGCCATTCGGCACTGCGTCGCTTTAACTGACAATTGTGCGGTCGTGCGACATTGCACCCAAACAAAATTGACGCCCCACAAATAGAGCTTTCTTTTGGTGGTATTTGATCACCTCTGTGGTTTTTATTTTTTGCGCTATAAAGAAAAAAAAGAGTGTAAATTCGGGGAAAAAAAGCAATATTTTTTACTTTTTGCTATAATAAACATCCCCCAAAAATATATATAAAATTTTTTTTTTTTACCTCAGTTTAGACCGATATGTATTCTTCTACATATTTTTGGTAAAAGAAAATCGCAATAAGCGTATATTGATTGGTTTGTGCAAAAGTTATAGCGTCTATAAAATAGTGGATAGTTTTATGGCATTTTTATTATAATTTTTTTTTTTTAGTAATGGCGGTGATCTGCGATTTTTTATTTTTTTTTATCATGACTGCTACATTATGGCGGACACATCGGACACTTTTGACACTATTTTTGGACCATTGACATTTATACAGCGATCGGTGCTATAAAAATGCACTGATTACTGTGTAAATGACACTTAAATGGGGTTAAACACTAGGGGGCGATCAAGGGTTAAGTGTGTCCTAGGTAGTGATTCTAACTGTGGGGGGATGGGCTTCCACTCACATGACAGTAATCACTGCTCCCGATGACAGGGAGCAGTGATCTCTGTCATGTCACAAGGCAGAACGGGGAAATGCCTTGTTTACGGGCATCTCCCCGTTCTGCGGCTCCGTGATACGATCGCCGGCAGACATCAAGTACGTGGGTACGGTCACGCTGTATGTGGTGGGCGCACCGCCAATTAATGGGCACGTACAGGTACACCCATTTGCCCACCACTGCCGTTGTGCCAACGTATATTGGCATGCAGCGGTCGGCAAGTGGTTAATGGCTGTGTGTTTTGAGGGGACAGCAAATTTACACTGTTATTATACAAGCTGTACACTCACTACTTTACATTGTAGCAAAGTGTCATTTCTTCAGTGTTGTCACATGAAAAGATCTAATAAAATATTTACAAAAATGTGAGGAGTGTACTCAGTTTTGGTAAGTACAGTGCCTTGAAAAAGTATTCATACCCCTTGAAATTTACCACATTTTGTCATGTTACAACCAAAAACGTAAATTTATTTTATTGGGATTTTATGTGATAGACCAACACAAACTGGCACACAATTGTGAAGTGGACAGAAAATGATAAATGGTTTTCAAAATTTTTTTACAAATAAATATGTGAAAAGTGTGGTATGCATTTGTATTCAGCCCCCCCTGAATCAATACTTTTTAGAACCACCTTTTGCTGCAATTATAGCTGTAAGTCTTTTTAGGTATGTCTCTACCAGCTTTGCAAATCTAGAGAGTGACATTTCTGCCCATTCTTCTGTGCAAAATAGCTCAAGCTCTGTCAGATAGGACAAAGAGGGTCTGTGAACACCAATTTTCAAGTCTTACCACAGATTCTCAATTGGATTTAGGTCTGGACTTTGACTGGACCATTCTAACACATGAATATGCTTTGATCTAAACCAGGGGTCTCAAACTGGCGGCCCTCCAGCTGTTGCGAAACTACAAGTCCCATGAGGCATTGCAAGGCTGACAGTTACAAGCATGACTCCCAAAGGCAGAGGCATGATGGGACTTGTAGTTTCGCAACATCTGGAGGGCCGCCAGTTTGAGACCCATGATCTAAACCATTCCATTGTAGCTCTGGCAGTATGTTTAGGGTTGTTGTCCAGCTGGAAGGTGAACCTCCACCCCAGTCTCAAGTCTTTTGCAGACTCTAACAGGTTTTCTTCTAAGATTTCCCTGTATTTGTCTCCATCCATCTTCCCATCAACTGACCAGCTTCCCTATACTTGCTAAAGAAAAGCATCCCCACAACATGATGCTGCAACCACCATGTTTCACAGTAGGGATGGTGTATTCAGGGCGATGTGCAGTGTTAGTTTTCAGCCACACATAGCGTTTTGTTTTTAGGTCAAAAATTTCAATTTTGGTCTCATGTGACCAGAGCACCTTCTTCCACATGTTTTCTGTGTCCCCCACATGGCTTCTCGCAAAGTGCAAATGGGACTTCCTATGGCTTTCTTCTTGCCACTCTTCCATAAAGGCCAGATTTGTGGAGTGCACGACTAATAGTTGTCCTATGGACAGATTCTTCCTTCTGATATGTGGATCTCTGCAGCTCCCCAAAGTTACCATGGGCCTCTTGGCTGCTTTTCTGATTAATGCTCCCCTTGCCCGGCCTGTCAGTTTAGGTGAACGGCCATGTCTTGGTAGGTTTGCAGTTGTGCCATACTCTTTCCATTTTTGTATGATGGATTGAACAGTGTTCCGTGAGATGTTCAAAGCTTGGGATATTTTTTATTAACCTAACCCTGCTTTAAACTTCTTCACAACTTCATCCCTTACCTGTCTGGTGTGTTCTTTGGCCTTCATGATGCGGTTGGTTCACTAAGGATCTCTTACAAACCTTTTAATGCAATCTACACAAATCCCTGTCTCTTGAAGAGCACTGCTGTATACAATAAATCTCTGAATATACCTGTCTGTGGTGAAAGTGTGTGTGCAGATGTTTACTTTTCACAATTGTTCCTGCTAATATTATGAAGGGTTGCTAGGCTTAAAAGCTATCTGGTGGCAGTTTGGACTTTAAAGGGTTACTTGCTTAATTAACTAACCTAAGTTAGTTAGGGTGATAATCACCCTCTGGCTGCTGGCACCTAAATGTTGGTTGGGCAAGCTGGAAAATCTTTGTGCTGGGTGTAGATGAGAGTGGCATTGTTAAGCAAGTGACAGCATGGTGGGAGATTGGCCAGTCTTTTGACACGAGTTAGTGAGGAGGGCTGGGATCTGATACCCACATCCGTCACAACATCTGCTTTCATCCATGCCGATTACCCCAAGTGCCATTAGGGCCAGTATACACAGGTCTAAAATGGAATGATTCCCCCAAGGTTTTTTTAGCAGCTGAATATTTCAAACAAGATGCCTTCGTTTTTAATAAAATATTAAACAAAATAGAGTTAAAAAATGGAAATGGAGTTAAAATGTGAGTTCTGGCTACATGGCTATGTTTCATTGCCTCTGTCAAATTTCCCACAATACAATTGTCAGATAATATTGCATTACAAAAGTAGTGTCCACGTGAACACTCCAACGTGTTTTGACTGTATACACAGGTGTTTGTGTTTTGCTTTTGGTCTACTTTACATTTGTGAAGCATGCTTGAAGAATCTGGAATAGTAGTTGACCTGGATCTGAATGAGAAATGTACACTTTTATTTACACGTTTATATTATGCTCTTGCCATGCATTGCAATACTTTGCTTATTCCTCTGTATAAGCCAGTGTTAATTCACCTAAAACTGGTCTTGGATTAATCTCAAATGAAGACTGTTTTCCCAGTAAAAAAGACAAACCTTAAACCCAAAACCAAAAATGTAATATGTCGTAGCTTACTACGTAGCTTAGCATGGTTAATGTGGTGGCCGCATTCGTTTTCTTTTCTTAGGCTTTTTTCCCTTCTGTTTATACTTGGTGATCTGGCCAGTAACACACCGCCCTGTATTAGAGTGCCTACAGTCTAGATGAATGGGCACAGGGGGCACAGCAGACAACAGCATTGTCAGTCTGTCGGGGGGAGTAGTGATAAATCTAGTAGACAATTTAAATATACTAACAAATTGAAGCCAAACTCCAGCTCCAACGTTCTAGCGACGTCATCCCACTCTTGGCACGCAGCGCAGCAATTGGGGGTGCCAGCAGCCGGAGGGTGATTATCACCCTAACTAACTTAGGTTAGTTAATTAAGCAAGTAACCCTTTAAAGTCCAAATTTGATTACAGCATTGCATGACTGCGCAATTGTCATTCAAAATGCGACAGCGCTGAAAGCTTAAAATTGGCCTGGGCAGGAAGGGGGTAAAGGGTGCCCAGTGTTGAAGCGGTTAAGCATCCCTGTCAATGGTAAATTATTTGCCTCATCCCTGTCACTTGTACATCTGTTCATTTGTTCATCTGTTCATTTGTAGTAATTCAATGACCTTCCTTGATATTGAACTGGAGCTGAAGGAGTACTTTTTTATGAATAATCTGGCCCAAACCTCACTAATGTGCAATTGGGCTGCTCACAAGGCCACAACAAGGAGGATCCTGATTCAGATAGCCACCGGATACAAGAGACATTATAATGCCTTGTTAAAGCAAAATGAAGATGGGTTAGGTGCCCTACTTAAGGAACATAAACCTAATCCTCAGTTGGATTTACGGAGTCGGATCGAAACAGCTCGCCTCAAGTTTAATAATTGCCTTACCACAAAAGCAGAGAAACAATTGCGATGGACACAGGCCAGGTTTTACTCATATGCAGATAAACCTGGCAAACTATTAGCGAGACATCCACCTCCTCACGTCGCTAAGATTAGGAGAATTGATGGTACACCAACCCAAAACCCTAAATTAGTACTACAGGAATTCCAATCCTTTTATAGGAACTTTATACAGAGACACGAATGCTACTAAACCAATCAGACTTTGACAGTTTTGTCAACCATCTCCCCATTCCAACTCTATCAGATGAACACAGAGATCTATTGGACAAGGAAATTACAGTCGGAACTAGCTGCTATTAAACAGACTCCGAGGGGCAAAGCCCCGGGTTCAGCTGGGTTCACAACACCCTATTACAAAAAATTTGCTCCTATCCTAGCTACCCCCCTAAAGCCATACAAAATGGCGGCCCAATAGATGTGGTATCTAATAGAAAGTATATTACTCTTATCCCCAAGCCTAACAAAGATCATCATCAGTGATGTAGACAACTACCGCCCGATATCTTTAATTAATACTGACCTAAAACTATTCACGAAAATCCTAGCAAACAGATTGTTAACTTTTTTTGTCTGGCTATATACACTCGGACCAAGTGCATTTTCTACCACATAGACAAGCTGCAGATCAGGTTCGGAGAGCAATAGATCTCATATCAGTACTAAAGTCATCTTGGGACGGGTGGGGGGGGGGGGGTGGTTCAGGACCGGGATGTTACTGTCCATAGATATTCAAAAAGCATTTGATTCTCTCTCATGGCCCTTTCATTTTCGGGTGCTGGAAAGGTGGAGATTTGGAAATTTATAGCCTCACTCCATTCACTTTATAGCTCACCAACAGCCCAGATAGTCTTGCAAAGTCATAGATCAGATCCGATTCCCATATCCTGGGGTACTCATCAGGGATGCCCCCTATGCCCACTCCTGTTTGTTATAGCAATCGAAACCCTAGCAACAGCCATTCGCCAGAATCCTGACATCCAAGGAATTGAGAGTGGGGGTCGGAGTCATAAATGTGCTTTATTTGCAGACGACATGCTGTTATTCATCACTTCCCCGCACACCACCCTACCAAATCTACTGTCCCTCTTGGACTGTTTTGGGAAAAAATCTGAGCTTAATAGTCAATCAGGACAAATCGGAGGTTCTGAATATCAACCTGTCAAATTTGACTTCAGGGAGCCTTCAGTCTCAATATCCTTTTCTGTGGCAACAGACATCTCTTCCCTATTTAGAAATTTTCCAAACCCCCAACATTTCCTCACTTTATAAAGTGAACTATCCTCCCCTATTTGCTAAACTTCATGATGTGAAGACGTGGTCTGACATGAACCTGTCTTGGATTGGGAGAATAGCTTTGGTTAAGATGACAGTCCTACCTAAGCTGTTATATTATTTCAGAGCTCTACATATCCAGGTCCCCATTAAAGCAACGCAGCAATTTCAAACAAAAATTTCCAATTCACCTGGGGATCAAAGGGACACAGAATAGCACGGCCTACAGTGTACGCCTCCAGGGAAGTGGAAGGTCTGGGAGTACCAGCTTTTCGAAAGAATTATGTAGCAGCGCAATTGGTACACTTGTGCCAACTCCATAGTGAACACTATAGGCAAGACTGGGTGTCTCTTGAGGCCCAAGTCTCCCCACTTGCAATTAATTTAATCCTGTGGACTCCCCTGAAATATCGTAAAGCAGTTATGTGCCCTACGCTCTCCCATTCTTTACACCTTTGTAACATAAGCTGTAGGAGATGGCTCTTGTGCTCTACCCATACACCGGTGGCTCCTATCTTTGGCAACCCCCTATTCCCACCCGGAATGCAATTAGCAAGCTTTGATTGGAGGTTGAATAAGGAACTTTATCGTATAGGGCACTATCTTGATCATAGAGGAATTTGATCCCCATCCTACTTTATAGATAGCCTGGAGATGCTCCCCCCCCCCATGGAGAATTTTCACTTACAGCTAATTCTCAATTTTCTCAAAACATTATAGAAAAAAACAGCTCCGATCTGGCAGTACGTACCATGTTCAAGAACAGGTGCATGCAGGATGCATCTTTGCAGCAGGGGGAGTTTCCATGCTGTATAAACCATTTTCCAAATCTCTGAGTAGCTTATCTTACCAGTCAGCATGGGAGAGGGATCTAGGCATAGCCCTTGAGGCGGAGGACTGTCGTAAATGAAGCACACGTATTCATAAAGGAATTTTAAACGTTGCTCTAATCAAGGCTGGCTATAAAGTACATGCCAGATGATACTTGGTCCCGGAGTGTCTTTCAAAAAATGTACCCGGGATCGTCGGCCTCCTGTTTTAGGGGTTGTGGCCAGATAGGTACAGTTCTGCACACATGGTGGACCTGTCCCAAAGTCCTCAGTTTTTGGATGAGGGTACAATCCTTTATTTTTTTAGTCACAATGGTTAATATATCTAAAGATGCAAGCATTGCCCTACTAAATGAACCAGTTGAAAATGTACCAAGACACACACAGACTCCAATATACTATATGTTTCTAGCAGCCAAAATCGCTATTGGGACTGCTTAGAAAAGCCCAGCTTTAGACATAGCTTTAATAAAACATAAACTCACATGGATTATGATAAACAAAAAAATTGTGAGCGTCCTGCGAGACAAACAGCCCCTTTTTGATAAAATATGGTCCCCTTGGCTTGCCTACTTGTAGATACCAACCATATGGTGTTAACTGCAGGAACACTTCATGGTAGATCCCCGGAAAGACTCACCTTCTTCTCTTTTTCTTCTTCCTTAACTCGTTCTTTTCTCTCTTATTCCCATCGGTGGCCCTGTGACTGGCCCACAACCCCATCCCACCCCCACACCCCACCCACCCCCTCCTCTTTTTTCTTCATCCTATCTTACCAATGTTTGACAAATTATCAGTATTGGGGAGTAGTATCCCCCATAAATGTCTATAAGTAGTATGACAATGGAGAGATCATTTGAATTGTTTAATATAAGCTAAGTTGTCTTCTCAATCTAATGATCTCTTTGGAGAGGACACTTCTGATGTGTTCAATTTCATAATTCCTCTGTGTACCATAGGCAGACCAGATAAGTCCTCTCTGTGATGATCTTTATTCATTCCTTAGGGCATTATGGGTCTACGTTAAGTAGCCTCCTTTTTTTTTTTTTCATAAATGCGATATCTCCCTCTTAGTGGGGGATTATAGGGGAGACCATGGTCAGTTTTTCTTCTCTGCCATGTGTCTTTATAATATGTATGCAGGTTTTTGAAGGGACAGAGGTTAGCGAGGATTGTTCACTGCTCTGCTTTATACTGTTTTTACTTTACTTTCCAAATATTCAATAAAATCAATTGAAACAGACAACAGACTTACTGGATGGATCACCAGGTGAAAATTAGGTAAAGAAGCCTAAACAAGAATACTAATGTAGCCTAAAAAATAAAACTAATGCAGCCATCACATCTAAAGCCCCATACACACGCGCGGATTATCCGAGGACCAGGTCCGTCAGACCATGTCCGTCATACTTTGTCTGATGTTGGTTTTGCGTACACACGGTCGGACAAAGTTGTCGGAAAATCCGATCATTCTGAACGTGGTGACGTTTGTTGCCTACGACGGGACTACGTAGAGGCTAGTAGCCAATAGCTTTGGTCTTGTAATGTGATCTGAGCATGCGTAGCACTTTGTCCGGTCGGACTACCATACACACGATCGGATTTAGTGTGATCGGACCGTGTTGTCGGCAAATCTATCCAGCAGGAGATAGGACTTTGTCCGTCGGACAATCCGACGTACACTGTCCGATGGTGCCTACACACGGTCTGATTTTTCAACAACATTGTCCGATCGGACAGAATCCATGCAAAAATCCGACCGTGTGTATGGGGCTTAAGAATTGGCAAGCTGCAATATCATAAATGTTTGCTTTTGGGTTTAATAATGCTTTAAATAATAGAAGTGAATAACATGAATCCTAATTCTGTATTTTTACTGTAATTTACTGTAAGGGGTTCACTATCTCAAGGTGATTACTACAACATCATATTATTATTATTATTGTTTTTTTTGTTTTCCTTATTTCAAATTTATCTGAAGACAGTTTGTACTTTAGTTTTAGATGGAGCTACTGTCTTTTTTTTCTGTGTTCTATCGGGGTTCGTTCCCTTCAATTCCTGCCTCACAGAAATCTTTCCAAAGGTAGGGGAAATTCCTTCTTAGACAGATGTCACTTGAAAAGGGGTCCCCATTGGAAGATTTTACTTATATTCCTAATCTGGTATTTCAAATAATGTTCTCTTCCTTTTACAATGATTACCAGTACAAAAAAAATGTCACAGACAGCAGCAGAACACTAGACATGTGCAATTCGTTTCGTTTTTTTTTTTTTCGTTCATTCGTTATCGTACGAATGAACGAACGATTCGCTAAAAATTTTAACGAATAACGAATCGTTCGAATCGAATGAATCCGAAAACAACGAAAATCCGAAAAAAACTTATTAGAAACAACGAATGTACGAAAGAAGAAAATCCGAAAAACGAAAACAGAAACAACGAAAATCAAAATGAACGAAAAAATTCGTACATTCGTAACTTTTTTTTTTGTTGAATTGGTAATTTTCTGTGTCCCTTACAATGGCGCTGCTTAACGTGCCTCGAATGGATTGAACGAAAAAATTCGTACATTCGTAACTTTTTTTTTTCGATTCGTAATTTTCCGTGTCTTACAATGGCGCTGCTTAACGTGCTTCGAATGGATTTAACGAAAAAATTCGTACATTCGTAACTTTTTTTTTTCGATTCGTAATTTTCTGTGTCTCTTAAAATGTAATAATAGCATACACATTACATAAAATTATAAATTATGCTCCGATTACGAATCTACGAATGTTACGAATGTACGAATAAATACGAATGCGTCCGAATTTCGAATAAACGAAAATTAAACTAACGGAGAAACGAATCAACGAAAAAAGAACTCTTACGAAAGTACGAATCGTTACGAATACGAACACCGACGACTTACGAATTTACGAATCGTTACGAATACGAACACCGACGACTTACGAATTTTTACGAATCAACGGAAACGAAACGAAAATGAACAAATTTTTTTGTTGTGCACATGTCTACAGAACACTAAGGCCCCTTTCGCAGTGGGGCGTTTTTCAGGTGCTACAGCGCTAAAAATAGCGCCTGTACAGCGCCTGAAAAAATCTGGCCCCATTTACTCCAGTGTGAAAGCCGGAGGGCTTTCACACTGGAGCAGTGCGCTAGCAGGACGGTCAAAAAAGTCCTGCTAGCAGCATATTTGGAGCGGTGAGGGGGGTTAAAACAGCACCGCTATCGGCCGAATACCACGGCTAAAACGACGGTAAAGTAGCGCTAAATATAGCGCTGCTTTACCGCCGACGCCGCTCCCTCCCCAGTGTGAAAGGGGCCTTACAAGCATTTATATCTTCTTTACCCTATCAAAAGCTA
This sequence comes from Lithobates sylvaticus, assembly GCA_028564925.1. Lineage (NCBI taxonomy): Eukaryota > Metazoa > Chordata > Amphibia > Anura > Ranidae > Lithobates > Lithobates sylvaticus. The sequence goes on from CM053026.1 coordinate 632,841,283, forward strand.
AAATAAGTGGCAATGGCTCTATAAACGATTTAATTGGAGGAAACAGTGCCAACAGTGCTTTAGGAAACAATAGAGGATCAATCTCTGTGAGAGAGGGGCTCTTGCTTAAATCTTTTCAAAAGCAAACATTATGTAAAGTGGTTGTAAACCCTTACTCAGTGAAGAGAATATCCTCAGGTGATAGACAGAGCTGAAACAAATACTCCTACATAAGTTGTATCTGTTTATCTGCAGTTTTATCTTGTCTACTCTACATACTCTAAGTGATGAATTTATGAGCTTGTCTGAGAGTTTATAAAAAAAGGGGTTGAGGAGCTGAAGTTACACTCTGCAGAGCTCAGTGAGGAGAGCTCTGATAGCTGATTGGAGGGAAGGGACACATCCTCATTCATACAGGAACAGAGCTGAGGCTGCCAATCTGCTAGAGGTCCCTCCCCTGTCAACAGGGCAGGACTTAGGGTGGTGGAGGCCCCTGGGCTTCAGTCACTTTCGGGCCCTACCTTCTATACATTACCGTATTTATCGGCGTATAACACACGCTGGCGTATAGCACGCACCCAAAGTTTAGGAGGGAATTTTAAGGAAAAAACTTACATTTAAATGCCCATCAATGCAGCCTTATCAGTGTTCATCTGCAGCCTTGCCCATCCATCTGCAGCCTTGTCCAGTGTCATTGCAGCCTTGTCAGTGTCATTTGCAGCCTTGTCAGTGTAGCCTTGTCATTTGCAGCAGGGGCGTAACTATAGGGGGTGCAGCAGTCGTGAGCACAACCGGGCCCTTTGCTGCAAGGGACCCATGTGACCCCCTCTACATATGGCCGGTGGCAGCATAGGCGGTCAGGCACCGAGTGCACGGGTGGCTGGAGGTGGGGGGTGACTAGCAGAGCTCCATGCTCGACAACCGCACTGGTTGCTCTTTAGTTGTGCATTCCCCACACAACCTGTGTTCTCTGCCGCTCCTCCGGGTCCCCCTCTCCTGCTCCATGCAGTGCTGCTCAGTCCGGTGTCTGTCCTCCCCAGCCAGAGTCCCGCCCCCTGAGTCCGGCTCACACTGCACTGCATGCTTCTCCCGGGCAAACAAACTTTAAGCAGACAGATGCAGTGCAGCCCTATGAGAGCCGGCTCCCCAAAGGACACCGCAGGCTTGTCTGCCAGCACCCCCCCTCCTCCCCATCATACACAGATGTTGACAGGTCTTTCTGGGAGATATGTCCCCTAAGGACCGGGACCCCATCTCCCCTGGGGACAGGGCCCAGTTCTCCCTAAAGGACAGGGACCCCATTTCCCTTGGGGACAAGGACCCCATCTCCTCTGGGGACAGGGCCCACTTCTCCCCAGAGGACAGGCACCCCATTTCCCTTAGGGACAGGGACTCCTACTTACGTGGCGACAGAGACCCCATCTCCCCTAAGGACAAGGACCCAATCTCTCCTGGGGACAGGGCCCACTTCTCCCCAGATGACAGGGACCCAATTTCCCTTTCCCTTAGTCCTCTTTGTCTCAAAGGTGTAACATCATAGGTCTGTTTAGACCTCTGATATCTCACCAAAGTCCCCCAACAGGACTCCTAAAAAATTGTAAAAAATAATAAAAAACTGCTGATACCAGTGGTGGAACTACAGGGCTCACAAAAGTCGTACCTGTGACCGAGCCCTGGAGTTTTTGCACCGGGGCCCTGAAGGTTCTAGTTACATCCATGATTTGCAGCCTTGCCCCAGTGTCATTTGCAGACTTGCGCCGCTGAGATACAGAGTCCTCTGTATCTCGGTGGCTCTCGGGTCCTCTCGCAGGCCAGAGCGTAGCCGAGAGTAGCCGAGTGTACTCGGCTCAGCTCACAGTCACGCCCAGTCCCTGTGTTATGTCCATCATAGGGCGGGACTGGGCGTGACTGTGAGTGACACTCGGCTATGTATCTCGGCAGGGCCCCCTATTGGGTGGAGCCCATGGGCTTGAGCCAAATCAAGCCCAATGGTTAGTCCGGCCTTGCCTGTCACCATTTTTCTCTTGGTGTCAGGAAAAATTGGCAGAAGTGATTCATGTAGAGGAATGAAGCAGCAGACAAAAAAAATTACACTTTGTATCAGAGGAATATGCTTTGTTCATATTTCATGTCTGAGGTTTACAACCACTTTAAAAATGAATAAAATTATACATGGTGAAAGCATAATTTATAAGTGCATGTTACATGTCATGTGAAATTATGGACTGAACTTGATGTCATTCTGTACCTTTGACATTGTGAAGCTGACCTCAATAATATAAATCAGTGAGCATTAAATATAGAACACTCCACGGTAACTGGGAGATCATGAACTTGTGCCTCAAATCAACTCAACATTTTTGTGCTCTGAGTTTCCTAGAGCCCTTATGTAAAATGGAGCAAACTTGTGATCGATGTAACATCTGTGATAACAACTCCACCCATCTTTAATTCACATTCTCCTTTTAATTTCTCAATAGCATTTTTATTGACTCATCTGCTGCCTAAAGTCAACTTTTAAAGCGGTATCAAATCCAAAACTAAAAATATAATATTTTGCAGCTTACTAATCATTAGATAATGTGGCTGCATTAACAAGTTGAAAACAAACTCCAGCTCATAGTTTAATCAAGGTTACAGCAAACAGTTTTTTTCCCTTTTGGGATAAATGTTTTACATAAACAAAAGCTGACCATTGTAAGGTCCCTGTCAGTGGTAAATGGTTTGTCTCAATCCTCGAACTGCTACATTTGCAGGACAGCTTGTTCTGTTGAAAAACAACAGACATATTAGCTGAATCATTAGGAGAAAATAAAGGAAAGAAAGCTTAACCACTTGCTGACCGCCTCACGCAGATATACTGCGTCAGAATGGCTGCGCAAAACCCTGTACGGGTATGTCGTCCCCTTTAAGAGCCGACAGAGGGCGCGTGCCTGCTGCATGGCGGGGGACCCGATGCGCGTGGCTGGCGGGCGCAATCGGGTGCACGAGAGCCAGCACAGGGATTTGTGTGTGTAAACACACAAATCCCTGTTCTGTCAGGAGAGAGGAGACCTATCGTTTGTTCCTACAAAGTAGGAACAATGATAGGTCTCCTACTCCAGTCAGTCCTATTCCCATACAGTTAGAACACACTGAGGGAACACACATTTAACCCCTTGATTGCCCCCTAGTGTTAATCCCTTCCCCACCAGTGACATTTACACAGTAATCAGTACATTTTTATAGCACTGATATAAATGTCAATGGTCCCAAAAATATGTCAAAAGTGTCCGATCTGTCTGCCGCAATGTCACAGTACTGCTAGAAAATCACAGATCGCCTCCATTACTAGTAAAAGAAAAAATAATAAAAGTGGCATAAATCTTTCCCATAGTTTGTAGACATCATAACTTTTGCGCAAACCAATCAATATACACTTATTGCGATTTTTTTTTTTACCAAAAATATGTAGAAGAATATATATTGGCCTAAACTGATGAAGAAATTTGTTTCTTAAAAACATTTTGGGAATATTTATTATAGCAAAAAGTTAAAAATAGTGTTTTTTTTTCAAAATTGTCGCTCTTTTTTGTTTATAGCGCAAAAAATAAAAACCGCAGAGGTGATCAAATACCACCAAAAGAAAGCTCTATTTGTGGGAAATAAAGAGCACAAATTTAGTTTGGGTACAGAATTGCATGACCGTGCAATTCTCAGTTAAAGCAACGCAGTACCAAATTGGCCAGGAAGGGGGTAAAATCTTCTGGGGCTGAAGTAAATAAATGTAGCCATTGCATCTATAAATTGGTAAGCTGCAATATAACATATTATTATTATTATATATCTATTATTATTTATATATGTATTGTATTTTATTTATGTTTATTATATATTATTATAATAAATGTTTGCTTATGGGTTTATTACCACTTTAAGTTCTAGTATCTAAAAGAGTTGTGAGATGATCAAGCTTTGCATGCACCCTTTTACTTCTCTTACACCTCTGATTTCCAGAAAGACTTCTGTTTCCCAGGTATTTATAAAACTCAGTTTGTAGGTTGGCAAAGTTTTTAAAATATAATATCATGGCTGTAGAAAGTGGAGAGAAATGTTTACCACTTTCTGACCAGCCGCCATCATTATATTGCAACAGATCGGCTCGTTCCTGCAAATCGGCGTACCGGTACTGCAGTCCCTTTAAGAGCTATAGCAGGCATGTTCCCCCTTCACGGTGGGGGGAGCAGATGCGTGTGGCCTGTGGCCGCGATGTCCGCTGGCCACCTGCGATCGCTCCACAGAGAGCCAGGATGGGGATCTGTCAATGTAAACAAACATATCCCATTTTGTTAAAAAACAAAAACAAAAAAAAAAAAAACATATCCCTGTTCTGACAGGGAAGTACAGAGTGATCATCCGTGGGTCCCGCAGACTCGATGTCCACCGGGGGCCCGCGATCGTGACACGGAGCAGCAGAGTGGGGAGATGCCTATGTAAACAAGGCATTTCCCTGTTCTGTCTAGCAACATGACAGGAATCTACCACTCCCTGTCATCGGGAGCAGTGATCTCTGTCGTGTTGTAGCGAGCACATCCCCCCACAGTTAGAATCACTCCCTAGGACACACTAAAGCCCTTGATCGCCCCCTAGTGTTTAACCCCTTCCCTGCCAGTGTCATTTACAAAGTAATCAGTGCATTTTTATAGAACTGATTGCTGTATAAATATCACTGGTCCCAAAATAGTGTCAAAAGTGTCCGATGTGTCCGCCGCAATGTCGCAGTCATGATAAAAATTGCAGATCGCCGCCATTACTAATAAAAAAAATTTATAATAAAAATGTCATAAATCTATCGCCTATTTTGTAGACGCTATAACTTTTGCGCCAACCAATCAATATATGTTTATTGTGTTTTTTTTACCAAAAATATGTAGAAGAATACATATCAGCCTAAATTGAGAAAGAAATGTATTTTTTGGGGGTATTTTTTAGAGCAAAAATTTAAAAAATATTGCTTTTTTTTTCAAAATTGGCGCAATTTTTTTGTTTATAACACAAAAAATGAAAACCGCAGAGGTGATCAAATACCACCAAAAGAAATCTCTATTTCTGAGAAAAATAGGACGTCAATTTTGTTTGGGTGCAACATCACACGAACCGCGCAATTGTCAGTTAAAGCGACGCAGTGCCGTATTGCAAAAAGTGCTCTGGTCGGGAAGGGGGTAAATCCTTCCGGGGCTGAAGTGGTTAAGTGGTTAAACAATTATGGCAGAGTTAAAAAAAAGCTTTTAAGTGACAAAAAAAACACCCAATGAGTGCAAGTACTGCCATACAGTATATCTCAATATTAGTGTCATACTAAACTGGCAAGTTTTCTTGGTGAAGTTCTGAATTCACCACTGAAGGCCGTAAAGCAATAAGATATGTGATGAAAAAAAAAAAAAATTGCAGAAACCGGATAAATCTGAAAGAGGCAAATTGAAGCAATAAACCAACAAACTGAACTATCAAGTTGAAGTGCAAATTAATAAAACTGAGGAAAAGATTATGAACTGCAATTTCTCCCACTTTCAAATAATTCCCTTTATCTCCAACATCAGGTAACTCATAAACAGTTATGTACCTGTGTGCGCTTTGTTTTTTGTTTATCGATGCATTGTTTTATACGTTTTTTTTTTTTTTTATTGAAAGATTGATACAGAAGTGCAGCAAATACAGCACATCGTTTGTACAGAATATACATACAAACAGTCACCATGGATGGACTGTTTATTTTAAAGAGAAAACTAAATGCAGATTTCATATTTGCTACATATACAATCTTTACATAGTTTGAATATATATATTAAAAGGCAAACTAAAATATCAAGTTTAAGTCCAAAATAATAAAATTGAAGAAAAACGATAATGAACTGCCATTCCTCCCACTTTAAAATAATTCCCTTTATCTCCAACACAGGTAACCCATGAACATTTACATACCTTTTGCGTGCTTTGTTTTTTGTTTATGGATGAGCTGTTTTATACGTTTTTTATTGAAAGATTGACACAGAGAAGTGCAACAGATACAGCATATTGTTTGTACAGAATATACATACAGTCAGCATGGATGCACTTTTTATTTAAAAAACTAAAAACTAAATGCGGATTCCACATTTGCTATAATCTTTACATTTTGAATATGAATCTTGAAAGGCAAAGTTAAAATTGTTAAATTCTTTGCAGGCGTGAGGCATCAGAGAATTACAAGATCACATTTAGTGACCTATGTCAATTTACTGACTGGTAAGTATTTTAGCATTTCTGGAGCAATAAAACTGTCTTAAGTCCATTTATGTTTAGGCATTTAATGTGATATTACTGCTGCGTGACTGATGCAGAATAATCAGTGTGGCTGGTATGAATAAGAAACACACCTGTATTTCTTCTTTCAAGTGCTAAGTTCCCAGCAACCCTGGTAGCCGAAGAAACGACTGACCTGTCTGTCATCCAGAAATTTGTGAGCTCCAGCAATGGGAACTGTGTACAGGACAGAATACTCTTATGGGAGTTATCTGCACTTTTCAAGCTCCCACATGTTAAATGATCTTTGTTTAACCTGTTAAAAGACAAAAGTCAGCCATGTACTGAGGCAGAAGATAGCAAGAGTCTTTTAAGGTATAGTAAATATTCTCTAATTTAAATATGAAACATATATTTTGTGGGTCAGTAGAATAAAAAAACATTTTTTTTTTGTTTTTTTTTAAATTAAACATAAGGAACATTGGCTTTTATTTTGGCAAAGTCATAATAGGCATTTTGTGCACTGCAACAACATTAATTTGTAAGTTATATTAAAATTGCACAAACCCAGAAAAAGACATTTCATTTCGGATATGATATACCGATGTGAAATGCAATAGCATATGTACAATGCATATAGATAAAAAAAACATCACCGTCCTCTATTACAGATTAGTAGCTTGATGTTAAGGCAGTCTCTAATTGCAAAGTACAGGAAATGTTGCCATGCATAAAACACAATTTGTTCTGTGCCACACATGCTAAAGGTTCTCTTGAATGATTCAGTTGTATGCAGTTTAGATGATAAGATCTGGACATCTGTTTTGTAGTGTTGAAGGGTCATAAAATAGTCCAGTGTCCATGTTTTTATTCTGGTCCATTTTAGTTGTTTGTTTGGTCGCAGGGTACACTGAACAAAACAGCAATGAGCCCCCAAACATGAGGAAGAAAGAGCCAAACCAGCACATAAACATGGCCTCTCCGAACTCCCACCTGGGCACAATTTCAGGGATTGTCTCATCCCAAAATTCCTGGACAGTATTATAGGCTATCCAAGAAACTGGCACCAGAGCAGCAATACCAGACACCCAGAATAGTGCTCCTCCAAAAAGTGCAAGGTACTTCTTTGTGTGCTTTTCGTTAATCTTCAAACAGTCCAAACAAAAGCAAGAAACAATGAGGCCAATGATCCCCAGTCCATCTGAGAGAAACATCAGAATTCTTGCCATCCTGAGGTCAAATGGCAAAGCCAGAAATGATTCAAAGTCCTTGCACTCCATTGGACCTTCATCTTGGATAACACACGTTTGCCACAGTCCTGCGTTCCAAATTTCCATTTCATTCAGATCCAAGTTCAGATTCCTCCAGAGAGGCACAAAAGTGCTAACACAGGTAAGCACACACCCCAACAATGCAAAAAACAATGCCACATACTGTAGCTTGGTCCTGCAATTCAGATCCATTAATTCTGAAGCTAATGCTGGCAGATGGAGATGAAGACAGCTGCTAGGTGTCTGCTGTGCAAGATCTTAGTGCCGTGTTACTTTTGTAGTTAGTGGTGTTAAATATGAGCCCTCATATGTCATTTAAATCCTTTGAAATTGGTGTTAATGTTTGGTGAATGAACTTCTCAGTTTCACTTACTGAATTTCAGCCAATAAAGCCTTATTGCCTTGCAGACACAGACTCTTCAAAGATCTCATCATTGATGAACACAGAGTAGTAGGAGGGGCTCTGTATTTAGTGCTGTCAAGTGTTATGCTATTTTATGTCTGAATTAAATGTATATTGCATGTGATGCAATAGATGAATGCCACAGCTTTTCAAAGCCCTTTTCAATGACAGCAAGATCATTTTACAACAATAGACTCTAAGAATGCTTTGCTTACTTAAAAATAATTATATACAATAATTGTGATTTTTTTTTTTTTTTTTTTTTTTAATGTTGGCTATACTAAAGATTTTTTGTAGAGCTCAAAAAAGTCTAGAAGTTGTTTTTATTTTTTCTATACGGTAACTGTAGATCATGTGTAGTAGATTAAATGTTAACAAATGATTTAGAGCATATTCATTTTACTGAATATTAGATGTGCCTTTGTTAATGGAAAATTGCTTCAAATAGTGGATATATCATACCTAATGTATGGCCTTATATATGATAAAAAGGAAAGCATGATGGTACGGTTTGACAGCCGGCAGGTTCAGACTTGACCTTTATGTGCGCTAGATACATTTCTATATCTGATATGCATATGCACATGCAGTCAGGTAACTCTGGCTTAGCCATTTTCATTACTCTTCAACCAGCTTTTGATCACAAGGACACAAGAGCAGTTCAAGTCAACTTGACAAGAAAGGATCAATTTTTTTGTGGTTATAAGTTAAATGTTGGCAAACTGGAGTGCCACCGTAGTTTAAAACTGAAGAACAAAAATCTAATATATTGCAGATTACTAGTCCTTACATGTGGTGGCTGCATTTTTTTTTTTTTCAGATTTTTTTCTTTTACTTTTACCTGGAGGTCCTGCCGGTAACACTTCCCGACCTTGGGTGACAATGCATTCTTACTAAAAATGTAACTATGGCTGATAAACGTTGTCATGTTAGGACAGGACTACAGAGCACTTTCCCCTCTTCTCATTTCCATTATTCTGTAGCCCACAGAGAAAGCTGGGAACAATGTAACATATGAGCGTACAGCACAGGAAGTTATCAGGTCACTAGATTTCTGGCAGGATCAATAGGTACTCTTTCGTACTATTAAACAGTATATAATAAACCACTTTCAATTGTATATTTAATTGATAAAATCAGGAGCAAATTAAATAAGTTGTTAAGGTTTACCTATACTTTTGTCAGGTTATTGGAAGGCTGTTGTCCTAAGCCTTTGCAAAAGTAATAACAGGGCTGAATTTATAACAAACTAATATGAAGGAAGGGAAAGAATAGGAAAAAAATACTCTGGGTCTCTAGTTTCCTTTTATGCCTTCCTGGTGGTGACACAATCTTTGTAAGATTATTACTTTTATTATTGCTGTTATTTGTGTGTGCTTTTTAATAGCTAGTTTGTTTAAAGAGATTTTACCCACATGTCAAAGGTTTGCCATGCCTAACTGAAAACCTTATTTTGCCTAGGGCCCCTCTCTGTGTTTGGTGGACTGAAATGTAACCATAAATATTTAACTACTCTCACAAAGAATTAATGTTTTAAGGTTGTGCTATAGAACTAGGCGGTGACTTTTCTACAGAAAATGGTAGACTTCAAGGAGGGGATAACTATTATGTTCTTAAAGAATAAATGGCAGGACCTCTCTAACCACTTAAGCCCCATACACACGCGCGGACAATCCGTGGACCAGGTCCGTCGGACCATGTCCGTCATACTTTGTCTGATGTTGGTTTTGCGTACACACGATCGGACAAAGTTGTCGGAAAATCCGATCATTCTGAACGTGGTGACGTTTGTTGCCTACGACGGGACTACGTAGAGGCTAGTAGCCAATAGCTTTGGTCTTGTAATGTGATCTGAGCATGCGTAGCACTTTGTCCGGTCGGACAAGCGTACACACGCTCGGATTTGGTGTGATCGGACCGGGTTGACGGGAAATCTTTCCAGCAGGAGATAAGACTTTGTCCGACGGACAAACCGACGAACACTGTCCGATGGTGCATACACACGGTCTGATTTTTCAACAACCTTGTCCGATCGGACCAAATTGATGAAAAAGTCCGACCGTGTGTATGGGGCTTTAACCAAATCCTAATAAGCATGGTATTGTCGGTACTGGGTAAGCCTATATTAAACTACAGACCAATGTGGGTCATTTTACTGCACGTTACAACCATGCATGGTTGCTGCAGGTGCTGCCTTACTGCTATGCATATTGTGGTACCAGTGAATGGATCCTGAGAGAAATATATAAAGTTTTTTGTTCAGAACTAAAAACTAAAATAAAAAATATTTATTTATTAGTCAAGTAAATCTGATCTATTGCATATGAATATTGTATATATACATTTTGCAGCCAACAGGTGACGCTTTAGATTGTTTGCCTAAAATTCACTGGGCTAACTTTAACTGCTTTGCTAAAAAAAAAAAAAAGAAGAGGACTGCTGTTGATAGAGCTAAAGCTCCAATTACTCAAGAGCTGAAAGAATCAGTGGGATGGCTCCCTCCCAACCATTTCTGCTCTATTCATTCAAATGGACCTTTATTTAGAGAGAGAGGCAAAAATAAAGGGAGCATTTACTGTTGGGCTTTCATTTTTTTAAAAGGCAAAATGCTCTACAAAATCATGTGTCATGAGCACATGGAATACAATTTTTTTTTTTGTAAAATAACACTTCTATACACTCTAAATAATAAAACATATATAAAACATTAAACAAAATTGTGAGGTACCGGCGCTGGTTATTTCTGTGTGGTATTTTGTTATATTTTTATATTTTTATTTATTTAATACAATATTATTTTGAGTATTTATTGGTGAGCTGCAGTTTTGTGAACTATAATCACCATCTGGTGATTATTTCTAGTCTAAAGTGAGAAAAAGAAAACCGTGCCACCTTTTGGTATAAATTCTATTTTTAGTGTTGCTATACAGATGAAGCTCTACTGCGTAATGAACCGCAGGAGAGGCTGGGTCTCTATATTGCAGTCACTATCTTAATTATAAAGTGCCATAGTGAAACTTAATTAAAGTGCTCCGTGCTATATCTTATATGTAACTATCACGTGATCGTGGTAGTGTTTTCTAAACGAGATTGTATTAGTTCAGGGTGTGGTGCAACTGCATTACTAGTGCTTTCAAAATATCTTCATTGTTACCATAAACAATCACAATTATTTAGAGATACAAAATAATACAACAATGAAAAAAACTAAGTAAAACTTAGTGAATAAAGATGAAATAATGTGACTGAGAATAAAAGTCGGTGACAACACCAATTGTGCTTGTTAAAAGTCTTATGCTTTAACTTTGAATTTTCCTTGTGCAAATTAATTCCAGTGTGTCCAATGGGCCTCCAATGGTGAAGCTTCCTGATGACGCAAAAGGTATTTGCGAAACGCGTAGAGGCTGCTGGGTAAACACGCGATTATGTCACTTCCGGGAGAGGCAGCTCAGACCAGGAAAGAGACCCGGGACGCAAACGAGCAGACAGGAAGATACCAGCGATACCACTTTTAAACACAAGGCTGGATATGCTCAGTGCCAGCTATAGGCACCGGACCATGTGAGTTTTTATGTTATATATTTTAATAAAAAGTTTTTAAAAAACGTACTTCACCATTGGAGGCCCATTTCATTATCTCATTTTTGGGGAACCTGTGGAGCCTATGTAAAACACCTACACCAGGAATTGGGAGCAAGCGGGAGACCACAGACAGGATTGGTTATCCAAAACTAAACCACACGCTCCACACTTACCACAGTTTGGTAAGTGATCCATTGCATAATTGGTGGTGGACACACTGGAATTAATTTGCACAAGGAAAATTCAAAGTTAAAGCATAAGACTTTTAACAAGCACAATTGGTGTTGTCACCGACTTTTATTCTCAGTCATTATTTCATCTTTATTCACTAAGTTTTACTTAGTTTTTTTCATTGTTGTATTATTTTGTATCTCTAAATAATTGTGATTGTTTATGGTAACAATGAAGATATTTTGAAAGCACTAGTAATGCAGTTGCACCACACCCTGAACTAATACAATCTCGTTTAGAAAACACTACCACGATCACGTGATAGTTACATATAAGATATAGCACGGAGCACTTTAATTAAGTTTCACTATGGCACTTTATAATTAAGATAGTGACTGCAATATAGAGACCCAGCCTCTCCTGCGGTTCATTACGCAGTAGAGCTTCATCTGTATAGCAACACTAAAAATAGAATTTATACCAAAAGGTGGCACGGTTTTCTTTTTCTCACTTTATATATAAAACATTAGTTTAAAAAATTAAATAGATCCCAAACCATTTAAACAATATTTTATGTAGCACCCTCCTAAATAGGTGCTCGGATTAGTTAGATTTCATGCTGGCTCACTGTGTTTAGTGGAGCTGTGTGTGTTAGGCACTGTAACCAATGTGGCTGCATTTGTTGTGTCAGGCAATACTAGCTGTGCTTACTGTAGCCAGTGCAGCTGAATAATTAAGTCAGCTCAGTGTTCTCAAAAGCTGCTAGTCTGATTGTTCCCTCTGCCTTCCAGAGAGTTGTAGAATTCCCTGGAATATAAGTGTGGAGCTATGCAGATGACAGTATGAATATTTATGCAGCCATGGCCAGTCCCAGGGAGTAGGGCCCTGAAGGCTGCTGGGAGTCTGCATAAACATTCTGAGCCACTGATCTTCTGGATTTTTTTTTCTGCAGAGAATCAGTGAAGCCTATGCTGCTATGTGCTTGCTGTTTGTGAGGCCTCAGGTGGACAACTTGAGGGCCTGGGGCTACAGAGTGCTGACTGTGGGGCTATCTGCTGAAGATCTAGGCTGGTCTCACTGGAGAAAGGTGTTGCTTGGAAGTTAGGAGGCAAGGAGTTAGGAGTACAGTCTACTGTGAGAGAACCTAAAGACTTTTGGGCGGCTGCCACCCCTCTTGCCCTAGAGAGTCAGCTGTGTGTTTGACCAAAGGGGACATCGGCTGGTTTCCTGAGGAGCTAAGTCTATCAGATTCTATGTGAAAGAACTCTGCTCTTGTGGCTCTAAAGAAGGAGTTTGCATTTAACTGTTTCCACTACTTAGCCAAGTCAACAGTTTGCTATGAGAAAGGAATTCTGCTTCAGCTTTTAAGAAAGGAATGCATTGTCCTCAATCTGTACCTAGTTCTGTTTTTGAAATATTCCACTCAAATCCCTCAACCCTATCTAAATTCTCAAAAAAAAATAATAACAAAAACAACACCCCTAGACTGGTTATTGAGGAAGAGAATGACTGTGCTCATGTGCCTGGCTGTGGGGCAATCCACTGGGGAAGAAACTGGGCAAAGTTTCAGCAACTCCTTCGGGAGTAAGCACTACATTTAGTTATTTTGTAATGTACTTTAGAAGAGAGCAACTAAAATATAGTTTCCAATTTTAATTGGGGATTATGGGTTATTTGGTGTGATCTTACTTTTCTTTCAGCTAATCAAACAAACCTTAACACTCACCTAAAACTGAAGCTGTGACTCACTGCTTTGTGGTCCCTGTATTCAAACCTGTCACAAACGTGTCTATAAGGGAATTGTTGCCAACATTCTTGGTGACTAAGCTGGGGGCTTACATGAAAGGAAAGTAAATAGCATAACCAATAAGAACATTTGAGTAATTTAATTTGGATGAGGGTCATGGCATGATAAAGACAGAGATTGTTAAAATTACAATGGTCAGTCCACTGAACGAGAGCAACAGAAAGCAAAGGAAGTGAGGAGAAACAGCAAATATAAGGGTGATGTGGTGTGAATTCTGCTCCTTGATTGTAATCTTTATACATCATTGCATTGCTGTACTTTGGTCCTTGATAGTCAGTCAAGTATTTCAGTTATGCAGAATATATAGTCATAAAATCTGCTAAAGAGGAAGTAAACTCTCCCACTCTGAAGCTTCTTTTCATTTAGTCCATTATAATAAGCAATTATCAAACTATAGCCACTGTAATCCAGCCCAAATCGCATAGTACTTACTGTTTAAAGAAACTTTAAAAAACTTGTTAGGCAGCGCCATCTTAAGTATTGTTTTCTGAGTCCACAGTGGAGTGTATTTTCACCCTTATATTGAGCACTTCCTGTACTATTAACCAAGCCTCCTTCTTAATCCAACATTTTTATGGCAACCCTGCTTCCCTGTTCATGGCTGACTTGTGTTATTTCATAGTATTTACTTCTACCAATTATCTAGTGTTTGCCTTTGTCAGTCTTATCAGCTTCAGCTGATAAGACTGCAGTAATGCTGTCCTATGCCCTGGTTTACACTGCATGTGATGTCACATGGTCACATGGGGTGTAGGAGGAAGCTCTGAATGATTCTGCAGTTTCCTGGGATTTCAGTGTTGTGTGCCGTAGGAAGTCCTGATAATAGATAAGACAAGTACACAGAGTGTGCCGTAAATCAGGGGAGATCTGGGCATGCTCAGTGACGTCATTCTAAAGAACAAAAAGGATTACAACAATACTAAGCAAGTAAGGGAGATATCTACAAGCAGTGTTCATTGGGGTTTTTTATGCTGATTCACATGGGACAAAGTTGTGGGGGAGAGTTTACAACCACTTTAAAGAAAGACCAAGAAGTACAATTTAAAGAGAACCCTTTAAAGGTTTTTGGCAAATTTTACTTAGTTTTTTTTGCATTTGTTTTATAGGTGCTTTTTCTACAGTATACAGTATATGTTTACAATCTTTGTTTTCTAAATAAACATTTCATACAGTTGTACATTACAATGTATTAGAGAATTAGGGGTCATTTAAAGAGAAAGCATAACAGTAGCTGTCTTTCATCAGGTTGGCTTTGTCTGATTGAAACAATAAAGCAACTGTAGGTTCATACCTACAGGTGTAACCAAGCACACGCACATTTTCTGTGCATTCAGGGCAGCCCGTCCTTCAGAAAATACGGAAGTCCTTGGCCCTTTTCCAAATTTACACTGCACCAAACTGCATGGTGCTGCAGAACCATGCGATTTCGGACTCGTGTAAGGGCACATTAGCAGATGCATGGAGGTGCCTTTAACGATTAATAGCACTGCTGCGTGTCTGCTAAAGGGAATGGCATTTTTGTGTGTCTGGAAAGCATGAGATTTTGCATGCGTTTCCATCATGTAAAGGTGTACAACTAGCCTAAATGTAGCAGTCTATAAGTGATAAGCCATTGTTCTGACTCATTCACTTTGCATTTTTTAATTTTAGCTACTCTCTGAATAGAAAGTGGTAAGGAGCCAGAGTAAAATATATAATAAGAAACTGAGTGCTAAATCTACAAGCTACATATAAGAACACCCTATATAAAATATATTACATCATAGGCAGGTACTAGAAAAGTGAGATTCAATCTTTACACTGCCGCTGCCATGAAGATTTGTAATACTTTATTGGGGTGTTAGAAACTAGATTATTACTCAGCTAGATATTAAAAGGATGACATCACCCTTAAGCCCCATACACACGGTCGGACTTTTTCATGGATTCTGTCCGATCGGACCATGTTGTTGAAAAATCAGACCGTGTGTATGCACCATCGGACAGTGTACGTCGGTTTGTCCGACGGACAAAGTCTTATCTCCTGCTGGAAAGATTTGCCGACAACACGGTCCGATCACACCAAATCCGATCGTGTGTACGGTTGTCCGACGGACAAAGTGCTACGCATGCTCAGAAGAAATTCTGTGACGGAAGCGCTCGGTCAGGTTAAACTACCTTTCCTAATCGACACAGCACATTCGTCACGCTGCAATGTTAAAATGTCTTTAATGCAGCGCATTCTCTTTTTCTTTACAATGCAACAAGAATGACATGTTTTAGCTGCTCCTATTCACCCGCACTTCTCACAAACTTAGTTCTTTATTACTTTTCAGCATTTATACACTACATGTTTATTTTTACTCAGATCGTAAAAGAATCTTTGTTATATTTTTACCATGATTTGTCTTTTTTTTATTTTTTTCTGAATACATATTTGAAGGAGATTTTTTTTTTTTTTTGGAGGGGGGTTGTGTGTCTCAACTTAGCAAAACCACATTATTAACATTTGTATTTCTTGCTTAAATTTACTAGGAGTTTGTTGGTTGTTGGTGCCCCTTGTTAATTCTACTTTAGGAGTGAAAGTGAAATGTACCTGTGTCAGAGGTACTCACCCGGGCCGATATGCTGAGAGCTGCTCCCCTTGCGACT
Organism: Lithobates sylvaticus; assembly: GCA_028564925.1. Lineage (NCBI taxonomy): Eukaryota > Metazoa > Chordata > Amphibia > Anura > Ranidae > Lithobates > Lithobates sylvaticus. The sequence continues at coordinate 632,857,388 of CM053026.1, forward strand.
AAGCGCACAATGCCTCTGGAGTGGGTACAGAGGACACCGGGCTCAAAGATGCACGGGTTGCCAGCAGGAGTGTAGCAGGTGGTGTGCAGTAGCGTCGTAGACCAGGAGAGGCTGAAGCTGCACTGGGAGTAGACACCTGGCAGGGTTGTGATCAGGTAGAGGTTGCAGAGGTACCAACACGTATACTGAAGGAGGACCCTCGGGAGCATAAGAGAACTGCAAGTCCTGAACACTGAGCGGGAGATAGTCCAGCAAGCAGGCCGAGGGTCAAACACAGGCAACCAGGCAGTAGAAGTATCCAAAGGCAAGCCGGGGGTCAAACACAGGTAAGTAACTCAGAGAATGTCCAGGAGGCAAGCCGGGGGTCAAGCACAGGTAATCAAGCAGTAGAGGTGTCCAGAAGGCAAGCCAGGGGTCAAACACAGGTAAGTAACTCAGAGAATGTCCAGTAGGCAAGCCGGGGGTCAAGCACAGGTAATCAGGCAGTAGAGGTGTCCAAAAGGCAAGCCGAGGGTCAAACACAGGTAAGTAACTCAGAGGAAGTCCAGTAGGCAGGCCGAGGGTCAAACACAGGTAATCAGGCAGAGAGGTATCCAGGAAGCAAGCCAGAGGTCAAACACAGGTAAGTAACTCACGGAAGGACCGGTAGACAGGCCGAGGGTCAAGCACAGGTAATCAAGCAGTAGAGGAATCCAGGAAGCAAGCCAGGGGTTCAAACACAGGTAGTAGCGGTAGCGGTAGTCAGGAGGATTCCGGGTCGGCACTGGTAGTCAGGTAGATGCAGGGTACAGGGTACAGGATACAGGATACAGGTTACAGGATACTGGACTGGAGACAGGACTCAGAAGAGACAACAAACCAGCAATTTGGAAGCGGACAGGGAAGGCCTTTTATAGGCCAGGTAACTGGTCAGGTGGGATACCCGGACGAGTGCGCATGCGCACTCGTCTTCCGTCAGCGCCGCGCACAGTGGTGAGGCGTACTGGCTGGGTTGTGACAGATACCCGAGAGCCGCGGACCCGCGCATGCGCACCTGTTACCCGGCGTACCTGTAAACCTCGTTGCGCCGCTCTACCGCGCGTGCGCAGCCTTGGAACCCGGCGGAGAGACCTGGTATTTCCCTGACAACCTGCCTACTCAAAGAAAAACTGTCATTGTAGAAAAGTAAAACACAATAGTCAATGATTATTTCAAATCCCAAAAACATTTATTTAGGTCTCAGCAACAAACCAAAGAGGAACGCAGCCATGGTGAAACTTGGGGAATTTGCAAAGCCTTGGACCCCCACGGCAACCATCATTTTTCAAGTGTAGAAAATTGGGGGCCTGAGGAGTACGTATATTAAGGGGAGTGCAATCTGGTCCTGAAGTCCAAAGCATCCGGAACTGCAGCAGATGCCATCTAGGTCCCCAGGCTCTGGTACTACAAGAGGCTCCATCTTCTCTCAGACCAGACTGAATCCAGGTCGTCACTCTCAGGTCTTCCTTCCACGCTTCCTTCCACGCTGTGGCTGTCGTGCTGGTGGGGTGGCAGAAGGAGGAGGAGGAGGAGGAGGAGGCGGAGCATGGTAACTATGGCAAACATGTGTGGGTGGGGTCATCTCCCCAGCCCTACCCTTATTTAGGACATGGAGGATGAGCCCCTCACACATGTTGCATTGCCTCACCTCCATACCCATCATTTTAGTGACAACCACCGAGCCAAAGGTCTCCTCGTCGGCGGGTGTGGCATGTAGGGAGTCTGAAGCCTCTCTGATCATCCGGAGCGCTGACTCTGCCGCATAACCCCCCCTTCTCGCCCTTTTGTACGGAAGGCGGAGGGGAGGGATTTGGGTGTCAGTCAGGCTCCGAGGCCTAGCCCCCTCTTGGCTGCCACTACCCACCTCGTGGCTGCCACTAACCCCTGCCTCCTCCTGACTGCCACCTTCCACAGCCACCTCCTGGCTGAGGTCTTCCTGTGTATGAAAAAGGGACATAGTTTCAGTTATTTGTTCATCAAACACACACAATTCTCATCTAGTGACTGGTGCAAAATGTTTACAAATAGAAAACCATACAATTCTCAGCCCTGCAGTTTAGATTCTGGCCCCAAATGTCTCTAACACCACTGTCTGTTGATATGTCAAACACGTTAGGAACTAAGCAATTGGGGGATCCTGAATTAAGTGAACATCATTCATTATTCCCATAAATGGTAACAAAACTACTATACCTGGAACAAGCTGGGCTCCTCCACCTCTTCCAGACTGGAAGGCCCAGGTTGCTCCTCGGAAGCCTCATCAGGGGTGGCCTGCGCGCAAGGAAGCGTGGAAGGAGGAGTCGAGAGTGGCTCCGTGACATCAGCCTGGTCTTTGAGAAAATGGAGACTCTCATAGTACCAGAGCTTTGGGGCATAGACCTCATCTGCTGCAGTTGCAGTTTCTTCCGACTTCCAGACCTTCTTGCGCTCCCTGATATACGCACTCCTCAGGCTGCCAATTTTCTTTCTTATATCATCAACAGTTGCCGCGGGGAACCTTGGCTTGACAAATTCCACAAGTTCCTCCAGGGCTGCGTGCCTCTTTGGTTTGTTGCTGTAATGGGGGTGTTTACCCTGCCATAAAATGGGAAATTCCCTGTATTTGGCAATGAAGAGGGGGAGAAAACTCATGTCGTTGAATCCCTTCATAATCTCTGCAAGACACAACACCACACCAAACACTATAAATTATGTCAGGCTAAACTCTCCTAATCTTCTCCATAAAGAAGCCTCAAGTTCGAATCAGTCTAGGCTAGTTATGTACCAACGTCAAATTGTACCTTCGTTTGTAGCGATCGTCTCGTGCGTGAGTTTTCTCTCCCCTCGTCTCCCAGATCGTGGCTACGACACAGGCGTGTGACGTTTTATATACAGTGCGCATGCGTCAAACTCCGCCCGCCCCTGACGATCTTTCTCGTCTATTCCCCACCCCTTCTCTTTACGGCGCAGTGGGGAGAGCACATGGCGGGGACACAGCAGGTGCGCCCGAAATATCCCACCAACGAGGAGGAGGACGAGGAAAGTCCGAAGGCAGAAACGTCCCGATCCCGGAGCCTGAAATTCAAGGCCTCCAATATGTCATTTGGAGAAATGTTGGAGATGGTGGACATATTAAAGAGGAGCGACTATGATGGGAAGTATGGGCCTTACCTCAACCCCAATGTCCGCAAGGCCAAGATCATGTCTAAAGTTGTGAGAAGGCTGTACAATCATTTTGGGGTACAACGATCCAAGGAGCAACTCAGGAAACGCTGGTCAGACCTGAAACTGAGGGAGGCCGATCAGTACAGAAAGATCAAGCGAATTCTTCAAAAAAGTAAGTAGTTGTGTTTTGTGTTTTAGTTCTTGCTTGCATACTGCTCCATGTGGTTTGATTTTTACAAAGTTGTACATTCCAAAATGGCCACTTTCAGGTTCGTCTGTGCATTCGATCGTACTCAGCCTCGATCTTTCTGCCACTGTCATGATCGTGTGTGTCCATTCGATCGTACGCAACCTCGATCGTTCGGCCACTTATAATACGATGTTTGGTGTTTTTTTGGGGGAAAGGAAGTTTGTTCTCACTAGAAATGTCATCAAGAATGTAAAGCCAATTTATTCAATGTAAAGGAGAGGTCACCCAGTAGCTGTTTACCCATATGGACTCTAGAGCACTAGTGCTGGGACACCCAAACCCCCTTTTTATTATGCTTTTCCACACATGTGCTCCAGTGGATACTAGAGGGGGGTCTCCATCACACAAACTTCTACCAAAAAGCTAGTAAGTTTAGCACCTTTACTAAGTGACTACATTCATGTAGTTGGCATTTGTAACTGGCCAAACAAAAATAGTGTCCGTCACTTTCAAGCAATGTTTGTCATTTCCTATTTCTGCCCTCAATAGATTGTGTTTTTAAATCTTCCTTTTGTCCATTCTCATAGGGGAGCGAAAACTTGGGCCGTCTGAGGAAACCCCAAAACCAACACCTCCCAAAAAAGGTGAAAGAGCAGAAGCAGAGGAGGAGGAGGAGGAAGGAGAGATCATCGAACTTGGAGAAATTGTCACCACAACAGGTGAGTGTGGGAGAACACAGCTACTGGTAAGCTAATCAATGTATGGCTGCCTCATTTCCAACACCCCATTTTTGTTTGTTTGTGGTTTTTAGGTGACGTGGATGTTGTGGAAGAAGAATCGCACTTTACCACAGAGAGTGCCCACGTACTCATCGGGGAGATAATGGTCTGCAATAAAGATCTAGATTACATAAAGCAAAACATCAATGATGTTCAACAAAAATTGAAGAACATCATTGATGTTTTAGGAAAAATATGAAAACGCACCAAGTAATTAACACACATTTGTGCCAGCTTCAGAAAACATTTGCAACTTAAGAACTGTGTGAAATTTGGAACATGCACACATTGTGTCCACATGTGCTAGCTCCCATCATGGTGGATGAATGCCAACGTTTTTTTGGTGGTGCAACCACTTTACGAACTACGAAAGTGGTTGTGGTGAAGGGGTTGCACCCCCAAAAAACGTCCATTCATCCCCATGATGGAAAATGGCACTTTTGAAGCTTCTAGGCATGTGTTTTACCATCTAATGACCATTTTCAGACCCAAATTGTGTGCATGTTCTAAATTTCCACTTTCCAGGGGTGACCCCCCCATGTGATGAAGGCAAGATCAAACACACTTTGAACATATAGTCATGTCTGATCTTGTCTTCACTTTACAAAGTTGAACTTTCCTAGTTCATAGGTTCTGTTTTGCTCCATGCCTGGTTTTACCAATTGCGGAATGTTTGTAAACAATGTTGTAAATAACCAAGATGTTGTCAGTTTGGGCGTGAAGATTGTAAACGCACTTGTGAATGTTTTCCAAGTAAACTTTTTTATTTTTCTAAATGTGTGGCTTCCTTATTTAAAAAACACAATGCATTATGTATGTCAAATGTAAAGGATATGGGGGGCAATGGGTGTTATTTACTAAAGGCAAGTCCACTTTGCACTGCAAGTTTCTTTTCCAGGGCACTTTTTCACTGCACTTGTAGAGCATAGTGGATTTGACTTATGTAAATGACACCCACAGTGCTTTGTACGAAAAAACGGAGCACAGCATTTTTGAGAATACACACATGTCTGACCTGGTGATGAAAAGGAGTATTTTGGGTGTCAGTTATGCAGTACAAACCTTCTCTAGACCAAAGATTAGGTAGCAAGCACACAACATGAGAATAATCTTTTTGGGAAGAAGAGACTGTTACCTCCTTTTGCCCAGAAAGTGCATTCCCACTGTCGAAGGCAAAGGGAAAAAAATTTCAAGGTAAAATAAGCTAAAAAGAATACTGAAATGACAAGAAATCATAGGTTGGTTGAAATATCAGATTTATTAAAAAATGCCTCTCACACATCGTCAGGCAGAGCAATGGCCCCCCTACCCACAAAGTACTCCATATATTGCTCGCGGACCGCGCGGGCATTTAGAGGGGGCAAGCCTGGACGTGCCACTTGAAGGGCTGTGAGGTCCGCATTTGGAGGGCCCTCCACATCTGGGCCAACGGGCACCACATAGTTCCTGTTATGTCTTTTGAGGAAGTTGTGCAATATGCAACAGGCAAGAACTATGTGGTTCAGTTTGTATTCCGCCAAGTTAAATGCCGTCAAGAACAGGCGGAAGCGGCTGGCCAGGATGCCAAAAGTGTTCTCCACCACTCTTCTGGCTCTGGACAGCCTGTAGTTGAAGACCCTCTGGTCTGGGGTGAGGGTCCTCATCGGGAACGGCCTCATCACATGGGGAGTCAACGCAAACGCTTCATCTGCGACAAAGACGAAGGGGAGTCCTTCTGCATTCTCCTCTGGAGGTGGCAAGCACAGACTGCCACTTTGGAGACGCCAGTAGAACTCCGTGTGCGTAATGGCACCACCATCCGAGATCCGGCCGTTCATCCCCACGTCCACATACATAAACTCGTATGTTGCCGACACCACCGCCAACATCACTACACTATTAAACCCTTTATAATTATAATAGTAGGACCCCGAGTTGGGCGGTGGGACGATGCGGACGCGTTTCCCATCAATTGCCCCTCCGCAGTTAGGAAAGTCCCAACGGCTGGCAAAGTGGGAGGCCACAGTCTGCCATTCCTGTGGCGTGGAAGGGAACTGTGGAAAATAATTAGTCACTTTGCACCTAAACATTGCAAGCAGATTAGACAATCAACATCTTGGAACAAGAGCATTGTTTAAAATTGGAGGCTGGAAAGTATTTGCACAGAAAAGTAGAGGCTCCCCTTCACAGATTACTCACCCCCCATCAATCCCCCCACTTCTGATGGGTCATTGGCAATAACTAGGGTTTTGGGGGGGGGGGTGGTGGACAGGTAACCCTCTGCACTTCATTGATTGGCAAATGGCTCAATAATGTGTGCTAGTTTGGCCAGACCCTCTGTACTTAACACTATTGGCAGCCCCCAGGAAAGATAAAATAACATTTCAAACCCCCCCCCCCCCCCAAAAAAAAGGAAAGCACATTGTGACATTATGAAATTACCAAGCAAGCTAATAGGAGGAAAGAACACAAAAAAATAGGAAATGGAAAGTATGGAGGCAGCCCCTTGCACTACATGCTTTGCTGAATTCATCCCTAAAGATGCCCACTATAAAGAGGTAGGTATATAGTGTGTATTGACCTTGGGAAAGCCAGCAGATAAAGGATTGGTACCATCTGACAGAGCAGTTGGGGGAGGGGGTTCCTAATGAGTTTGCCCCCCCCCCCCACCAAAAAAAAAAAAGGGGCTCTACATGAAGTAAACCACACAGCAAACATTTGTGCATATTTTAGGGGGTGTTTGGGGGCAAACAATACTATGCAGCAGACAAAAGACATTGCTTAAGTGACTAGGCCATAGGTGTCTATTGGGGCAGAAGAGCATGCTGGGGAGGTAAGTGAAGGGAAAAATGCATGAAGGAGAAAAGGGGCACAGCATATTAGAGCATATTGCAATCATGGTAATTAGGGAAGGAGGTCAAAAATAGAAGACATTAGCAAACAGAGCATACATAGAAGGGAATAGTAAAGTATAAATGTTACCTTAATATAGTCCTCCTGCAGGACCTGGATGATGGCAGAACAGGTCTCTGGAATAATGATTCCCAGGGCCTGGGGAGAGATACCTGAAGAGAACTTCAAATCCTGAAGACTTCTCCCTGTCGCCAAGTACCTCAACGTGGCAACAAGCCTCTGCTCCGGAGTAATGGCTTGTCTCATGCAGGTATCCTGCCGGCTGATAAAGGGGGTCAGCAAAGCCAAAAGACGGTGAAAATCGGGGTCCGTCATCCTGAGAAAGTTCCTGAAATCATCAGGATTATTCTCCCGGATCTCACGAAGCAAAGGCATGTGCGACAATTGGTCACGCTGAAGCAACCAATTCTTGGTCCACATACTCCTCGTCACTCTGTTCATGGACGGGTCTTGGCTCAAAGCTAAAAGCCCGACACCAATTCCGCGTACAGCACGAACTCGGCAACGAGTACGCACGGGAAACATCGCTCACAAGGTCACAAAAGGTCGGCTGGTCAGAACGGACAAACAGAAAGCACCGATAAACAGCAAGGCCTGAAAGAACGAAATGAATACCAGAAACGAGCAGACAATAAGCAGTGCAAATCAAAGCGTCCTATATCAAGATATAGGCCGCAATGACCAACAAATGCGAACTGACTACACGCACTAATAAACAGATACGCACGACAAGCACAAACTGAAGAGCAGTAACGATCTGAGTCAGCAAACTGAGAAGCGCGAATCTTAAGTCACCAAACTTCGACTAACTCTCGATAAACACGGGATCAGCAGAAGGAGCCCAACGGGTGCCTGACGTGGTGCTGAACTTCCCTTTTCTAATCTCGTGGACGACGACTTGCGTCACGACGTTCTTGCAGACCGGATATTCCGACAACGTAGTCCGACCGTGTGTACGCAACACCAACATCGGACAAAGTACGACGGACAGGATCCGACCGACCTGGTCCGCGGATTGTCCGACCGTGTGTATGGGGCTTTAGGAGTGAGGGTTTTGCTCCCTCATTCACCTTGTTCCCTTCTGTGCCCTGGGGGAGACACTAGTTTTTTTGTTTTGTTTTTTTGAGAGCTGGAAGACCACTCTGCATATATATTGTACTCAGGTTCTTCTTATATGTAAATGCTTATTGGTGATTTTGATGAACATGGAAGTGTGGTTGAAAACATGTAAAATATGACAGCCAAGCAGTGGGTAATCAGGTTATAGGAGGTGGTTTGACCAAAGGGGACATCGGCTGGTTTCCTGAAGAGCTAAGTCTATCTGATTCTATGTGAAAGAACTCTGCTCTTGTGGCTCTAAAGAAGGAGTTTGCATTTAACTAGTAGTTTCCACTACTTAGCCAAGTCAACAGTTTGCTACAAGCAATAAATTCTGCTTCAGCTTTTAAGAAAGGAATTCATTATCCTCAATCTGTACATAGTTCTGTTTTTGGAGTATTCCACTCAAATCCCTCAACCCTATCCAAATTTTCCACAAAAAAAAAAAAGAAATAACAAAAACAACACCCCTAGACTGGTTATGGAGGAAGAGACTGACGGTGTTCATGTGCCTGGCTATAGAGCAATCCACTGGGGAAGAACCTGGGCAAATTTTCAATTTTCAGCAGCTCCTTCGGGAGTACATTTAGTTATTTTGTAATTTACTTTAGAAGAGAGCAACTAAAATACAGTTTCCAATTTTAATTGGGGATTATGAGTTATTTGGTGTGATCTTACTTTTCTTTCAGCTAATCAAACAAAACTTAACACTCACCTAAAACTGAAGCTGTGACTCACTGCTTTGTGGTCCTTGTATTCAAACCTGTCACAAACTTGTCTATAAAGGAATTATTGCCAACATTCTTGGCGACTAAGCTGGGAGCTTACATGAAAGGAAAGTAAATAGCAGAACCAATAAGAACATTTGAGTAATGTAATTTGGATGAGGGTCATGGCATGTTTTTCCTAAATTTAAGTTTAAGAAAGCTGGCAAGCATGTAAGCTAAATCGTAATTTTTTTTAAAGAATTAATTTTCTCCACTGCAGTAAAGCAATATAACTAGCTGAGTCATGGACCTGCCACCAGGATAGTTGGACAATAAAAGACCATCATTGCCCTGTTTTTTCTGATCTCTTCTGCTGTTGGCAAGTTCACAGTGTTAAAATGACAGCATAAATACAGCAGGGCCCTAAGTGACTGACAATACTGTCCCTCTCTGTCTTAGTCTAAGGCCAGCAGTAAAAAGGATTACAAGAAGCTAATACCTGAAGCATACCTGCAACCATTGCAAACTACTTGGTTGCTGGGGCTTGGACCAAATGGGGTATGGGGACATTTTATTTTTCAGCTTCCTGTCAAAATACGCCATGGCATGATAACTGGAAATCAAAAACCTTTTGTTGGTTGCTATAGCAATGTTGTTTTAATTCTCTCGCTTTACTGGGCTCCTCGTCTTGCATTTCTATTGGGAATTCTGCAGATAAACCAATAGTAATACACTGTATGGAAAGAGCATAGCAGAGAGCTAGCGAAAAAATGGATTATACCACCAAACCCCAGCCATATTTGGAATAAAAAAATGGGAAGTTTTCTGGGTAAGAAATATGATTTCACTAAACATTTGCTAAATGCAAACATGCCTGAGACTCCGATAACTGAAAGGCATGCAGGTTTAGTAGCTATGCGTCCTTTCTTACTAAAATCAGAGATTGTAAGGATGGTTTCTTAAAATCACAATGGTCAGTCCACTAGACGGGAGCAACAGGAAGCAAAGGAGGTGAGGAGAAACAGCAAAGATATGGGTGATGTGGTGTGAATTCTGCTCCTTGATTGTCATCTTTATACATCATTGCATTGCTGTACTTTAGTCAATCAAGTATTTCAGTTACAGACTCTGGGACCTTGATTTCCAAATTAGATGTAGAATTTTCCACAGTCCATGATAATTTGGGGAGCCATGTCATCTGCTGGTGTTGGTCCATTGTGTTTTATCAAGTTCAAAGTCAGCACAGCCCTCTACCAGGAAATTCTAGAGCACTTCATGCTTCCCTCTGCTGACCAGCTTTTTGGAGACGCTGATTTAATTTTCCAGCAGGACGTGGCACCTGCCCACACTGCCAAAAGTACCAATACCTGGTTTAATGATCATGGTATGACTGTGCTTGATTGGCCAGTAAACTCACCTGACCTAAATCCCATAGAGAATCTGTGGGGTATTGTCAAGAGGAAGATGAGAAACACCAGATCAAACAATGCAAATGAGCTGAAGGCTGCTATAAAAGCAACCTGGGCTTCCAAAACACTTCAGCAGTGCTGCAGGCTGATTGCCTCCATGCCACGCCACACTGATGCAGTATTAATGCAAAAGGAGCCCCGACCAAGTACTGAATGCATACTATACTGTGCATGGACATACTTTTCAGTAAGCCAACATTTCTTATGTAATGTCCTAATTTTCTGAGATACTGAATTTTGGGTTTTCACTAACTGTAAGCCATAATCATCAAAATGAATAGAAAGAAATGCTTGAAATATATAGGGGAGAGATGTGACTGGAGGGCCCGTGGAACCCTGAATCCCATGGAGGGGTTGGGAAACCCTTGTTTCAGCTCCCCATGCACCTCATATATCTAAGTTACCGTGTGTCCATTAGGGGCACAGGGTGGCTGAGAAAATGTGGCTTGGATTACTTAAAATGGGACAGTAATATTTATAAAAAAATATCTCCCAGGATATATATAAAGACTTCTTTTGGTTTGTTTGATTCTGAACTCGACATGTTAATTGAAAGAGCTGATCACATTGGCCTCTGTAGACGGGCCGACTCCTACCGCAGCTCCTGCTATTGTGAGAAGGTGTCCTGTGTTTATACTTATGATAATGTATAATCTACTGTGTGAAGCTCGGTGACAACAAGTCTGACCTGTAGTGAAATCCTGATTAATCACAATGGCCAGGTGGGCATGGAGTCACCTTGGCTTCTTTAAGGGACTAGTTAATTAGCTCATGTTAATTTATGCTTCTGGTTACAGGTGTATTGTTAGAGTAATATGAGCAGGAGGGGGGGACCTCCTCTTCAAATGTATACAAGACTGTATTCTTGTTCTAATAAACAGTTCATGTTGAGTAACCAAACAAGTATTGCCTTGTTTGTGGTTGTCAGTGGTTGGAATATCTAATATCTATATTCAGACTGGGAGAAAGCGGTATATGATGAAAGCACTCAAGTGGAGTGTGGGACGTTTCGTGTTACAGTGGGTATTTTATTTTCTTTCATCTGAAGGAGAGGAGGGGTTTTCTTAGCTAAGCCAACCCTTCTGTCTGCATGCCTGAGGTAAAGGCAAATGGATTGCAGGAAGAAAGTGCTAGGGGTGGTTCAAAATTACTTATCGACAAAATAATGGAGACATTGATGGATGCAAGCAAAACAGTATAATGGGTTGCCTCCCCAAAGCAATTGACCATGCCAGGGTTTTTCCGATTTCCAAGAAAGAGATTGAGACTTAGATAGCATAGGAGGAAAGAAAAACAAAAAAAAGAAAGATAGTAATAGACTGGGGGGGGGGGGTGCGTGGGCGGGGGATGTTTTAAGAAAGTTGGATGGGGGGGGGATAGAATCCTCCTCCCTGCCTGGCAACCCACCAGAGGCAGAGTTTAGGAAACTGGGAGTTGCCATTGTGTTGCTAGAGGGGACTGATCATTATACAAGTAAGGGATCCAGATCTTCCAGTATTTCTTGCATGTTCTTTCATTGTTATGCTGAAGTTTTCTGTCAGTTGAATTTCCTGAATTCTAGCCAGTGAGATCTAGTAGGGGGAATGTGCTCTTCCATAGCACTGGGATTACAGGCCTTGGCCGCTGTGAGTAGGATTTTCAACAAGGAGTTTTTATACTTTTTGTTGGACATAGGGGTGTCATGCAACAAGTAAGCCAATGAATTCTTCCCTAGAGACACACTTTTAATGAGTTTTTATTATTTGTTCAAGCATGTCCCAAAAGCCTTGTAGTTCAGGACATTACCAAAATTGTGGAGGAAAGTACCCTCAGATTCCCGACAGCGCCCACAGGTTTTAGATACTTGGGGGAACATTCTTTCTAGTCTCTTTTAACCCAGCTCACAATAGGCAGTCTAGTTATAGTGTCTCTATTTACAGAATATATATATATATATATATATATATATATATATATATATATATATTGTAAACTTTACACAGAAATGAAAATTTTAATGCATTATTGCTTGGATACGATTTACAATAATTTGATCAAGTTGATCATAGTATATATGAAAATCTTTTTTTTTTTTTTTAAATGACAGGTTCCCTTTACATGTGTGCCGAGCATTATATTGTATACTCTTCTGATTTATATACAACTTATACAGTGCCTTGAAAAAGTATTTACACCCCTTCAAATTTTCCACATTTTGTCATATTACAACCAAAAAACGTAAATTTATTTTATTGGGATTTTATGTGATAGACCAACACAAAGTGGAACATAATTGTGAAAGACAACTGTTGAATGGTTTTCAATTTTTTTTACAAATAAATATCTGAAAAGTGTGGCGCACTATATTACTGTATAACACGCACTATATATTACCCTGAAAAATGCTGATTGTTTTGGTTATGGCTGCCTCGGAGGGGACAGGGAGGGGGGGGGGGGGGTGGCGGTACAAGCATTGACAGATTACATACAGTGAGAATCTCTGGTGTACTTGGCGGCCTCTGTAATAGGAAGCCCCGTCTCCTGGGCTGGCATTGGACGACTGTTCTGTCTATCATAGGAGGCGGGACTTTGTATTAAAGAGGCCACAGAGAAAACGGGATATTCTCACTGCATGTAATCTGTCGACGTCGTCCCGCCCCCCTCCCTGTCCCGTCCGAGGCTGCAGATGGGCATGGATCAGGCTGCACTGATGGCAATGGTGAGGCTGCATTCATGGCAGTGATGAGGCTGCATTCATGGAAATGGTGAGGCTGCATTCATGGCAATGGGGAGGCTGCATTCATGATAATGATGAGGCTGCATTCATGATAATGGTGAGGCTGCATTCATGATAATGGTGAGGCTGCATTCATGGCAATGGGGAGGCTGCATTCATGGCAATGGGGAGGCTGCATTCATGGCAATGGGGAGGCTGCATTCATGGCAATGGTGAGGCTGAATTCATGGCAGTGATGAGGCTGCATTCATGGCAATAGTGAGACTGCATTCAGGGCACTTGTGAGGCTGCATTCATGATAATGTTGAGGCTGCATTCATGGCAATGGGGGGGCTGCATTCATGGCAATGGGGAGGCTGCATTCATGGCAATGGGGAGGCTGCATTCATGGCACTTGTGAGGCTGCAGATGGGCAATGGTGAGGCTGCATTGATGAGCACTGACCCTTATTTTGCTTCACAGTTCTTTATTTAAAATTTATTTTTCTTCCTGAAACTTCGCTCTTAAAGGGAAGGTGCGTGTTATACGCCTGTACGTGTTATACGCCAATAAATACAGTATTTATTTGTAAAACCATTTATCATTTTCCTAGCACTGTACAATTCTGTGCCACTTTGTGTTGGTCTATCGCATAAAATCCCAATAAAATACATTTACGTTTTTGGTTATAACATGAAAAAATGTGGAAAATTTCAAGGGGTATGAATACCTTCTTAAGGCGTTGTGTGTATATATAGGATTAATGTTTGTGCCTAAAGTGCTTGTGTTAAACAACATAAAACAAAAATCCTAATTCATTAAGACAGTTAAATAATGACTCTGCTATAAAGTAGTATTTTGGTAAACCAGGCTAAATTATAAAGACAAATTGACAAATAGACATTTGTCTCGGCAAAAGGAATGTAAAAAGAGAGAGTCCTGATACAGATTATGTGATTTGCACTGCTTCAATTTTATCCTTTTTAATGTACAGCCTGTTCTGTTTTGTTCTGTTTGAGGTTGTGATCTTGGCCAAACCTTGGGTGTGAAATAGGTAGATCTATTTCAGTTCTGAGAACTTCTCACATAAGTTTTAAGGAAACCACTAATATGCTGGTCTTATAGACAATTGATGCATGTAATAACCGTAAAATAACAAAGATTGTTATTAATGTAGGGTGGCTGTAAATAAAATGTTAACTATATGACTAGGTTCCAGGTTATATATAGAACACTGCAACACCACTGCCATCATCTTCTGAAAACCAAGACACTTTTGAAATGTGTTCATATAGGTATAGGCATTAAGGTCTTTGATATGGTGGAAGAATTCTAAGAAAGTGCCCAGACTATGGAGATTTTACTTATTCTAAACAAGCAGCAAATCATTTTAAAACAAACCACTACCACTTAAGTTGTTTGTACTTTAAAGTAGTTTATTCTCAAAATTCTCAAAGCTAGGGATGAGCCGAACACCCCCGGTTCGGTTCGCACCAGAACCTGCGAACGGACCGAAAGTTTGCGCGAACATTCGAACCCTATTAGTTACAGTGGACGCAAACGTTTGAAATCTAAAGTGCTAATTATAACGGCCAATATGCATGTTAATGTCATAAAAGAGGTTTGGGGACCCGGGTCCTGCCCCAGGGGACATGTATCAATGCAAAAAGAAGTTTTAAAAACTGACGTTTTTTCGGGAGCAGTCATTTAAATGATGCAAAAAGTGAAAAAAAAAAAAAAAAAGTGAAATATTCCTTTAAATATGGTACCTGGGGGTGTCTAATGTATGCCTGTTTAGTGGCATGTGTTTCCCGTGTTTAGAACTGTCCCTGCAAAAAATGACATTTGTAAAGGAAAAAAGAAGCCATTTTAAAACTGCTTGCGGCTTTAATGTCATGTCTTGTCCTGGCAATATGGATGAAAATCTTTGAGAAAAATGGCATGGCTACCCCATCACCCCCCCCCCACCCCAGCCCATTACCAGCCCCTTTGGGTCTTGTATGGATATTAAGGGGAACCCCACACCCAAAATAAAACCCTATACCTACAACCATATATGCTCTGAACAGCAGTATACAGGCGGTGCAAACAAGACAGGGACTGTAGGTTTGTTCTTAAGTAGAATCTATTTGTAATTTTGAACAGGTAAATTTTTAAGTGTAGCTCCATCCAAAAAAATCAATTTTTAAGCTTTTTGGAAAACATAGGGAAGGGTTATCACCCCTGTAACATTTGTTTTGCTGTCTGTGCACCTGTTCAGAACATTTCACCTCACTTTCCGTCCCAATGACAAATGTTTTTGGAAAAGTGGGGTTTTTATTGAAACAAGGATTGATTGGTGATAAAGCATCAGTAGAGAGGAGATACCTTTTTCCCAAATTAAATCTAACAGGATAGAATTTCCCTTCCTATGGGTAGATTTCCTCTCACTTCCTGTTTTCTCCTTCCGTTTGCAAGTAGGAGTCGTTTCTAAGTTGGATGTTTGAAAGTAGGGGCCTGCCGTATATACTCTGCAGAAATTTGCCCCATTAGATGTTGGTGTTGCCACAACACTGTAAGCCCTCACAGTTACTCTTGGTGGGCACAGGAATGGGCCCTGCTGTGAATTATTAGATCAAGAATTGTAATTGCATGCACCTGTTGAACAGGGGCAGAAAAATTGGGCCTTTGGTGGTGGTGGTGGTGGTGGACGGTGTTGCCACAACACTGTAAGCCCTCACAGTTACTCTTGGTGGCGCAGGAATGGTCCCTGCTGTGAATTATTAGATCAAGATTTGTAATTACACGCCCCTGTTAAACAGGAGCTGAAAAATTGGGCCTTTGGTGGTGGTGGTGGACGGTGTTGCCACAACACTGTAAGCCCTCACAGTTACTCTTGGTGGGCACAGGAATGGGCCCTGCCGTGAATTATTAGATCAAGATTTGTAATTGCATGCACCTGTTGAACAGGGGCAGAAAAATTGGGCCTTTGGTGGTGGTGGACGGTGTTGCCACAACACTGTAAGCCCTCACAGATACTGTACTTGGAGCACAGCAATCAGACCTGTGGCGAAGCATTGCTTAAAAATTTTTAATTACACGCCCCTGTTAAACAGGGGCTGAAAAATTGTGCCTTAGGCACTGGTGCTGGTGCCACAACACTGCAACCCCTCACAGATACTGTACTTGGAGCACAGCAATCAGACCTGTTGCAAAGCATTGCATAAAAAATTGTAATTACACGCCCCTGTTAACCAGTTCAATACCGGGCCATAGTCATATGACGCCCACAAGGTGGCTCTACCATCCTGGGTGGGCGTCATATGACGTCCTCGGATTCCCGGCCGCCTGGGGGGCGCGCGCGCGCCCGCGGCATCGCTCGGGACCCGGTGCGAGTGCCCGGCGGCCGCGATGTCCGCCGGGCACCCGCGATTGCCCGTTAAAACAACGGGACCGGGCGGGACCGTGGAGCTGTGTGTGTAAACACACAGCTCCACGTCCTGTCAGCGGGGAGGAGACCGATCATGTGATCCCAGTACAGAGGATCACATGATCGGTCTCCTCCCCTTAAGTCCCCTCCCCCTACAGTTAGAATCACTCCTATTAGGGACACACATTAACCCCTCCAGCGCCCTCTAGTGTTAACCCCTTCCCTGACAGTCACATTTACACAGTAATCATTGCAATTTTATAGCAACGATCGCTGTGTAAATGTGAATGGTTCCAAAAATGTGTCAAAAGTGTCCGAAGTGTCCGCCGCAATGTCGCAGTCACGAAAAAAAAAAATCGCAAATCGCCGCCATAACTAGTAAAAAAAAAAATTCAATAAATCTATCCCCTATTTTGTAGACGCTATAACTTTTGCGCAAACCGATCAATATACGCTTATTGCGATTTTTTTTACCAAAAATATGTAGAAGAATACGTATCGGCCTAAACTGAGGAAAAAAATTGTTTTTTTTTTTTTTAAAAAATGGGATATTTATTATAGCAAAAAGTTAAAAATATTGTGTTTTTTTTCAAAATTGTCGCTCTTCTTTTGTTTATAGCGCAAAAAATAAAAACCGCAGGGGCGATCAAATACCACCAAAAGAAAGCTCTATTTGTGGGAAAAAAAGGACGTCAATTTTGTTTGGGTGTAACGTCGCACGACTGCGCAATTGTTAGTTAAAGCGACGCAGTGCCGAATCGCAAAAAGTGCTCTGGTAAGGAAGGGTGTTTAAAAGCCCTGTATTGAAGCGGTTAAACAGGGCTGAAAAAACGGAGTTACTTACCGGTAACATCCTTTTCCGGGAGTCTTTCAGGACAGCACCATAGAGAGACCCTGGCTCCTCCCCGCTCAGGAAACACCGCCTTCGATTTTCAAATTTAAGCCCCCACCGTCCCGCCGGCCCCTCAGTTCTTCAAGAGTACCTCCGGCCAGCTGGGGAGACACAAGAACATGTCATAATAACTTACATATCTTACCTGACGGTCTCATGCGATGAATTCTACAGGAATGTCCAACAAATTTGGGTGGGTATCTGTGCTGTCCTGAAAGACTACCGGAAAATGATGTTACCTGTAAGTAACTCAGTTTTTCCCTATCCGTCTTTCAGGACAGCACCATAGAGAGGATAAGGGAGCACCTTACCTTAGGGTGGGACTACTGCCTGCAGAACTTTACGCCCAAAGGCTTGGTCTTTTGCCGACAGCAGGTCCAACCTGTAGTGCCTCACGAACGTGTCAAAGCTGGACCACGTTGCAGCCCTACAGATCTGCTCTGGAGAAGCACCAGCCCACTCAGCTTGAGAAGTCGCCACTGCCCTGGTGGAATGTGCCCTAATGCCTTCCGGGGGCTCTACTCCCCCCGCTACATAAGCCTGACTGATGGCTAACCTAATCCATCTAGCTATCGTCCGTCTAGAAGCTCTAGACCCTTTTTTAGCTCCTGAAAATAACATTAAAAAAGAATCAGACTTTCTATACTCTTTTGTACTCTCCAAGTACTGGAGGACGCACCTCCTAACGTCCAGCTTATGAAAAGTGCGTTCCTGTTCCCTCACAGGGTTGACACAGAAGGTAGGCAAAATAATTTCTTGGCCCCTATGAAAACTAGAGGCCACTTTGGGCAAGAATGCCGGATCTGTTCTAAAAATCACACTGTCCGGAAACACCTGAAAAAAAGGTGCCCTAATTGAAAGGGCTTCGAGTTCACTTACTCTTCTTGCCGTAGTGATCGCCACCAAAAACACAGTTTTGAGGGTGATCAGTTTTAACATACAAGCCTCCAGCGGTTCAAATGGTTCTCCGGTGAGGGCTTGTAAAACCAAAGAAAGGTCCCATACCGGAAAAGAGGATGCTCTTACTGGTCTCTGCCTGCTCAGAGCTTTAAAAAAATCTGGATACCCATGGATCCGATGCTAGCTGTTTCTCCAAAAACACACTCAAAGCAGATACCTGTCCTTTCAGTGTGCTAACGGCCAATCCCTTGTCCGCCCCGCCTGCAGAAACTCTAGTACTGCTACAGAGCTACGTGTATCAAAGGAACTCTCAGTGCACCAACTATTGAAGCGTTTCCACACTGTCAGGTAGATAGCCTGCGTCTCCCTTTTTCTGCAACTTAGTAGGGTTGAAACTAAACGATCTGAGAACCCCTTACCCTTCAGTAATTCCTCCTCAGTAGCCAAGCAGCAAGGTTCCACCGCTCCACCTGAGGACAACAGATTGGACCTTGGGACAGAAGATCCTCCTGGAATGGCAGAATCCATGGGGGTTCCACCGCAAGGCCCTTTAAGATGGAAAACCACGGCCTCCTGGGCCAATGAGGTGCTACCAGAATGAGAGTTGTGCTCTCCACCTGTAACTTCCTCAGTACTGCTGGAATTAGTACAGGAGGGGGAAGGCATAACACTTGGAGAACTCCCAGCTCTGAGCCAGAGCGTCCACTCCAAGTGCTCCGTCCCATCTGCTGAGGGAGAAGAAGAGGCTTGTCTTTCTGTTTTCCCTTGAGGCGAAGAGGTCTATACAAGGCATCCCCCACCTCTGGGTAATTGCCTCGAAGATCTCCTGGTTCAAAACTCAGTCGCCTTCTCTCAGCTTTTTCCTGCTGAGAAAATCCCCAACCTGGTTCTGATCCCCTTTTAGATGTACCGCAGACAGGGACAGAATATTAGCCTCGGCCCACTTGAGAATGTTGTTTGTCAGGCTCCACAGTGAACTGCTTTTGGTACCTCCCTGCCTGTTGAGATAAGCTACTGCAGAGGAGTTTCCGACCTGACTCTCACGTGTTGACCCTGGAGTTCCTTCTGAAAGGCTCTAAGTGCCAACTCTATGGCTTTCAGTTCCCTCCAGTTCGAGGATTCCTTTGCCTCCTGCCTTAACCAGGTGCCCTGAACCATCTGGGAATCTAGATGTGCTCCCCAACCTGTGCCGCTTGCATCGGTCATGATGGTTTTGGATACTGGAAGAACCCAATCCAGTCCCTGTGAAAGATTGGCCCCCTTTCTCCACCACCAGAGTGACCTTTTGACCTGACTTGGCACCTCTATCAGGGAGTCCAGGGAACTCTGACTGTGGTCCCAAATTCCCAGGATGAAGAGCTGTAAGGGGCGAAAATGCAGCCCTGCCCACTGTACTGCCGGGAGTGAGGATGTTAGTAACCCCAGAGCTGACATAGCTTTCCTTACCGAGATCTGCTGGCTGCCCTGAAGGAACAACATAGCCCTGTCTACCTTCTGGGTTTTTTCTACCGGAAGGAAGACCTTTTGCTCCGTTGAATCCAACATGTAGCCCAGGAAAATTACCTTCTGTGATGGGGTCAAGCTGGATTTTTCCAGGTTCAGGAGCCATCCTAGATTTTCAAGGATGTCCTTTGTTACCTGCAGATCTCGAGACAGCTGCTCCGGGGAAGAGGCAAATAGGGGCAGATCGTCTAAATATGCGACTATTGAAATGTTTCTGATTCGCAAGAAGGCCAGAACCTCCACCATGACCTTGGTGAAGATACGGGGGGGAAGAGGATAGCCCGAAGGGAAGGGCCCTGAATTGTAGATGAACTATCCCCTCTGGGGTCTTTACCGCCAACCTGAGGAACTTCTGGTACCCCTCTGCTATGGGGATGTGCAGATAGGCATCCTTCAAGTCTATGGATGCCATGAAGCAATTCTGGGGAAGAAGTGCTTTTACAGAGTAAATCGAGTCCATTCGGAACCTCTTGTAGGTAACTGAGACATTCAGAGGCTTCAGGTTCAAGATAAGTCTGAACTTTCCAGACGGTTTGCGGACCACAAAGATGTGGGAATAGAAGCCCCTGCCTGTCTCTTCTACCGGGACTCGTGTTACCACCTCTTGTTCCTCCAACTCCTGCAGGGAGGAAAGAAGAGCTGAAGCCTTTTCTGCACATCTTGGCAGCTCGGTGACCAGAAGCCTGAGAGGTGGGGGTTTTGAAAACTGCAACCTGTATCCTCTCCTTATAATCTCCAAAATAAAATGGTTGGAGGTGATCATCTCCCACTGTGGGAGGAAGTACCCCAGTCTTCCTCCCACCGTGGTTCCGTCATTTGGTCTTTTTGGGCTGTTCAGGAGGGTGAAAAATAGCCCCCCCGCGCCCTTTGCCCTTCTGCCCCCAAACTTTTTTCTGTTGCTCATTTTTAGGGGGTTCAAACTTCCTTCTAGGACGAACCTTCCTTTTGGCTTCTGCAAATTTCCTTTTGTTAGGAAAGGCCTTTTTCTTGTCGGCCGTCCTATCCAAGACGGCCTCCAAGCCAGGACCAAACAACAAATCCCCTGTGAGAGGTATACCACAGAGTTTGACTTTTGACGCGCTATCTCCCTGCCACGTCTTAAGCCATAGAGCCCGCCTTGCTGAATTGGACAAGGCTGCAGATCTTGCTGACATACGCACTGACTCCGCTGAGGCGTCAGCCAGATAAGCTACTCCATTAAGGAGCATAGGAAAGGAAGACAGGATTGTTTCCTTAGGAGTTCCTGCTTCAATGTGCGCTTTGATTTGCGTACTCCATGTTTCGTGCCACCACTGTGGACGCCATGGCGGGCTTGAGGTTACCTATGGAAGAATCCCAGGATTTTTTCAAAAGTGAGTCCATTCTCTTGTCCATAGGATCTGGGAGTGCTCCCATATCCTCAAAG
The DNA here is from genome assembly GCA_028564925.1 of Lithobates sylvaticus. Classification (NCBI taxonomy): domain Eukaryota; kingdom Metazoa; phylum Chordata; class Amphibia; order Anura; family Ranidae; genus Lithobates; species Lithobates sylvaticus. Next base: position 632,878,489 of record CM053026.1, read on the forward strand.
GCAAGGTCGGTATGCCTGGAGACCTGTGAGAAGGCTGCATCTAGTTTAGGAGTTTTATTCCATACTAGTGCTTCCTCCTCTGCAAAGAGAAACCTTCTTTTCAAACTCCTTGAAAAGAACGGTTTCCTTTCCGGGTCTTGCCACTCCTTCTTAATGGCATCGACCAATACCTCATGGACCGTAAACACTTTCTTTTTCTGTAACCCAAAGCCCCTATACATTTGGTCATGGAGCGACAGCTTCTTCCTTTCTTCCTGGATTCCCAAAGTGGTATGAACAGCTCCTAAGAGCTCCTCCACTTCCTCCAGAGAAAGCTTGTAGCGAGAGGCTCTCGTGGACTCCCCATCCACTTCCTCTGCCTCTGATTCCCCCTGGGAATCTGAAGAAATGCTATCTGGCTCTTCCTCAATTTCTTCTCTAGAGCCTCCTGGATTCTCACCACTCGCCGAGGGAGCATCCATTAAGCTTGGCGCAATACTCTGTTGTGCTGGTGGAGGGTTAACCTGAGTCTGCGGAAACTGAAAGCTAGAGAACAGTGTTTTAAAAGACTGTACAGTGTTAGAAAGTTCCTTGACGGACGCAGCTAACTCCGTACTTTGCTCTGCTGACTGCTCCCTCACTAACCCCTCTATACATTCCCTACAGAGTGCCTTGGACCACGATTCCCCCATCGTGATTCTGCATGAAGGGCATTTTTTCTTTGAATTGTGGGGCGACTTGGTTTTCTCAGTAGACTTGCTCTGAAAAAAACAAACGTAAAAGAGAGCAGTCAGACTCTCCTCAACCACCAGCAATACACACAGAGGGCCACCAGGGGTGCTATAACTGTGACCACCACCACCAGGGTCCTAGTTACCCCCCATCTTCCCCATCACCAAGGGAGACAAGCACACCTGTGGAGCTTACAGAATTTCTAGTAAGGGAACACCACCCCAGGGTTCCACTTACCTTTGAGTGGCTGGTGCAGGCATCTCCAGGAGCCGTTCGAGAAGCCTCTGCTTCTGACATTTGCCGCTGAGGATCGGTGGTACCTTGTCTCACAACGCTGTCTCTACAGTCAAAAAACGAGGCAGCACCAGCCAGAACGCTCGTTCCGCTTTTCAAATCCCACGGCCGGAACTGGAAGCCGCGGGTCGAACGGAAGCACTGACACCCGCCGGATATGACGTCACCCGCCATCCGACCCGGCGCACCGAGCTCCACGCCAAACATGGCAGCCTCCTGTGCTTCCGCTGGCGTCCCCCAGGACCGAAGAAGAGCGGAACCCTCCAGCTTTCAGCTTCACTAAGAGAAGCCGGAGGTGCGTGCAATAGTGCCATCCCAGTCTTAGGCTTCCCCAGCCTCACAGACAGCAAGGTAGGAGGGAGGGAGGCAGAGAAACCCTGCCCCCCTCTAAAACGATCGGCCATAGCCTCCCTGGCTATTTAGCTCTTGGCTCCATAGCGGTGTCTCCCCACCGGAGGAAACACCATAACTGAGGGGCCGGCGGGAAGGTGGGGGCTTAAATTTGAAAATCTAAGGCGGTGTTTCCTGAGAGGGGAGGAGCCAGGGTCTCTCTATGGTGCTGTCCTGAAAGACGGATAGGGAAAATTGGGCCTTAGCCACTGGTGGTGGCACCCAGAAACAAAAATGTTCTTCCAAGCTATCATCAGGATCATTGAGGAGGAAGAGGATAGTCAGTCAACATAACAGGACAGACACTCAGCATCAGCATAGGCAGTCTTGAAGGGATGTGACATTTCAAAATAAATTATTCTGTTAGGTCAGGTGTCTGGTAGCTGGTGGTGATCCAAGACTGATTCATCTTTATGAAGGTCAGTCGATCAACCGAGTTGGTGGACAGGCGCACCCTGTGATCGGTGACAAAGCCTCCAGCAGCACTGAATGTGCGTTCGGAAAGAACGCTGGATGCAGGACAGGCCAGTAGCTCAATTGCATACTGTGCAAGCTCTGGCCAGTGATCCATCCTCAAGACCCAGTAAGCCAGAGGATTTTCGGCGGGAAAGGTGTCCAAGTCGGACCTTGCCCCTAGGTATTCCTGCACCATGTATATCAGACGCTGGCGATGGTTGCTGGAACCGATCATACCTTGGGGCTGCGGACTAAAAAATTGTCTGAACGTCCACCTTCCCCACCGCTCCATCTGCTACTGACCGAAGCCTCAGCAACTCGTCTTCCAGGACCAGGAGTTTGTAACCTCCCAGTCTCTGGGAACGCGTTGCACAGACCTTTATGCAAGGCCTCCCGGAGATGTCTCATCCTCTGCTCCCTCTGCGACGGCAAGATAAGGTCCGTGGATCAAGGAGAGTGGCCAGCCAGTAATGGTCCCTCTCCTTGATCCGAAGAATACGAGGATCCTTCCGCAGGCTTTGCAGGATCAGGGAGGCCATACAACGTAGGTTAGCTGAGGCATTCGGTCCGGAGTCTTCTGGGTCACTGAGGACGACATGATCCGCAGCCACCTCCTCCCAGCCACGTACAAGTCCACTGGTTTCTTGGGACTGTAAATCATCCCTAAAAGACTGCTGCTGCTGATGCTGAGTGCCAGGCTCCACCTCCATGCTGACACAATCCTCCTCCTCCTCCTACTCATCCTCTTCCTGTGTGATGGGTGGGAGAGAAGGAACACTGTCTGGATAAAGGGGGCCTTGAGAGGCAAGGCAGTCCTCCTCTTCCTGCCTCTGTTCTGCCTCAAGTGCCCTGTCCCTTATCCCACGCAGCGTATGCTCCAACAGGTGGACAAGAGGTACAGTGTCACTGATGCATGCACTGTCACTGCTCACCATCCTCGTGGCCTCCTCAAATGGTGACAGGACAGGGCATGCATCCCTGATCATGCTCCACTGGCGTGGGGAAAAAAATCCAAACTCCCCTGACCCTGTCCTGGTGCCGTAGTTGCACAGGTACTCATTGATGGCCCTCTGCTGTGTGTGCAGTCGCTGCAGCATGGCCAACGTTGAGTTCCACCTGGTGGGCATGTCACATATCAGGCGGTTCTTGGGCAGGTTCAACTCCTTTTGCAGCTCAGCCAGCCAAGCACTGGCATTATATGATAGGCGGAAATGCACACAGACTTTCCTGGCCTGCCTCAGGACATCCTGTAAGCCTGGGTACCTGCCCAAGAACCGCTGCACCACCAGGTTAAGGACGTGAGCCATACAGGGCACATGGGTCAGCTGTCCCTGTCGCAGGGCGGAGAGGAGGTTGGTGCCATTGTCACAAACCACCATTCCTGGCTTAAGCTGCAGAGCTGACAGAACCTCTGCCCCAGTGTGGCTCCTGTCCCCCAAACACACCAGCGCAAGCACGGCATGGCATCTTTTTGCCTGCGTACTTGCGTAGCCCCTTGGACGCCTACGGAGCACCGCTGGTTCCGAGGACAGAGCACTCGAAGAGGCCATGGAGGAAGAGGAGGGGGTGGAGGAGAGAGGTGTGTCACAACCAGTAGTAGCATTTTGGAGGCATGGTGCGGAACAACCTCCAACACTACTGCACCTACAGCTGCTAAAAGAGTAACCCAATGGGCCGTGAAAGACAGGTAACGTCCCTGTCCATGCCTGCTGGACCATGAGTCAGCGGTAATATGCACCTTACCGCTGACCGCCCTGTCCAGCGAGGCATGGACATTGCCTTCCACATGCCGGTAGAGAGCCGGAATCGCCTTCCGTGAGAAAAAGTGGCGTTTGGGAACCTGCCACTGAGGAACTGCACATTGAACAAACTCACGGAAGGGGGCCGAGTCTACCAACTGAAAAGGCAGCAGTTGAAGTGCTAGCAATTTAGCCAAGCTTGCATTCAACCGCTGGGCATGTGGATGGCTGGGAGTAAACTTCTTTTGACGGTCCAGCAGCTGGGGCAGGGAAATTTGCCTGGTACAATCGGACGTTGGTGTTCTGCTAGCAGAGTGCCCGCAAGTACTTGGCTGTGACACACCTAATTCTACGCCTTCATTCCTCTCAGTGCAGCTTTCAGAGAGGACTGAAGGTATACTGGGGTTGGAGATCCCAGCTGATGAGGAGCAAGGAGAGGTCCGCTTTCTTCTTTGGTGTGGGTCTTTAATGTGCACTTGCCAACGAGCTGCATGGCAGGTCAACATATGTCTGGTCATGCTTGTGGTGCCCAAGCAGCTGATGTTTTGGCCATGCGAGATACGCTTGAGACATATGTTGCAAATAGCAGTGGTGCGATCTGATGCACTCGTCTCAAAAAAGGCCCACACCAAAGAACTTTTGTAATAACATGCAGAGGCAGCGCCCTGCACAGGCGGAGCTCTGCGGTGTGATTCAGTTGGTGTGTTGGCCTCAAGCTGGCCCCCGGAGGGCATCCTGCCTCGTTGGAGATGTGCCGCCTCCTCCTCCTCCTCCCCTCTCCATTCAGGCACCCACGTGGAGTCAGTGACCTCATCATCCCCTCCCTCTTCACCACTGGAGCAAACCTGGCAGTAAGCTGCAGCTGGGGGAACATGACTGTCAGATTGCTGTCCTTGAGCATCCCCTCTCTGCGCTCACGCTACTGCTTTCCTCTAGCTGAGTATCATCATCCGAGCCTTCAAAACGCTGGGCATCCTCCTGGAGCATGTACCCAACACTGTGCTCAAATGCCGCGTACACACGATCGGAATTCTCGTCGGAAAAAACTCTGACGGTTTTTCCGACGGAATTCCGCTCAAGCTGTGTTGCCTACACACGATCACACCAAATTCCGACGGTCAATAACACAGCGGCATAAAACAAGTTCGACAGCACTATAAAAGGGAAGTTTAATGCTTCTGAGCATGCATCGAATTGTTTCCGAGCATGCGTCGGAATTTTGCGTGTCGGAATTGCATACACACGATCGGAAAATCCGATAGAAAGGTTTTCCGTCGGAAAAATTGAGAACAGGTTCTCAATTCAAAGTCCGTCGGAAATTCCGACAGAAAAAGACTGTTGGGCATACACACGGTCGGAAAATCCGATGAAAAGCTCCCATCGGACTGTTTCCATCGGAAATTCCGACCGTGTGTACGCCGCAAAACAGTTCGGGGGACTCCTCAGGAGGACATGGTGGGTCTAGGGAAGGGGTGCCTGATGATGACATTGAGTACGCGTTGGCAGCTGCTTTGCCAGTACCCTGAGCCTGGGTGAGAGAGGATGAGGAGGGCTTGGTCATCCACTCTACCAAGCCTTCGGCATGATGCGGCTCAACATGTCCAGCTGCCGAAAAGAAGGACAAGCGTGTCCCATGGCCACGTGCTGATGACGATGCACCACGTCCACGACCAGCACTGTTGTCTCTAGACACAGAGCCTGCTTGCCCTGTTTTCTTGGCTCAGGACTGTCTGCCTCTCCTTGTCGGTCTTCCAGACATTGTAATGGGTAGTGTACACACACTAACTCCTGCAGATGGCTGTCTTAGATGACAACAGGGCAGAAGGGCAGATACAGGGTGAGGTGGTTTAGTGTGCTGTGCTATACTCACACAGCACACACACACACTCCTGCAGATGGCTGACTGGATGGCTAGCTGGCTGCCTGCCTTAGATGACAACACGCCAGAAGAGCAGATACAGCGTAATGTGGTTTAGTGTGCTGTGCAAAACTCACACAGCACACACACACACACACACTCCTGCAGATGGCTGACTGGCTGGCTAGCTGGCTGCCTGCCTTAGATGACAACACGCCAGAAAAGCAGATACAGCGTAATGTGGTTTAGTGTGCTGTGCTATAGTCACATCGCACACACACACACTGCTGTAGATGGCTGACTGGCTGGCTAGCTGGCTGCCTGCCTTAGATGACAACACGCCAGAAGAGCAGATACAGCGTAATGTTGTTTAGTGTGCTGTGCAAAACTCACACAGCACACACACACACACACACTCCTGCAGATGGCTGACTGGCTGGCTAGCTGGCTGCCTGCCTTAGATGACAACACGCCAGAAGAGCAGATACAGCGTAATGTGGTTTAGTGTGCTGTGCAAAACTCACACAGCACACACACACACACACACACACTCCTGCAGATGGCTGACTGGCTGGCTAGCTGGCTGCCTGCCTTAGATGACAACACGCCGGAAAAGCAGATACAGCGTAATGTGGTTTAGTGTGCTGTGCTATAGTCACAGAGCACACACACACACAAACACTGCTGTAGATGGCTGACTGGCTGGCTAGCTGGCTGCCTGCCTTAGATGACAACACGCCAGAAGAGCAGATACAGCATAATGTGGTTTAGTGTGCTGTGCTATAGTCACATCGCACACACACACACACACTGCTGTAGATGGCTGACTGGCTGGCTAGCTGGCTGCCTGCCTTAGATGACAACACGCCAGAAGAGCAGATACAGCGTAATGTGGTTTAGTGTGCTGTGCAAAACTCACACAGCACACACACACACACACACACACTCCTGCAGATGGCTGACTGGCTGGCTAGCTGGCTGCCTGCCTTAGATGACAACACGCCAGAAGAGCAGATACAGCGTAATGTGGTTTAGTGTGCTGTGCTATAGTCACAGAGCACACACGCACACAAACACTGCTGTAGATGGCTGACTGGCTGGCTAGCTGGCTGCCTGCCTTAGATGACAACACGCCAGAAGAGCAGATACAGCGTAATGTGCTTTAGTGTGCTGTGCTATAGTCACAGAGCACACACACACTGCTTTAGATGGCTGACTGGCTGGCTAGCTGGCTGCCTGCCTTAGATGACAACACGCCAGAAGAGCAGATACAGCGTAATGTGGTTTAGTGTGCTGTGCTATAGTCACAGAGCACACACACACACAAACACTGCTGTAGATGGCTGACTGGCTGGCTAGCTGGCTGCCTGCCTTAGATGACAACACGCCAGAAGAGCAGATACAGCGTAATGTGGTTTAGTGTGCTGTGCTATAGTCACAGAGCACACACACACACACACAAACACTGCTGTAGATGGCTGACTGGCTGGCTAGCTGCCTGCCTTAGATGACAACACGCCAGAAGAGCAGATACAGTGTAATGTGGTTTAGTGTGCTGTGCTATAGTCACAGAGCACACACACACAAACACTGCTGTAGATGGCTGACTGGCTGGCTAGCTGGCTGCCTGCCTGCCTTAGATGACAACACGCCAAAAGAGCAGATACAGCGTAATGTGGTTTAGTGTGCTGTGCTATAGTCACAGAGCACACACACACACACACTGCTGTAGATGGCTGACTGGCTGGCTAGCTGGCTGCCTGCCTTAGATGACAACACGCCAGAAGAGCAGATACAGCGTAATGTGGTTTAGTGTGCTGTGCAAAAAATTCACACAGCACACACACACACTCCTGCAGATGGCTGACTGGCTGGCTAGCTGGCTGCCTGCCTTAGATGAAAACACGCCAGAAAAGCAGATACAGCGTAATGTGGTTTAGTGTGCTGTGCTATAGTCACAGAGCACACACACACAAACACTGCTGTAGATGGCAGACTGGCTGGCTAGCTGGCTGCCTGCCTTAGATGACAACACGCTAGAAGAGCAGATACAGCGTAATGTGGTTTAGTGTGCTGTGCTATAGTCACAGAGCACACACACACACAAACACTGCTGTAGATGGCTGACTGGCTGGCTAGCTGGCTGCCTGCCTTAGATGACAACACGCCAGAAGAGCAGATACAGCATAATGTGGTTTAGTGTGCTGTGCTATAGTCACAGAGCACACACACACACAAACACTGCTGTAGATGGCTGACTGGCTGGCTAGCTGCCTGCCTCCCTTAGATGACAATACGCCAGAAGAGCAGATACAGCGTAATGTGGTTTAGTGTGCTGTGCTATACTCACACAGCACACACACACAAACACTGCTGTAGATGGCTGACTGGCTGGCTAGCTGGCTGCCTGCCTTAGATGACAACACGCCAGAAGAGCAGATACAGCGTAATGTGGTTTAGTGGGCTGTGCTATAATCACACAGCACACACACACACACTGCAGATGGCTGACTGGCTGGCTAGCTGGCTGCCTTAGATGATAAAACACGCCAGAAGAGCAGATACAGGTAAAGGTGGTTTAACCAGTTCACAACCGGCCCATAGCCGAAAAACGGCTACAGGGCAGTTGCTTAACTCTGAGAGGCCGTTAATTAACGGCCTCACAGAATTCCCCTCTTGCGCGCCCCCTGGGGCGCGCACTCGAAAACATCCGTGATCGCCGGGTCCAGAGGCTCATCGCGGCCGTTTACCACGTGATCGCTCCGTCAAATGATGGAGTAATCACATGTAAGCAAACCGGCGTCATTTGATAACGCCGGTTCTTCTCTCCTCCTCTCTCTGTACCGATCGCAGGGGCGGACTGACAACTCATGGGGCCCCCGGGCAATAGAAGATCATGGGGCCCCCTTGGTCCCCACACTCAAGGGGACCAAGCGAACACACGGGGGGGGGGGCACGCGCACACGCAAGGGGGACACTGGAGGGAGAGCGCACACGCAGGGGGACACTGGAGGGAGAGCGTACACGCAGGGGGACACTGGAGGGAGAGCGCACACGCAGGGGGGGCACACACACACAGGGGGACACTGGAGGGAGAGCACACACACAGGGGGGCACACACACACACACAGGGGGACACTGGAGGGAGAGCGCACACACAGGGGGACACACACACAGGGGGACACTGGAGGGAGAGCGCACACACAGGGGGGGACACGCACACAGGGGGACACTGGAGGGAGAGCGCACACACAGGGGGACACACGCACACAGGGGGACACTGGAGGGAGAGCGCACACACAGGGGGGGGACACACACACAGGGGGACACTGGAGGGAGAGCGCACACACAGGGGGGGGACACGCACACAGGGGGACACTGGAGGGAGAGCTCACACGCAGGGGGGGGCACGCACACACAGGGGGGCACTGGAGGGAGAGCGCACACACAGGGGGGCACTGGAGGGAGAGCTCACACGCAGGGGGGGGCACGCACACACAGGGGGGCACGGGAGGGAGAGCGCACACACAGGGGGACACTGGAGGGAGAGCGCACACACAGGGGGGCACACACACACAGGGGGACACTGGAGGGAGAGCGCACACACAGGGGGGCACACACACACACAGGGGGACACTGGAGGGAGAGCGCACACACAGGGGGGGACACGCACACAGGGGGACACTGGAGGGAGAGCGCACACACAGGGGGGCACACGCACACAGGGGGACACTGGAGGGAGAGCGCACACACAGGGGGGCACACACACAGGGGGACACTGGAGGGAGAGCGCACACACAGGGGGGCACACACACAGGGGGACACTGGAGGGAGAGCGCACACACAGGGGGGCACACACACAGGGGGACACTGGAGGGAGAGCGCACACACAGGGGGGGACACGCACACAGGGGGACACTGGAGGAGAGCGCACACACAGGGGGGACACGCACACAGGGGGGACACTGGAGGGAGAGCGCACACACAGGGGGACACACACACACAGGGGGACACTGGAGGGAGAGCGCACACACAGGGGGGCACTGGAGGGAGAGCGCACACACAGGGGGACACTGGAGGGAGAACGCACACACAGGGGGACACTGGAGGGAGAACGCACACACAGGGGGACACTGGAGGGAGAGCGCACACACAGGGGGACACTGGAGGGAGAGCGCACACACAGGGAGGCACACACACAGGGGGACACTGGAGGGAGAGCACACACACAGGGGGGCACACACACACAGGGGGACACTGGGAGAGCGCACACACAGGGGGGCACACACACACACAGGGGGACACTGGAGGGAGAGCGCACACACAGGGAGGCACACACACAGGGGGACACTGGAGGGAGAGCGCACACACAGGGGGGGACACGCACACAGAGGGACACTGGAGGGAGAGCGCACACACAGGGGGGGAAACGCACACAGGGGGACACTGGAGGGAGAGCGCACACACAGGGGGGCACACACAGGGGGACACTGGAGGGAGAGCGCACACACAGGGGGGGAAACGCACACAGGGGGGACACTGGAGGGAGAGCGCACACACAGGGGGGCACACACAGGGGGACACTGGAGGGAGAGCGCACACACAGGGGGGGAAACGCACACAGGGGGACACTGGAGGGTGAGCGCACACACAGGGGGACACTGGAGGGAGAGCGCACACACAGGGGGGGGACATGCACACAAGGGGACACTGTGGGCTGGGGGTGACACTGTGGGCTGGGGGGTGACACTGTGGGCTGGGGGGTGACACTGTGGGCTGGGGGGTGACACTGTGGGCTGGGGGGTGACACTGTGGGCTGGGGGGTGACACTGTGGGCTGGGGGGGGGTGACACTGTGGGCTGGGGGGGGGTGACACTGTGGGCTGGGGGGGGTGACACTGTGGGCTGGGGGGGTGACACTGTGGGCTGGGGGTGACACTGTGGGGTAGGGGTGACACTGCGGGCTGGGGTGACACTGTGGGGTGGGGGGACCCGGGGCCCGTGACTCACCGATGCCGATGCCGATTCCGATGCTCCCCGCCGGTGTTGTGCCGAAAACTGTTCCCCCCTCGATACACTCTTTCCTTCCATTAGGGGCCCGGACTCGGCAGGTTGAAGAGGCTGTATTAGATGCCGCGAATACTGCTAACAGCGCGCGGCTCCCCACCGGCCCCTCCTTCCCTCCCGTCCGTCCCAGGTGACGTCACGACGCATACAGTAGAAGCACCTGGGACGGACAGGAGGGAAGAAGGGGCCGGCGGGGAGCCGCGCGCCGCTAGCAGTATTGTTAGCGGCATCGCGGCATGTAATACAGCCGTGTCAAGTGGCCCCTCATGTGGCCGAGTCCGGGCCCCTAATGGCCCCGGGCCCTCGGGCGGCGCCCGAGTCACCGACCTGTCAGTCCGCCCCTGACCGATCGGTACAGTGTGAGAGGAGAGGGGGAGGGATCGGTGGCAGCAGTGCTGTGGGCGGGATCTGTAGTACCCACAGCCTGCTCTGCAGTCACCACCGATCCATCCATCCATGCTCAGCCATCCCTCCATACCCTGAAATACACAGCAATAGCCTGCAGTGTATTGCTGGGTATTGCAGGGTATGGAGGGATGGCTGAGCATGGATGGATACCCTGCAATACCCTGCGATACCCTGCAATATTCTTGCCATACACTGCGATACTCTTGCCATACCCTGCGATACTCTTGCTATACACTGCAATACTCTTGCCATACCCTGCAATACTCTTGCCATACCCTGCAATACTCTTGCCATACCCTGCAATACTCTTGCCATACCCTGCAATACTCTTGCCATACCCTGCAATACTCTTGCCATACCCTGCCATACCCTGCCATACCCAACAATACTCTGCCATACCCAACAATACTCTGCCATACCCAACAATACTCTGCCATACCCAACAATACTCTGCCATACCCAACAATACTCTGCCATACTCTACCATACCCTGCCATACCCTGCGATACTCTGCAATACCCTGCGATACTCGCTACGATCGAAGCCAGGATCGTTTTTTTTTATTTCAGGCTTTCCAGCCTAGAGGTGAGATGTGGGGTCTTATTGACCCCATATCTCCCTGTAAAGAGGACCTGTCATGTCATATTCCTATTACAAGGATGTTTTCATTCCTTGTAATAGGAATAAAAGTGATCAAAAAAAAATTTTTGGGGGAAAAAAAGTGTCAAACTAAAATAAATAAAGTACAATGAACAATAAAATATATATATATATATTTTTTTAAAGCGCCCCTGTCCCCGTGTGCTCGCATGCAGAAGTGAACGCATACATAAGTCCCGCCCACATATGAAAACGGTGTTCAAACCACACATGTTAGGTATCGCTGCGAACGTTGGAGTGAGAACAATAATTCTGGCCCTAGACCTCCTCTGTAACTCAAAACATGTAACCAGTAAAAAAAAATTAAAGCCTATGGGAATTTTTAAGTAGCGAAGTTTGGCGCCATTCCACGAGTGTGTGCAATTTGGAGGGTGACATGTTAGGTATCTATTTACTCGGCGTAACTTCATCTTTCACATTATGCAAAAACATTGGGCTAAATTTACAGATTTGTTTTTTGTAAAGCACAAAACTTTTCTTTTCCAAAAAAAAAAGCGTTAGAAAAATTGCTGCGCAAGTACAGTGCTAGATTAAAAGTTGCAACGACCGCCATTGTATTCTCTAGGGCCTTTGCTAAAAAAACATATATATAATGTTTTGGGGTTCTATGTAATTTTCTAGCAAATAAATGATGATTTTTACATGTAGGAGAGAAATGTCAGAATTGGCCTGGGTGCTCCAGAACGCCTGATGGTGCTCCCTGCATGTTGGGCCTCTGTATGTGGCCACGCTGTGTAAAAGTCTCACACATGTGGTATCGCCGTACTCAGGAGTAATAGTAGAATGTGTTTTGGGGTGTAATTTGTGGTATGCATATGCTGTGTATGAGAAATAACCTGCTAATATGACAATTTTGTGAAAATTTTTTTTTTATTTTGCAAAGAATTGTGGGAAAAAATGACAACTTCAAAAAACTCACCATGCCTCTTTCTAAATACCTTGGAATGTCTTCTTTCCAAAAAGGGGTCATTTGGGGGGTATTTGTACTTTTCTGGCTTGTTAGGGTCTCAAGAAATGAGATAGGCCGTCAGTACTTCAGGTGTGATCAATTTTCAGATATTGGCACCATAGCTTGTGGACTCTATAACTTTCACAAAGACCAAATAATATACCCCAATTTGTACTTATTTTTACCAAAGATATGTAGCAGTATAAATTTTGGCCAAAATTTATCAAGAAAAATTACAAATTTGCTAAATTTTATAACAGAAACGAAGAAAAATTCATTTTTTTACAGAATTTTCAGTCTTTTTTTCTTTTATAGCGCAAAAAATAAAAAACCCAACAGTGATTAAATACCACCAAAAGAAAGCTCTATTTGTGTGAAAAAAAGAACAAAAATTTCATATGGGTACAGTGTTGTATGAATGAGTAATTGTCATTCAAAATGTGAGAGCACCGAAAGCTGAAAATTGGTCTGGTTATTAAGGGTGTTTAAGTGCCCAGTGGTCAAGTGGTTAATGTGCTACTGCTGTGCTATATTAACACAGCACGCACACACACTAACTACTCCTGCCGGTGGCTGGATTGGTAGAGATTGAGAACAGCACTGAGAAGCATAAACTACCCTGCCTATTTTTTCTCTTTCCCTACACTAATCCCCAGAATCCACAAGCAGATAATGTAAATGAATCACAAGAAGATAATGCACAAGCAGACACTGTACAGAACAGTACAGTCTCTCACTGTTCCTAACGCCGGAACACACTACATGAGGCCGCCGGCGCGGCGGCCTTATATAGTGTGGGGCGTGTACTAAACCCCCTGAGCTATAATTGGCCACAGGCATCCTGCCGCTGGCTCTATGATTGGCCAAGCATGCGGGGTCACAGTGCATGCTTGGCCAATCATCAGCCAGCAATGCACTGCGACTGGCGCAATGCATTGTGGACCGTTCGCATCACACGAATTTGATGCGAACGGCCCACATAGTTCTGGGCTCGACGAGCGGACGAACGCTCAATGTTCGATTCGAACGTGGGTTTGAATCAAATCGAACACCAAACACCAAAGCTCACGCATGGCACTTTGTGTGGTACCATTCATTTACAATGGCACACTAATGCAAAAGTACTGTAGGTACCAACAGATTTGTACTGTAGCACACCACAATGCAGGTCTTTTTGTTATTTTGCCGTAAACTGCCTGCCCATTCTCGATAAATTGGCTGCCTTAAAGCGATATTCAATTCTTGTTTTAAAAAAAATAAAATCAAATAACAAACATGTTATACCCACCTGCTCTGTGCAGTAGTTTTGCACAGAGCAGACCGGATCCTCCTCTTCTTGGGTCCCACGCCGGCACTATGGGCTCCTTCCTCCTGCCGGGTGCCTCCACAGCAAGCAGCTTGCTATGGGGTCACTCAAGCAGGCACGCTCCCGAGCTGCGGCTCTGTTTGTTCATTCACACATGGAGCCGGCAGGTCGGCCCTGCCCCCTCCATCTCCTGATAGGCTCACTGGCTGTGATTGACAGCAGTGGGAGCCAATAGCTTCCACTGCTGCCAAATGCCAATCAGGAATTCAAGTACCCAGAGAGGCAAGGCTCTCCTGGACATCGCTAGATCGAGAGGGGGCTCAGGTAAGTATTGGGGGGCTGTGGAGGGCTGCTGCACACAGAAGTTTTTTTACCTTCAGGCATAGAATGCCTGAAGGTAAAAAAAAACCTTCTGCCTTTACAACCACTTTAAAGCGGAGCTCCACCTAAAAGGGAAAGTTCTGCCTTGTTTGCCTCCTCCCCCCTTTTGCTGCCACATTTGGTACCTTTTGGGGGGGAGGGGAGAGCGGGTACCTGGTTTTGACTGGTAGCCACTCCCATTTCTGTCTGCCTTTGCCATGGTGACCTCAGCCAGAAGTTTGGCCCTCCTCCTCCTATCCGGCCATTCACAAGGCGCATCGTGCTTCGTGCATGTGCAGTAGGGAACCAAGGTGGTGGCGGCAGCACCCGAGATACGATTGAAAAATTGGCTCGTGTGAAAACACCTTTGGATTCGTGGACAGGTAAGTGTGCTAATATTAAAAGTCAGCAGCTACAGTATCTGGAGCTCTGCTTTAATGTAACACATGTTACCATGCAAAAAAACACACTTTGTGATTGCCAGTTTATTTAGAGACTGTTGTAGGTAAAAGATCAGCAACACTGCCATTAAATGCTGGGTGTGCTCCAGGGATAGCATTTTTAATATTGTGTCACTGCTACACATGCGTCAGACATCAGTGCTATTTTTGATCGTTGCCGATCGCTCACTGTGTCCATTCAGAAAAATAAGGGGCCAGTAAATGACATATTTACACATCCCTCTGTGTACCCTCGGCGCCTGAGGGGAAAGGAAAGCTGACAGTGTTGCGGGGAGGGGGGCGGAAACACGGGGGATCAGATGTGGGCAGGACAGGGAGGAGGATCAGTGCAGTGGGGCAGCGCAGTTAGAGGAATCATGCATTGTGTGTCTCTCCCTCCAACAGCTGAATGCTGGCGGGAGAGAGAGGAGGAGAAATTGGTTTTCAGTTGCTGCAGGGAGAGCATCACAGTGCATCATTCCTGTAATTGCCCCGCTGCACCAATCCCGTCCCTGTCCGGGCCCCCTACAGGAGGACAAGTGGTTTCCCTCTATAGGCGACCCTGGGCACATTAAAGCGGTTTGGTACTCCAAAAATCTTCTTTAGCTTATTAAAAGCAGTTAGTAAAGCTGATGCACTAATGACCATTTAAAAAAAAAAAATAAATTATTTAACTTACCTGACAGCTTTTTCCTCTGGCTTCCGGTCTGTCCTCCCGTGGGAGTAGGCGTGTTTTCGGCTGTCCCCCGGCTCCGCAATGACTTCTGGGAGCTGTTCTGCATTCCTCCCATGAAGCCACGGGGGACGCCGTCAGCACGAAATCTCGAGAGATTTCGGCCGTTGTGATGGCAACCAGAAATTTTACGAACTGAGCATGTGCGGGATGTGGTATGCGCGGGATCGAGCAGTGAATGCTGGGAGCGCAGCATTCACCGCATCCCGGAAGTAAATGCTTGTGCCCACAAGCAAGATGGAATCGTCCAGCAAGATATTTTCTAAGTTATCCAAACGGACAGAATCGGCGATCAGCGGCGAGAAGAACTGCAGCAGGTAAGTGACATGTTATGTATGTGTGTATTTTACACTGATTGGGGGAAAAAAAAAAACCTTATTTCGGCGGAATCCCGCTTTAAAATATGGATTTAGCAGACTCTTACCACACACCACTAGTTGCTAAAGCATGTTTGTAATCAAGTGCTTACCAGTTTTGTAGTGTAAAATAAGGTATCTTTTCATTTTGTGCTCGTCATGGGAGAGATGCCTTACACAGGCATCCAGCACAGAGTAAACAGATCAATGGGCTGCACTAAAGGAATCGGGCTCAAAGGTAAGTGAACATATATATTTATTAAAGATAGACACGTGCAAACCAAACACAGCAAACCATGAACAAGCAAGAATGCAAATAATACACAGCAACCCCAAAACCCTAATCTAACAAACTAACTAACTATAAATATATACACACAAGGAAATGGAACACATATATAACAAGGCAGGGATGAGAGACAAGGTTAACAGGAGGCCAGGTGGAGGAAGCAGAAGCAAGGGGAAGCCAAGGCAGGAATCAGGGGACAAGTCTCAGGAACCAGGTACAGGAAACAGAGTCCAGGACAGGGCAGGAAGCAGATCAGGAACAGGTTTCAGGCAACGGATCAGATCAGGCAGGGACAAGGCTTGCAGGAAGGAATTCTGAAGCACTGAGCCTCAGTGAAGGATGGGCTTATATATGCAGCTTGATCACTAGAATGTCCATCTGCTGGGAGACCCCCGCTGGTGGCCACCAGAACTGCACCCTTTGATGCCGAAAGAAAGAGTGACACCAGCAGGCGATCCAGGCAATAACACTGTTCCTGACAGTGCTACATGTACTGTTATACTAGGGGTCTGTGTAATGTATCCTGCTGTTATTATGTGAATGCCCATTTCTCTGTGCTTTGTAGAAGTAATGTGTTAGTGAGTTAGCTGGCTGCTCAGGAGCTAAGAAGGGGTTAAATCTACCTACTCCCAGGTGTTTATGGCTCAGCTCCTTTGTAGTGGTCTCTAAATGCAAGGAGGGGGCAGCCTGGGGAGAGAGACCCTCCTAATTAGAACAGTCAGGAAAGGATATTACAAGATGTAACTCTAGAATGACGTTCTTAAAAAGGGGTGCATGCAAGGAGTATTCAAAAAAATAGGGCTTGCACTAGGGGGTGGACAATACTGACAATACTGAAGGTTAACCACTTCAGCCCCGGACCATTTGGCAGCCAAAGGACCAGAGGTCTTTTTTCAATTTCGCACTGCACTACTTTAACTGGTAATTGCGCGGTCATGCAATTTTGTAACCAAACGAAATTTGCGTCCTTTTCTTCCCACAAATAGAGCTTTCTTTTGATGGTATTTGATTGCCTCTGTGATTTTTATTTTTTGCGATATAAACGGAAAAAAGAGCGAAAATTTTGAAAAAAAAAGAGATTTTCTACTTTTTGTTATAAAAAAAATCTAATAAACTCAATTTTAGTCAAACATTTGGGCCAAAATGTATTCAGCCACATGTCTTTAGTAAAAAAAATGCCAATAAGCGTATATTTATTGGTTTGCGCAAAAGTTATAGCGTCTACAAACTAGAGTACATTTTCTGGAATTTACACCGCTTTTAATTTATGACTGCCTATTTCATTTCTTGAGGTGCTAAAATGGCAGAGAAGTACAAAACCCCCCCCCAAATGACCCCATTTTGGAAAGTAGACACCCCAAGCTATTTGCTGAGAGGCATGTTGAGCCCATTGAATATTTTTTTTTTTAGTCCCAAGTGATTGAATAAAGACAAAAATAAAAAAGATTTTTTTTTTTTTCAAAAAGTTGTCACTAAATGATATATTGCTCACACATGCCATAGTTATATGTGGAATTGCA
Source organism: Lithobates sylvaticus (assembly GCA_028564925.1). Classification (NCBI taxonomy): domain Eukaryota; kingdom Metazoa; phylum Chordata; class Amphibia; order Anura; family Ranidae; genus Lithobates; species Lithobates sylvaticus. The sequence continues at coordinate 632,896,024 of CM053026.1, forward strand.
CCCCAAAATACATTTTGCTGCTTCTCCTGAGTATGGGGATACCACATGTGTGGGACTTTTTGGGAGCCTAGCCGCGTACGGGGCCCCGAAACCCAAGCACCGCCTTCAGGATTTCTAAGGGTGCAAATTTTTGATTTCACTCCTCACTACCTATCACCGTTTCGAAGGCCATAAAATGCCAAAATAGCACAAAACCCCCCCAAATGACCCCATTTTGGAAAGTAGACACCCCAAGCTATTTGTTGAGAGGCATGGTGAGTATTTTACAGCTCTCATTTGTTTTTGAAAATGAAGAAAGTAAAGAAAAAAAACATTTTTTTTTTCTTTTTTTCAATTTTCAAAACTTTGTGACAAAAAGCGAGATCTGCAAAATACTCACCATACCTCTCAGCAAATAGCTTGGGGTGTCTACTTTCCAAAATGGGGTCATTTTGGGGGGTTTTATGCCATCTGGGCATTCCATGGCCTCCGAAACTGTGATTGGCAGTGAAAAGTGAAATAAAAAAATTACACCCTTAGAAAGCCTGAAGGCGGTGATTGGTTTTTGGGGTTCCGTACGCAGCTAGGCTCCCAAAAAGTCCCACACATGTGGTATCCCCGTACTCAGGAGAAGCAACAGAATGTATTTTGGGGTGTATTTCCACATATGCCCATGACATGTTTGAGCAATATATCATTTAGTGACAACTTTTTGTAAAAAAAATATATATATATATATTTTTTCATTATTCAATCTCTTGGGACAAAAAAAAAAAATATTTAATGGGCTCAACATTGCTCTCATCAAATAGCTTGGGGTGTCTACTTTCCAAAATGGGGTCATTTGGGGGGGGTTTGAACTGTCCTGGCATTTTATGCACAACATTTAGAAGCCTATGTCACACGTCACCCACTCTTCTAACCACTTGTAGACAAAGCCCTTTCTGACACTTTTTGTTTACATGAAAACATATTTTTTTTTGCAAGAAAATTACGTTGAACCCCCAAACACTATATATAATGTTAAAGCAAAGGCCCTACAGATTAAAATGGTGGGTGTTGCATTTTTTTTTCCACACAGTATTTGCGCAGCGATTTTTCAAACGCATTTTTTGTGGAAAAAATACACTTTTTTTTATTTTAATGCACTAAAACACACTATATTGCTCAAATTTTTGATGAAATAAAAAATATGATCTTAGGCCGAGTACATGGATACCAAACACGACATGCTTTAAAATTGCGCACAAACACGCAGTGGCGACAAACTACATACATTTTTAAAAGCCTTTAAAAGCCTTTACATGATACCACATTAGATTCACGGAGGAGGTCTACTGCTAAAATTACTGCCCTCGATCTGACCTTCGCGGTGATACCTCACATGCATGGTGCAATTGCTGTTTACATATGACGCCAGACCAACGCTTGTGTACGCCTTTGCGCAAGAGAAGGGGGGGCAGGGGTGCTTTTTTTTTTTTTTTTTTGTTTTTTTATTTATTTAGCTTTTTTATTTTATTTTTAAACTGTTCCTTCCATTTTTTTTCTTTGTTATGATTTTTATTGTTATCTCAGGGAATGTAAATATCCCCTATGATAGCAATAGGCAGTGACAGGTACTCTTTTTTTGAAAAAATTGGGGTCTATTAGACCCTAGATCTTTCCTCTGCCCTCAAAGCATCTGACCACACCAAGATTGGTGTGATAAAATGCTTTCCCAATTTCCCAATGGCGCGGTTTATATCCGGGAGGGGGGACATTCCCTCCCACTGCTTGTAAAAGCAGTCTAGAGGCTAATTACCCGCTAGAATTGCTTTTACATGAAAGCCGATCACTGGCTGAAAAGAATGATACCAAGATGATACCTAAACCTGCAGGCATCATTCTGGTATAACCATTCAAAGTCCAGCAACATACTGGACATATATTGTAATCTTTTTTTTTTCATGCAGCCTCTTGGCTGAACGAAAAAAAGAGATTGATTGGTGGGTATGCCCACCATTAGAATACCTCCCTTCATCCACCCACTTCTAATGATGGGCATACATGCACCATTTATATATGCCGATGCATGGGGGCATCCTCCCGCAAAAGTTATGCCGTGTACACACGGTCGGAATTTCGACCGTATGTACGTGGCATTAGGAGCCAATCGCTCCTCCCCCCCCCTGCTGCCCCCCTGCTTCGGCATATATGCTCTTTTTTTTAACTGTGGTGGTGAAATCACCTCCTACAGCGTTGGAGTCGCGGCTTTATGTATCGTGGGAGCAAACGCTGTTGCTGTCAAGATAAATAAATCCGCGTTGCAACTGAATGGCGCACCTGAAAACAAAAAAATGCTTAACACTAAAACACAGTAAACAAAATTACATACCTGAAAAGCAAGCATGATAAAACATAATAAAACATTGCAGAATAGAATGGAGTAAAAAAAGAGCAACAATAGAGAGAGAATAGAGTGAGAGAGAGAACAATAAAACGACAACTATTTTATTTTTTTTTTATTTTTTTGAGATTCACAGGTAAAAAAGCTCCTGACTGAAGCGACTGAATCAAAACGCTACCACAAAAAAAATGTTAGCGATCGCAGGGATCAGGCCTGACTCTGCGAACGCTGCAGTTATGTGTGCTTAGTGTTTTGTAAGTGACAGTGATCGATCGATACTGCACTTGGGTGGGCTGGGCTGGGCGGAGGGGGAAAACGCAGGTGCTAGCAGGTATCTGGGCTGATCCCGCTAACAATGCGTTTTTTTTTGGAACCCTAAACTGCTGGGACGCTAGTATAGATCTGATCAGATCAGATATTGATCTGTTCAGATACTGTGCCACTAAGGGAGGTGTATGCTTTGCGCGTGGGTGTTTGCGGTACTGGCACTAACCTGGGGCGACGCAGACCTTATTTGACCCTAAAACCTAATTGATATCACCCGCCGGGCGATCAGGGGGTTAAACCGTTATTGGGTAATAAATGGCGGGTGCCCTGACAGTATAAAAAACAAGCTAACTAACCAGCGTCACCCGTAACAGTAATACAAAAAAAAACTGGTTACCTAGCGACACTAATGCAGCGATCAGAAAAACGATCGCTTAGTGACACTGGCAAAAGGGGGTGAAAGGGTTAACTAGGGGCAATCAGGGGGTTAAAACCTTTATTAGGTAATATATGGGGGTACCTGACGCTATATAAAAACCTGACGGGGAACCTAAATAACGAAATAACTAACTGGCTAACCAGCGTCACCAGTGACAGTTATACAGTGATCACTGGTGAAAGGGTTAACTCTAGGGGCAATCAGGGGTTAAAACCTTTATTTAGGTTGCAATATGGGGGTACCTGACCTATAAACCTATTTATGAACCTATATAAACATGGCGGTTACCTAAAAAAAAAAATGGTTACCTAGCGACACTAATGCAGCGATCAGAAAAACGATCGCTTAGTGACACTGGCAAAAGGGGGTGAAAGGGTTAACTAGGGGCAATCAGGGGGTTAAAACCTTTATTAGGTAATATATGGGGGTACCTGACGCTATATAAAAACCTGACGGGGAACCTAAATAACGAAATAACTAACTGGCTAACCAGCGTCACCAGTGACAGTTATACAGTGATCACTGGTGAAAGGGTTAACTCTAGGGGCAATCAAGGGGTTAAAACCTTTATTTAGGTTGTAATATGGGGGTACCTGACCTATAAACCTATTTATGAACCTATATAAACATGGCGGTTACCTAAAAAAAAAAATGGTTACCTAGCGACAGCAGTGACACTAATACAGCGATCAGAAAAACGATCGCTTAGTGACACTGGCAAAAGGGGGTGAAAGGGTTACCTGGGGGGCAATCAAGGGGTTAAACCTTTATTAGGGGGGGGTAGGGGGCTACCGTGGACCTAAAACAAACTGCACTGACAGGTATTACAGTCACACTGACACTAAATGCAGTGATCAGTAAAAAAATGATCACTGCAATTAGTGACACTGTGACTGGGGGGGGGGGGAGGGGGTGATCTGGGGGGTGATCTGGGGGTGACAGGGGGGTGTTTTGTGTGCCTATGTGTACTGGTGTCAGTGTACTGTTGGTGCACTAACCTGTACATGTTGACAGCTCGGCGTTCCGGTCACATAGACCGGCGCACCGAGCGTGACATCACTTCCTCTGCCTGTGTTTTGATTGACACAGACAGAGGAAGCATCTGATTCGCCAGGAGCGATCGCGAGGGGGTGGCCAGAAACCACTGGCCGTCCCCTCATCCCGGATCGCTCCTGAAGCGATCCCGACCGTCCCCGCCGGCCGGGGGGGGTCCGCTCGGACCCCCCACGCGCCTGAAGAATGGCACGTACAGGTACGTGGTTCTGCCTGTACGTGCCATTCTGCCGACGTATATGTACATGGGGCGGTCGGGAAGTGGTTAATGAGTAGTGAAGGCCACAAGCAGAAGACCTGATTGCAGTTGCCATGAGTAACCCAGAAAAATGAATAGGAATGTAATAGCAGTCAGGCAGCAAAAGGTCATGGGAGACGGTAACCATGGTAGCGAAGGGGGTTGGTATTGGTAAGTCAACCTTCTCCCTAGGGAGGGGGTCGCTAGGGAAACAAAAGATTTTCCAGCACACTTACCAGCTAGTCTGCAATAAAACCAAATTGGCCGTATCTAACTATTCATGTTAAAAACAGAGGGTTTAGTTGCACACATTTGCAAATACATGTGTGAATATATATCAAACAAAACCAAAGATTTTCCAAGCTCAACTTACCAACCAGCCAGCAACCAACAAAATTAACCTAACAGTAGGGGTTAAAGACAGGGGTTTAGTTGCACACATTTGCAAATACATGCATAAGCTGCAGGCTGCGTCAAGGCACCCTGTATCCTGCAGACCCTAAAAGACCCTAAAATATCCTACAGGCTCCTCTAAATTTTAAGAGTCTCCACAGTGGGAGCACATGTATGCTAATGGACAGATGAAGGGCAGATGACTGGAGGGAGCCCAACCCTCCTTAAAGGTGCAGGAGCACACTGAACACCCAGCACATTGCACAATGGCAGCAAAGGTGTCAGTGCGTTGCCTGACCAAAATGTCAACAATACAAAAAAAGGTCACTGCCCAATCTATAACTGGTCTTCACAGCAAAGAGCACTGGAAGGGCAGACACATGTCAAACAAAATCAAAGAATTTGTGAATATATAATTTCAGTATAGATTATTTCGTTGAGCAAATCCTACCTTAAAATCTGTGATGTGATTATTTGCTAAAACCATAAAAGAAGGCCAAGAAGTTCAGATACATGCAAGTAACTGCATGTAGGTTTCCAGAATCTACAACTATAGATAGAAAGTGAGATTATGTAATATCCTATATCCCTTAAACCACAGGGGCCCTAGAAACAAAAATCAATTCTCCCAAGACAATTATTAAAGAAACCAAAATTTGTATCCCCAACTTCAATTTACTATCATCAAGTTTAAACCACAATTTCAACCATTTGGCAACACATTCATTTTGGTAAAAAGCACTCTGATCTGCATTAACAGCAAGCGATCCATCACTGAGACCAATAAAGTTCCATTCTTCCTGTCAATAGAAACAGTATAAATAATTCTGTTTCACAGTGCGGTTTGTGTTAAAGATGAAGGCAAAGTTATGTCCGTCATAATCCGCGGTTATCCAGATCTTTCACCTATTGGTGAGAATTTCATAATATGGCAGATTTTATTGTTATAGCCACTTGAAAACCAGGCCTTTTTCTGACACTTTTGTTTACATATAAAAATCTGTATTTTTTGCTAGAAAATTAGTTAGAATCCCCAAACATATATTTTTGTAAAGCAGAGTCCCTACGGAATAAAATGGTGGGTTTTGCAATTTTGTATATCTCATGGTATTTGCGCTACATTTTTTCAAATGCTATTTTTTGGGGGAAAAAAATACACTTTTTGGAAATTTAATGCAAAAAAACACAATACATAACCGAATTTGGTCAAATATAAGAGATGATGTTACGCCAAGTAAATAGATACCAAGCATGTCACGCTTTAAAATTGCGCACACTTGTGTTACGGTAACAAACAACGTACATTTTACTATCCATAAGTGATGCTTTTATCGGTTACCACTTTAGATTTACACAGGATGTCTGGTGCTAAAATTACTGCCATTTGATACTCATGGTGATATCTCACATCTGTGGGACATTTGCTGTTTGCGTGTGTGGGACCTATGCATCAGTTTGCCTTTGCACGCATGCACAGGGAAAAAAGGGTCACTTTAAAAAAATGCTTAACCGCTTAAGGACCGCCTCCTGCACATATACGTCGGCAGAATGGCACGGCTGGGCATAACCACGTACCTGTACGTGGTCCTTTAAGAGCCCGGTTCTGAGCTCCGTGACCGCGGCCGCGGGACCAGCGGATCCGATCGCCGCTGGTGTCCCGTGATCGGGTCACAGAGCTGAAGAACGGGGAGAGGTCTGTGTAAACAAACCTCTCCCCGTGCTTCCTACACTGCCTGTCACTGATCGGCTGTTCTCTGTCATCGGGAAAGCCGATCAGTGACATCAGACGTAAAGCCACGCCCCCTACTGTAAAAAAAACACACGTCACAGACATAACCCTTCCCCGCCCCCTAGTGGTTAACCTTCACTGCCATTGTCATTTACATAGGAATCAGAGCATTTAAATAGCACAGATTTATGTATAAATGACAATGGTCCCAAAAATGTGTCAAAAATGTCCGATGTGTCCGCCATAATGTCGCAGTCACAATAAAAATCGCTGATCACCGACATTACTAGTAAAAAAAAAATATTAATAAAATGCTATAAAACTATCCACATTTTGTAAATGCTATAACTTTTGCGCAAACCAATCAATAATCGCTAATTGTGATTTTTTTGACCAAAAATATGTAGAAGAATACGTATCGGCCTAAACTGAGAAAAAAAAAAAACATTTTTTTAATATATTTTTTGGGGATATTTATTATAGCAAAAATTGTCGCTTTTATTTTGTTTATAGCGCAAAAAATAAAAACCGCAGGGGCGATCAAATACCACCAAAATAAAGCTCTATTTGTGGGAAAAAAAGGATGCCAATTTTGTTTGGGAGCCCCGTCGCACGACCGCGCAATTGTCAGTTAAAGTGACACAGTGCCGAATCGCAAAAAAGGGGCCTGATCCTTTGGCTGCAAATTGGTCCTGGTTAAATTATTTTATATATATATTTTTTTTTTACACTGTTTCTTTAAAAAAAAAAATGTATCACTTTTTTTTGCTTTCACAAGGAATTTAAAAACCCTTGTGTCAGCAATAGGCATGTGACAGGTACTCTTTATGAAAAGACCTGGCATCTATAAGACCCCAGATTCCTCCTCTGCCCTTAAAAGCATTGGATCACACTGATCCATTTATTTTTAAAAATAGCACCGTTTGTCAGGTCATCACTTCTGGGTTACTACAACACAGAGCAGAACAAAGTCAATGTTCATCTGTGTGATCAGCTGGCGGAAGCGCCGGCTGACCAATCGGGACTCCTAGTGGGATGGGAGATCCTAGTAAATCCATGGGAGGGGGAGGATGTCCCCTCCCACTGCTTGTTAAAGCAATCCATCAGCTAGTTAGCCACTAGGATTGCTTTTACAAGAGAGAGCTGACCGCCAGCACTAAAAAAATGCTACCGGGATACTGCCAGCAGCTGCAGGTATCATTCTGGTATAACCACTTGAAGTCTAGCGCTGTATGGGTACGTCTCAGGTCGGCAAGTGGATAGTGAGTAAGCATTGATTGTAAAGTGCACTGACCACAAGTAAATAGATTCTCATTCTAGCTCAGTGTGGTGAAATTAAGGAGAAAATCTGGTTGCAACAATAGTTCCTCTTTCAGTGTCTCCTGATTTAGTACACTACCTTATCTGGTCAGGGGCTGGGAAGACAGAGTCTGCAGTGTCAAGCGCCCCTCGGGAGTGGTGTCCCAAGGGTACCAGATTTTGTGAACCTGCATTATGTCACAACACCTAAGCTTTTTTCTGCACTACATCTCATGGGCTGCCTTTTAAATGTAGTCACTGTAATCACTAAATTACTGATACTGAAGTAACAGAAGGGGCCTCACAATGGTGATATCTTCGGCTAGCCTGGCGTTGGTGCACTTGGTGTCCTGTTTTTTTTTTTTTTTCTTTTTTTTTTTCCCATCTTCCTACATACTCGTCTCTTTCTATCCCCTTATCTATCTTAATTACCCTTTACCCTTCATTACCCCCCCGCCCTACTAATCTACCCCCCCCCCCGGTCCCACCATCTTATCTCCTAAATTTAAATCTGCAGTCCAATTACTTCACTGTACCTCTCCGTTAACCTAAATCTTTTCCAGGCTTCCCACCTGATATTGAGGCGTTCTCTTCCACCCTCTTCACCTGCCCTAAGCCCTTCCATTTCAAATATTTTGTTTATTTTATCAAACCATTCCTTTACTTTTGGTCTATCTACTGTTTTCCATTTTTTAGGGATCAAGGTCTTCGCTGCATTCATAAGATGCACATCAGAGAGTTAGTGTATTCTCCATATGGGGTTTCAACTTCATGAAACAGACAGACCCAGGGGTCATACGGTACCTGGGTATTCGTTATATCTTTGATGTATCTTAATATTTCCTTCCAATATAATTCAATCTTGGGGCAGCGTCACCATATATGTGCCATGGTCCCTCTCTGACCACATCCCCTCCAGCAGCCAAGAGCCTGGTCTCCTTGGAACTTTGCTACAGTCACCGGGACCCTATACCACCTTGATAGGAATTTATAATTTGTCTCTACTATTCCGATATTAACTGAGGATGTATGTACCAATTTTAATATTTTCTTTAACTCTTGATTATCCCCTCGTGTGCCTATTTCCCTTTCCCATGTATGACGGTATCTCCAACTCGTCCCTCTGCTACAGAATTTTATAGATTGAGATATCCTCCCTTTTTTTGTCTCAGACTCACACATCTTCTCTATCGCCGTCAGTTCCTCCCCTCCTCTTAGTGGCTGGGGAAGAGAGAGGACAAAATGACTCAGCTGGAGATAACGCCATTCATCAATCTGGAATAGGTTGTTTTCCTCCTTTAAATCTTGTATTGTGCTTATTTTCCCTCTGTGCAAAATGTGTCTCAATTGTGCCTCTTCACTCTTAATCCAATTTCCTCCTACTTGTCTTTTACCTGGTGCAAAATAATTATTCTCTTTTAAAACAATTAAAGGTGAGTTATATTTCCACTTATTGTGCTTGTGTACCCCGTCCCATACCTTCATTGCATTTCTTGTAAGTGTAAGTGTATTTCTCCCCAGTGCTCTGTACTTAGTCCATTCCACCACCCTAGTCAAGTTTATTGCTTCATAATATTTTTTAAAATTCGGTACTCCTAATCCTCCCTGATCTTTCTCTGTTTGTAGAATACTTAGCGCTATCCTAGGTTTTTTTATTCTGCCATATTAGTCTTGTTATTAATATTTTAATCACTTTAAAATATGCTGGGGGTATGTAAATGGGGAGCATTTGAGGTTTGTAGAGTACTTTATGCAGGATGATCATCTTCAGCGCATTTATACGCCCTATCCAGGACAGGGGTCTTTCTGCTATTCTCTTAGTTTCCACTTTCACCTCTTCTAGTAATGGGATATAATTGGCCTGGTAGATCTTATCTATCGAAGGGGTTAATTTTACTCCCAAATATTTTATTTCTGTATTTTTCCAGGAGAATTTAAATTCTCTTTGTGAACTCTGCTCTTCTCTCGGACCAATGTTAATATTTAATACCTCCGACTTGTCTGGGTTAATTTTAAAGTTTGATACTTCTCCATATTCTCTTAATGTGTTCAATAGATTGGGCATAGTGATTCGGGGGTTGGTAATATAGAATAAAAGATCATCTGCAAATGCAGCTACTTTGTGGGTTTCTTTTCCAACTTGTACCCCTCCTATATCTACGTTCCTTCTTACTGTCGATAGTAGTGGCTCTAATGTCAATATAAACAGGAGGGGTGACAACGGACACCCCTGCCTGGTGCCATTATATAGCCTAAAAGGGGGGGGACAGCATCCCATTTATTCTTATAGCCGCCATTGGGTTCCTATACAATATCTTAATTCTCTCCATCATTTTGGCTCCAAAACCCATCCCTGCTAAAGTCCCCATCATGAATCCCCAGTCTACTCTGTCAAAGGCTTTCTCAGCATCTATCGAGAGGAGTAGACTGGGGATTCCCCCCTCACTCATTTTCTGGAGAAGAAGTAATGTTCTAATCCCATTGTCTTTGCCCTCCCTCCCTGTTACAAACCCTACCTGGTCGGGGTGGACTAATTCCGGAACTATATCTTTTATTCTATCTGCCAATACTTTTGCATAGATCTTTATATCTATATTCAACAACGAGATTGGTCTATAGCTTGAGCAAATTTTTTTTATCCTTACCCTCTTTTAAGACTGTTGTGATCGTTGCCATTGATGCATCTTTACTTAGCTCATATCTCTGGCCCAATCCATTAAGGTATGCGCATAATCTGGGAGTCAATATTTCACTAAACTTTTTAAAATACTCCATAATAAAGCCGTCTGGCCTGGGGCTTTTCCCCCTAGCTGCCTCTTTTATAACCCGGTTTACCTCTTCAACTGTTATTGGGGATTCTAGGTCCTGGGCCGTCTCCTCAGAGATCTGGGGAAGCTCCGCCCTCTGCACATATTCCTTAATCTTTTTTTCCCTATCTATACCCTGTGTTCCTGTCTGATTTTTGTTCACCGAATATAACTGCGCATAATACTCCTTAAACACCATAGCAATGTCTGTGGTCTTATTTACTATTTCCCCTTTTTTATTTAACATTTCCTCTATATAGTTGAGTGATCTTTTTTTCCTTAACATCCGCGCTAGGCATCGGCTGTTTTTATTGCCCCACTGATATCTCTCTTTCGCGATTCTATTATACGTTTTTCTATTTTCTACTTCCAGCAGTTCTTTTAATTCATCCCTCTTGACCACCAGATTATGTCGCACTCCTACATCTTGTTGGTTCCTACCATTCTTTTTTTGAATCTGCTCCAGTCTATAAATTACCTCTATTAGTTCTTCTCTCTTTTTGTTTTCTTCCTTCTTCCTCCTTGCCCCCATTGAAATAAATATCCCCCTTATATAGGCTTTATGAGCCTCCCAGATTGTATTACTATCTACCTCTTCCGTCTCATTGATCCGAAAGAAGAGCTCAAATTCCCTTTTTATTTTATCCGCTCCATTTTTATCAAAAAGGGTCTTATTTAATTTCCAGGAGAATGGTTGTTTTTTGTTGTCTGGGATTCTAATCTTCATTTTCACTGGCGCATGATCTGATAGGGATATTATTTCTATTCCTGAGGATATTATGTTCTACAAACCAGTAATCAATCCTTGTATACGTCCCATGCACAGGGGAGTAGAACGAAAAGTCTCTAGTCTTTGGATGTTGCACTCTCCAAGCATCCACTAAATGTAGTTGATGCATTTGATCCTTAAGAGCTTTTAATTGGGAGTTCCTTGTCCCCTGTGCATGGGACGTACTGTCTAATTCAGGATCCATACAAAAATTCAAATCTCCTGCAATAAGCACTCTTCCCTTTAAATTCCCATAATCTTTTTAAAGTCTCTTTCAGAAATATTATTGGGTTCCTTTTTGGACAGTATATGTTCGCCATTGTAAATTCTTTACCCCATAATTTTCCTTTCAAGAAAAGAAATCTTCCCTCAGGATCATTTAGTCTATCATCTAGAATAAAACGTACGCCCCTATCTATGCCTATGGCCACGCCTTTTGATTTATTAGATAGTGAATCTCCGTAATACCAAGTCCAAGTCGTAATACCAAGTCGGGAACCTCTGGGAGTACAATCTTATTCTTGTCTCATAGGTTAGATGTGTTTCTTGTAAGAAGGCGATTCCGACCCCATACCTCTCTATTTCTTTCAATATTTTGTGTCTTTTCCCTGGTGTATTTAGCCCTCTGACGTTATATGTCACCAAATTGACCGTGGTCATAGTTTCACTCTCGATATACCTGGGGACATATTCCCATCCAGAGAGGCACTACTGAAGTCAGGACTGCATATTTTTTTCTCTCTACTCTTTACTTGCTGCTTTTTTAAGATGGTTTCCATAGCCCCCCACCCCTCTCCCTCCCTTCCCCCCTGACCCCCCCGCCCCACTCCCCCCCCCAATCCAGTAGAGGTCTGAGTTGCCTTCTTCTAGCAAGCGTACCTGCAGATAAATCTGTGAAGATCTGAAGAGTTATTTTTTCATATATTATTGGGGCCGTACCTCTGAGTTTAGTCCATATTCTTGCTTTATCTTCATACTGATGAAATTTCACAATAACATCTCGTGGTATCTCCTCTTTCAGTCCAGGAGGTTTCCTCACTCTGTGTACTCTGTCTATTTTTAGCTCTTCCTCTTCAACCCTACCCAGTAGGGGGTTAAAAATTCTCCTAATTTTTTTCTTCTAGGTTTTCTCCATTCTGCTCAGGTATGGCTCTTATTCTTAAATTCTGACGTCTATTTTGGTTCTCTTGTTCTTCCAATTTATAGAGAAATTCTCTATGATCTTTTTGGAGTTGATTCACCTGTATTTTTAATTTTGCGATTTCTTGCGTCTGTTTTTCCGTCTTTTCTTCCGTCTCCTCTACTCTCTTCAATAAGTGGCTCAAATCCATCCTTACGTTAGTAATTTCGTTTTTGATCAGATTTTCCATTTTACTAAATAGATCAATCATATCCGCTTGGCTGTTATAACTGTGCCTTTAATTGGTTTTCTTCTTCCTGCCAATAGGGGCACAAGAGAGGCTGCTGAATGCACATCTCTGTGTGTGTCAGCTCACATTACATTACTCAGTCAGTGAAAACAGGAAGAAGGGGGGTGAAAACGCCCATGCAGACATCACAGCTAGCTCTCTCCCCTCTTTAAGGCTGGAAAGCCTGTGTACATGCAGTCATCTGTGTAAATGTACATGCAACCCATCTGTGTTAATGTAAGTCTTTGGCTGCAATAGCCGCTACACATTCCCCCCCCCCCACACCAAAAAGCCTTTGGTCCTTCAAAATAGGTAAAGAGTTTGTGACCTGTTACATGCTTTGTCTGTACACACAGAGGGAAAAACAAGTTAGTGTAGACAGGAAAACAAGCCGTTTGCATTCACATAAGAACCTGGCAGAGGAACCTCCCACCAATGAGCATAGGAAGGAAGGTTGTCCTGCCTACAGGCCATCTGAATTGGAATGGCCCAGCTAGATATGCCAGGGGGTTGGGGTTGTCCTCCACTAAATGTGTGGTGGAAGAACCAGGTGCCTCAAGAGTCCTTTTTGAAGTGAAAACAGCTTCCTCCCAGAGTATCTTAGGTGGTTGAATAGCTCTTCACTCTTTCTGTTCTTTAGGCTCTGGAGTTACAGGCACACTGGTCTCTGCTTCATCCACAGGTTTTTCTTCTTCCTGCATATCAGCCTCAGCTTCCTCTTCAATGAAGGATGGGAAGTCTCCGGGATCTGCTGTTAGCAAGGAAGGTGGACTTTGAGGCACAAACTCAGGAGCCTTTGGTCTGAGAATCCCAATGTCTGTCACCTTGGGAGGAGACAAAGGGGGGGTGGGAGGCCCTGGCATTTGAGATGGCCCCAACGGGTCTATTCCCATCTCTTCATCTTCACTGTCCTCATCATCTACAGCAAGGGGTACAGACTGAGATCTAGTGACTGGTCGGGATCTCTGAGAGGCTGTGGGTGTGGACTGTGAAACTGACTGTGGTGGCAAATGAACTGCTTCTGACAGAGGCAATAGATGGTTGCGGTGCCAAGTCTTTAGCTTGGTTGGATCTGCATAGGCCAGGACTGGAGCAGTTGTTAGGCTCCATTTCAGCTGCCCAAAGGCCTCTTCGCATTGGGCAGTCCACTGTTTCTGAATGGACTCTCAGGGTTTTCTGGGCCCTCCAGCTGGTCTGACAGGCTTCGTCGGATCTGGGTCATCGTTTTCCTCTTCGCTTTTCAGTAGCTCGTTGAGGGGGCGATCTATTTTAGCGAATCCCTCGACAAATCTTCTGTAATGGAACAGAATCCAAAAAATTACCTCATATTAGTAGGCCTCGGCCAGGAGGTGACAGCTTCCAGCTTCTGGTGGTCAGTGGCCACTCCATCGGCAGACACGTTGTGACCAAGTTAGTTGCCTGAGGGTTGATAAAACTAGCACGTCTCCAGAGACAGCTTCAACCCCTCATCATGGAGTCTCTTGAGGACCTTCTCCAGATGCTCTTCGTGCTCCTCTAAGGTCCTCCCGAAGACAATGATGTCGTCTAGATACACCAACACCTCTTTCAGTTTCATGTCACCCACCATCTTCTCCATGAGTCTTTGGAAAGTGGCTGGGGCACCGGACAGGCCTTAAAGCATGCGATCAAATTCAAAGAACCCCACCAGGGTAATGAAGGTGGTCTTCTCCTGATCCTCAGGATGCATATGGATTTGATAGTACCCGCTCTTCAGGTCCAGCACGCTGAACAATTTTGCCCCTGACGTGGGGTGGTGTATTAGTCAGGAATGGTCTTTCTGTTCAGCATTCTGTAGTCGATACACAGCCTCAGTGACCCATTCTTCTTCCGTATCACCACTATCTGAGAAGCGCATGGACTTCGGGACTCTCGGATGTTACCCGCTCTCTTCAATTCTGCCAATTGTTCACACAAGTTCCCTAAGGGAATCCGCCGGACACAAATGTAGTGAACAAGAAGTTTGTTTACTGGGAGACTTTCCACAATCAAACAAACAGTGATCTGGTAACTATACAGTCAAAAATGGTAAACTGTGGTCTTAATAGTGTTAATCAAACCCAAAATGCAGACTTCAAAATAACACAGTCAAAGAACTTAAAATAGATCTAGAGTGGCCTATGCACTCAGGCATAAAGGGGAACTGATCTGACTTAAAGCGGAGGTCTGCCCACTGCGGCAAAAATTAAAAGCCAGCAGCTGCACATACTGCAGCTGCTGACTTTTAATAATAAGACACTTACCTGTCCTGGAGTCCAGCAATGTCGGTACCACAGCTGATGTTTCCATCAGCTGTCGGGTGCTGCTGCCTCCATTGCAAGTAAGGGAACCCGGCAGTGTAGCCTTACGTCTTTATGCCGGGAACCCTAATGCGCATGCACAAAGCTCCACTCCTCTCTCCTACTGGCCCGGGGGCCTGGGAAGGAGGAGGGGAGGAGGAGGAGGGAGCCCGAGAGGTGACGCAAATATCCGCGGCTAAGGCTCCCGGAACTGGAGACCGGATACCTGTGAAAGACAGGTATTCTGCTCCCCCTCCCCCCTGAAAGGTGCCAAATGTGGCTCCGGAGGGGGGAAGGAGTACAATGAGCAGAAGTTCCACTTTTGGGTGTAACTCCACTTTAACAACGGTCAGTCTGTTTCCCTCAAATCCTGAAAACACAGACCCAGGCAGTTAAATGTGAGGCAATAGGCCACAAATGCAATTTATCACTTTAACCACTTCAGCCTCGGAAGGATTTACCCCCTTCCTGACCAAGCCATTTTGTGCGATATGGGACTGCGTCGCTTTAACTGAAAATTGCGCAGTTCGTGCAACGTTGTACCTAAACAAAATTTATGTCCTTTTTTTCGCACAAATAGAGCTTTCGTTTGGTGGTATTTGATCACCTCTGCAATTTTTATTTTTTGCTCTATAAACAAAAGAAGAGTGTCATCTTAAAAAAAAAAAACACATTATTTTTTAACTTTTTGCCATAATTACCCAAATTTTTTTCAAAAACAAATTTCTTCATCAGTTTATGCCGATATATATTCTTCTACATATTTTTGGTAAAAAAAAAAAAAAATCGCAATAAGCATATATTTATTGGTTTGTGCAAAAGTTATAGCGTCTACAAAATAGGGGATAGATTTATTTATTTTATTTTTTTACTAGTAATGGCGTCGATCTGCGATTTTTATCAGGACTGCAACATTGCGGTTGACAGATCAGACACTTTTGACACATTTTTGGGACCATTGACATTTATACAGCGATCAGTGCTATAAAAATGCACTGATTATTGTATAAATGTCACTGGCAGGGAAGGGGTTAACACTAGGGGGTGATCAAGGGGTTAAATGTTATCCCTCTCTGTGTGTTCTAACTGTGGGGGGATGAGACTGACTTGGGGAGGAGACCAATCGTTGTTCCTATATACTAGGAACACACGATCTGTCTTCTCTCCCCTGACAGGACCTGGATTTGTGTGTTTACACCCCATCCTCGCTCTGTCAGGAGCGATCGCGGGTGCCCGGCGGCCGGACATGAGCATTGGCTCCTTAGAGACGGGGTGCCCCCTATACTTATTAAAGCGCTTGCTGTACAGCTACGGCAATTTGTGCAGCAGTGCCATTCTGCTGCCGTCAATCGACGGCGGGCAGTAGGCAAGTGCTTAATATTTAACTTGAGAGTCACAATGGAGATATCCAGGATCTTCGGCTAGCCTGGCGTTGGTGCAGGATAAACAAAGGGGTACTTGAAAGTATCCTGGTAGGCAAAAATGAGATGTAGGATGTTAGCAGTAGCAGTAAGTGGAATGTAGTGACTGTTCAGCAGGGTGCAAGTGTTCCTACAAGTGTGGGCACTGGTGAGGCAATGTTGCCTGACTACCGTGTCTTTAAAGATGGGCAAACGCCCGCTCACCCGTCCTGCGACCAAAGGATCAAGCGACAAGTTCCCCAAAAGGCCCGACTGGCCACCTTGTACCCAAATCGGCCCACACCCTCAGGAACACCTGGAGATATGGCCGGGATCCCTCTCAGGTGGGATTTCCGTCACCATCCAACTCCTGGAACTGTGGCAGGATCAGCACATCGACCTCTGGAGCTGTGGCAGGAACAAAACACGACCTCTGGAACAGTGGCTGGATGGACACGTCTGTGTCTCTGTGTCTCACTCTCTCATCGATTCCCTCATACCAGTCTATGGGGCCATTTTGTGTGGGTACTCCATGTCCCAGAATTCATTGCAGCTCTCCCTGCAGTTCAGTACAGTCTCTCCCATTGGCTGATGTAACTGTGTCTTTAATTGGTTTTCTTCTTCCAGCCAATAGGGGCACAAGAGAGGCTTCTGAATGCACAGCTCTGTGTGTGTCAGCTCACATTACATTACTCAGTCAGTGAAAACAGGAAGGAGGGGGGGTTGAAAATGCCCATGCACACATGACAGCTAGCTCTCTCCCCTCTTTCATGCTGGAAAGCCTGTGTACATGCAGTCATCTGTGTTAATGTACATGCAGCCCATCAGTGTTATTGTAAGTCTTTGGTTGCAATACCCGCTACAGAAAGAATATAACCATTTCCCAAAATTCAAATAGAACCAATTTGAATTTGAATAGAATAGAAAAAGAATAGATTAGAATAGAATAAAAAATAACAGAAAAGTATATAAAAAAACAACAGAATAATATAGAATAGAAAGAATTTATCCATCTTCCGAAATTCTAATTTTGAATAGAATAAGTTTGAATTTGAATAGAAAAAATAGAATGGTATAAAATAGAAAACAATAGAAAAGAATAGATTAGAAAAGGAAGTTTTATTCTGTTCTTTTTTTTATTCTATTAGTTTATATTCTATTCTATTCTGTTCTTTTATTTTCTATTCTATTTTGTTCTGTTTTACTCTATTATATTCTATTTGTTCTATGTTATTTTTTTTCTATACTATTATATTTTTTTCTATTTGTAACGGTACGTCCCACACTCCGCTTGAGTGCTTTCGTCATATACCGCTTCCTCCCAGTCTGAATATAGATATCAGATATTCCAACCGCTGACAACCACAACAAGGCAATACTCGTTTGGTTGCTCACCATGAACAAGAATACAGTTTTATATACAGTTGAAGAGGAGGTCCCCTCCTGCTCATATTACTCTAACAATACACCTGTAACCAGAAACCTAATTAACATGAGCTAGTTAGCTAATCATTTACCCAGACTTGGTGACTCAGAGCTATGACCTTTCAGGGTAGACTTGCCATCTCCTCACTCAACTTACAATACACATAAGTATAAACACATCCAATAGTTTGCTAGGAGTCAAAGGTGTGTTAATGAGCACAATAAACAATTGGGTGAAAGAACCGGGCTTTCCAGATCTTATTAATCAGCATTCCTTTCACATACATCTGTCCACTGAGTCCAAACCTGGCAGAGACCATCAGGGCCTCCTTAATAATGTCCTTTTGCATTACATAACAGAATATCTTCCTAAATGCTTGTAGCTCCCTCAAATGCCTGGGCCCATAGTCGGTAGGCAAGAGGCTAGCAGTCAGTCCCCTCCAAAAGCCTCTGTCCCAGGTGAGTCTATCACATTTCTCCCCCATCAAAAGACGACTAACAAGGTCCCAGACATCCACCTGGTCTGGACATGCTTTGGTCGGGCAGAGTGAACTCACATAGTCAGTCCGCATGGTCTCTATTCTTGGCTGCAAGAAATAATTGTCATCAGTTGGTGTGGGCAGATGTCATTGACTCTCTGTCCAACTTCCAGCGCTTCAGCTGGGTGTTTTTTAACATTTCGGGGCTCAGTCTGCTGCTGGGCAGAGGGGCCGATCATCCCAGCTTCCTGAAGCTGTAGAGACACTGTAGGTGCTAGGCAGAGGCCAGCTCCACAGTTGTTGCCGGTGCTGGGCAGAGGTTGGTAACACTCTGCCCTGTTGCCAGCACTTCGGCTGACCGTTGGGGCAGGAGGCTGGCTTCCTCCACTCCCAAACTGTGTACCTGCCATTGGAGAGGTGAGCCAGCTGCTTCCTCTTCCGTTCCCTCATCTGGCTGCTGGGATGACATGTCTCTTGTACTGTCTCCCAGGTGCACGGATCTTTGCTGGGGAGGAAAGACTGCTTCCTCCACCCTGGTCAACTGTTGGGGAGGGACGATGAACACCTCCTCTACCTTCTCCCCCTGTATCCTGATCTGCTTCTGGGAAGTGACCGCCACCTTCTCCCCCTGAGCCTCCGGAACTGCCCCAGATATGGGGCAGAGGTCTTGGACCCTCTGTCCAGTGGCCAGTGCTTCAACTGGGGAAGTTCCTTGTAACTTCACAAATGCTGCTGTTGGTGCTGGGCAGAGCTCTGTGATGTTCTGCCCTGATGCTATCTCTTTTGCTGGAGGCTCACTTGGTTGTTCTTCCTCGGCAGAAAATTAAATTAAATCACTATATTCTGTGGTCTGTGGCTGGAGAGATGAGCCGACTGCTCCATCTCCCTTACCCTCATCCAGCTGCTGAACAGACGCACTTCTCTATCCAAGATCATCCCATGCAGAAACAGGATCATCAAAGTCAGTCAGCACTTGCTGCATCCGCCATAAGACCTCCGTGTCCATAGCTGCGGGGGCAGGTTGGCAAAGCACACTGTTACTCTGCCACATTGCCAACTCTTCTGCCAGGATTTCAGAGTTGTCAGCTGGTATTTCCTGATAGACCCAGGCAAAGGGAGCCCAGACCTGCTGCTGAGCAAAATCTAGCAACTGTCTGTAGGCAATCTCCAGCTCCCATTCCTGATTGGCTAGAAACTCCAAATCTTCCAGTGCCCAGGGAACTTCTGAAAAATTCAGCCTCCATTCTCTATATTCCAAGATTTCTTCCAAACACCACTCCAAATTGCTCCCAAAGTCAGGGTCCTGTGACAGCCTCTCTACTAACAGCCCCAGGCATAGCCAAAGCCTTCTGTTGGGGTTTTGTCTGCTGTCCACAGGCACACTTGGGCTACATACCAGCGGAGGGCTCTGTAGCTCTCGTCCAACCGCATCTCCACCTGGACCAGGCTGGTTAACTCAGCTTTCCATTCCTTATGCGGTTGTTCCCCCAAAAACACCATTCGCACTTCGTACTGCGACCAGTAACTTTCCTGGAAGAAGGAGAGAATTTTTCCCTAGTGTCGCTGCTCATGGGCTAGCGCTTCCTTTCAGAGCTCCCAGCGGATAGAATCATACCATCCCAGCAGGACCTGCTCTGATACTGGTCCTCTGTGCTATATCTGCATCTCTCGCAACCTCCTTCCGAATTCCTCTTCCATGACGGCTGGTTTCTGTACCTCTCCTCTCCTGCTATCTTGACCTTGGATCCAGGTGGAGGTTTGGATGTCCCAGACTGCAGAAAGCATCCCACTGCTTGCCACCAAATGTGATGGAAGGTCCCACACTTTGCTTGAGTGCTTTCGTCATATACCGCTTCCTCCCAGTATGAATATAGATATCAGATATTCCAACCGCTGACAACCACAACGAGGCATTACAGTCTTATATATATTTGAAGAGGAGGTCCCCACTCCTGCTCATATTACTCTAACAATACACTTGTAACCAGAAACCAAATTAACATAAGCTAGTTAGCTAACCATTTACCCAGACTTGGTGACTCAGAGATATGGCCTTTCAGGGTAGACTTGCTATCTCCTCACTCAACTTACAATAAGTATAAACACATCCCCCAATAGTTTGCTAAGAGACAAAGGTGTGTTAATGAGCACAATAAACTATTGGGTGAAAGACCTGGGCTTTCCAGATCTCATTAATCAGCATTCCTTTCACATACATCTGTCCACTGAGTCCCAAGCTGCCAGAGACCATCATGGCCTCCTTAATAATGTCCTTTTGCATTACATAACAGAATATCTTCCTAAATGCTTGTATCTTCCCAAATAACATTCAGTCCCCTCCAAAAGCCTCTGTCCCGAGTGAGTCTATCAACTATTCTATACCTTTATTTTTTTCTATTCTATTTTATTCTCTTTGCTAATTGGAAAACTATTTGAATTGGAAATGTATTCAAATTCAAAAACTATTCAAAATTGATTAGAAAACTATTCAAATAGATTCAAATTCCAAAAATTCAAATCGATTAAACGGGTTAAATGAATTAAACAAATCGAATTCATGTAAATAACGAATCAAAGCGAAACTAAACAAATTTTTTCGCTCTGCACGTGTCTAGTTCTTTCCTCTTTGGGGGGGGGGGGGGGACTAATAGACATATTCTAAGTGCAATTTTTGTATGTGAATGTGTGTGTTCACATTTTTTTTGTATGCTCTTGGTGTTTATTTTTTGAGCACCACACTGCAGGCTACAAAAAAAAAGTAAGTATATTATTCAAGTATGACAAAGCAGCAAATGGTAAGTAGGTAGAAAGACTGAAAGTTTTATTGAGATATGAAGTTTCTCCTGCCCTCCTTAGCTGGACCCCCCCCCCCCCCCCCCCCCCTTTGCTATGAAGCTGTTCTGTTCAGCTGCTGAGAGCAAAGAAACACACCCAATACTTTTATTTTCAGTTTTGAGAAGCATGGCCGCCCCTACCTATACTGGTGCTTGAGGTCTGTCTTTTCAGGCACCCAGGGCTGTCATATGGAAAAGAGTTCTCAGCCATCTGTGAAGTCCAAGTTGCAACTTACACAAGGCTTCCTTTCTTGTTTTTATTTGGCCGCAGCAATGGAAGCAAAGAGAAGGTAATTATGTGCAGTACTGGAGAATTAAAGTTAGATGAACTTGTTTGCCCTGCATGGGCAAAAACACAGGTTAAAGCTGATTATATGGGACTGTCTCTTTGTTGGATAAATGGGATGGTCTCTTTGTTGGATATAAGGGAAGTCTCCTTACTGGATATGGGGATGTCTCTTTACTGGATATGGGGATGTCTTTTTGTGGGATATGGGGGATCTCCCTTTGCTGGATATGGGGGATGTCTCTTTGCTGGATATGGGGGATTGAGGACAAACAGCTGATGCGTTTCACATCATTATTGCTTAGTCTTAGCTATGGCTAAGAACAATGATGTTGTAAAACGCATTGACTGTTTGTCCTGCTTCTGTTGTCACATGAATGTTGACTATTGATTACAATAAAGGCTTTTATCAGAGTGCGGCTGTCCAAAATCCATTTCTTCAATATTGCTCGTGCTGAGCCTGCACCTTTTTCCACTTTAAGGAGGACGTTTTCTTCAGTACACCACCTGGAGCGGTTCACCCTTTTGTTCTCCTGCCAGGCTGCTGGCTCAGATAAAGGTCTGGTATGGATTTTTTTTTAAATGTTGGCGTGGAGTTACCCGTAAAATGTATGCCAGATCCAACGGGCCTGGTATGGATTTTGGGGGGGACCTCACACTGTTTTTTTTTATTTTGCCATGGAGTTCCCCTTAAAATCCATACCAGACGCAAAAGGACTGGGAGGGGGGAACTTCATAGGAGGAGGGCAGGAGAAACTTCATATCTCAATAAAACTTTCAGTCTTTCTACCTACTTACCACTTGCTGCTTTGTTATACTTGAATAATATACTTACCTTTTTTTTTTGTATCCTGCAGTGTGGTGCTCAAAAAATAAACACCAAAAGCATACAAAAAAAATATATAATCAGCAAAGAGAAAGTCCCATATATTCAGCAACAGACAGGCCCATATCCAGGCCTCATTAGACAGCTGGGCAGTCCCCATATCCAGGCAGCAACATTAGACAGCCCCCATCCAACAACATTGACAATAATTACCAAAAGAGCAGTTAGTCTCCACAGGACAGTGAACAGTCAGGACAGGGCCAGGTTAGCACACTGCAGTGCAGATCTTCCTCACAACTACGACTGGCACCAAAAAAGCAGCATCCATTCTGCAGGGAGAAGCGGAGTGCAGATTATATCACTCCACCTTCCACTCTCTCAGGGCTGCAGCTTCCAAACAGCAGTTGGCAGCTCTCTCCATGACTGGCACCCTCCTAAAACCAGATATAAAGAAAGTTCTGCTTCCACACTGTTTTTGGCAGAGGGGCCAAAACACTGTACCAGCCCATTCCACCAGAAAAAAAACCCTGGTTAGTAAAGTTACTGTCCAAAAAAGAGCTGTAAGCCCCAGAATCAATGATGGCTTAGACTGTGAGAGTCTTTTTGTGTATCTATAAGGAGACATGAGACAGCCACATGAGCAGGACTTTTCACAGAAAGCCCAGGCCAGAGTATCACCACCAAAAAGTGATAACATGTATGCCACCTTGGCGCGGTCTGTAGGGAAATGGTGGCCCGCTAGTTCGAAAAGAATTGAACGCTGTTTGTTGAAGCCTTTTGTATCACCAGAAAAGCAAGTCCGGGGTTTCGCAGGTGGCACTACTATAGCAGTAGGTGTGGAGTGTCCTGACACTACTGATTCAGTTGTAGGTGGAGCGCCAGAGGCAGCAGTAGCAGGGGCAGGGGATGCTGCAGTGAGAAGCTGAACTCGGACTTCCAGCTGACTGTATCCATCCTGTAGGCTTTTAACAGATTGAGCCAGTGAAGCGATCTGTTGGCATATTAAATCCAAGGGAACAGCATCTCTTTTGGCTTTAGACATGGGTGAGTGGTATTGTCATGTAACTGGTCGAGGCTGAGTTGATGAGAGGGTTTCCCTTACACCTCTTGTCCCATTTTACCTGGGGTTGATGACAGGGTATAACAGAGCACAGGCAGAGCGGCCTGTAGGGGGCCTTTCCTGAGGTCTCTTGCATGGGCAAGGTGACATTGTCTCTTTAACCCACATGTTTAGATTGCACGGGCAATTTTTAAGCACTAGACTGGTAACATGGTAGGAAGTGTAATTTTTTTCCGGTAAGGCTGAATTTTACAGCTCACTCTACCTCGTTGTAATGACCTAACAGCTAAGATTATAGGTGCAAGCCATAAAAATTAGGTTTCCCCACAACCAGGGCCGCTGATAGGGGGGGACCACCGGCCCTTCTGTACGGGGCCCGCGCACACACAGGGGACCGGACAGGGAGGCAGATCAGTGCGGATTGACAAATACAGAAAGGATCCATCTAGCTAGATTTCTCTCCCTCCTGTCGGTTTTCAGCTGCTAGATGCATCTGAAAGCAGCGCTGCCTGTTTTCCTCTAGTGGAACACAGATGTGTCAGGACACTGAGAGCGGAGGAAGTGCCGAGCGATATGTCATTTACGGCCCCTTAAGACACAGGCACCTCTGAGAACTGCCCAGGGGTCCTTGGTGCATGGGGGTGCCTAGACGTTTCCTCCCACTGCTCCCTGCGGTCCTCTTGTTACAAGTTTGGCTGGCTCTTTTCTACAGGTCAGTGCTGTAATGTATCTTGTGTCCAGCTGCCCTAATGTCTCTCTCCCTCCTGGCATCTTCCTCCCCACCTCAGCCTGGCCACTATCTCGTCCTGCTTTCCTTTCATCCTCACACAGGTCACCCATCAGTCTCTGCCTGTCACACTGCTCTTCTCCCAGATGTTAACCCTCGCTCCTTGCTAATTTTCAGCCATGTATCCAGCCATCCACACATTCTTTTCCTGACACTTTACAAACAATCGTCCCTCACTCCCCTCCCAGTCTTCTTCTCTGCAGACACTTCACCTTCACACAGGTGTATGCCCCCCACCTTCACACAGGTGCCACCCCCCACCTTCACACAGGTGTATGCCCCCCACCTTCACACAGTTTCCACCCCCCCACCTTCACACAGGTGAATGCCCCCCACCTTCACACAGGTGAATGCCCCCCACCTTCACACAGTTGCCACCCCCCACCTTCACACAGGTGTATGCCCCGCACCTTCACACAGTTGCCACCCCCCACCTTCACACAGGTGTATGCCCCCCCACCTTCACACAGGTGCCACCCCCCACCTACACACAGGTGTATGCCCCCCACCTTCACACAGGTGCCACCCCCCTCATACACAAACACTATAACTAACACTAATTCCCCAGCCTGCACACCCCCAACACTGAATCTTTAATAGTTAATGGAATCTCACCCTCTACACCTCCCTGACAGACATCCTATTTGCTTTTATTATACTGTAGCTATTCCTCACCAGCCAACAGTATTCCCCATGCCCATCCCTGACCATCCCTCTCCAGTCCCCTCCACCCCCATCTAATCCTTTTTTTATCCCTATACAGACCAGAATTCCCCCGTCTCACTCCAGTTCTTCTCTACCCATCCCCTACCCACCTCCAACCCCCTCCATGTTCTCCCTTACCCCATGGTTCCCATCTCCATCCCCCCCTTCTTTTTTCAGGGTTAAGGAAGAACCCCAAAGTGGAGCATCCTATTACTGCTGCTGCTTGTGTGGTGGGATGTGTACTGCGCCAATCCCTGCTGACCCTCCTCTCCTATTCATCCTATGTGATTGGCACAGTACACATCCCACCCACACAAGCAGCAGCAGTAATAAGATGTTTCACCTTGGAGTTCTTCCTTATCCCCTGCAGAGCACCAGAAGAAAGCCAAAAACTCTGGAGGGAAAAGTAGAGGGGGAGTTGCTCTTCCATTTGTAGATTTAGCCCAGTGGCAGCCTGTCAGAATCTGTGATGTCAGCTTCTCTGCACAGCCCTTTTTCAGGAGCCCATATCTGTGTAATACGTTACTGCCCCTACACTGTACCCTATATTGTACCGTCCTGCCCCCTGTACTGTGTCCACTTACCCTCCCCTGTACTGTACCCTCCTAACCACTGTACTGTGCCCTCCTGACCCCCCCGTACTGTACCTTCCTGTCCCACTTCTTCTGTGGCTCCCTGTACTGTACACTCCTAACTGCTGTACCGTGCCATCCTGCCCCCCCCCCCCCCCCGACTGTACCCTCCTGTTCCCCCATAAGTTTGTAAGTTATGTTGTGTTTGTGTCCACTAATGATGATTTTTGTGTATTTTTAGCGAAAATATTGTTTTGATATTTTTTAGGGGGGCCCTGTCAGGTAAGCTGTACGGGGCCCCGTGATTTCTAACAGCAGCCCTGCCCACAACACTGGTGGTTTTACTCTCTATGACAAGACATGGACTAGTCGAGCCCAGAAAACTGTGAAGTACAGCTGTTACTCCTTGGAACCAGGCAGTGCCTTTTGAGGTGGTGGAACACACTACTGGGAGCCTTATCAAAAATTACCTAGGGGAGCAAAGGTCCAGAATTAGTTAGATACGTGATGTTCCAAACTGTATTTTTTTTTTTTTTTACTGCCTTTGAAGATCAAATAATTTCTGTAGAGATCCATACATGTAGGATACAGGGTTGGACAACTTATTGTAGAATTCAGGATCCACTCAGGCCACTCTAAAAGCCAGAGGAAGGTTTAAACAGACAAAGGTTTTGTTTAAAGAGACCCATGCAGGAAAGAGTGACTGTGGAGTTGATTTACTCAAACTGGAGAGTGAAAAATCTGGTGCAGCTGTGCATAGTAGCCAACCAGCTTCTAACTTTAGCTTGTTCAATTAAGCTTTGACAAAAAAACCTGATTGGTTTCTATGCAGAGCTGCACCAGATTTTGCTCTCTCCAGCTTTAGTAAATAAACCCCGGTGTCTCTGGAAGGGCACCCCCTGACCCTCATTCTGCTTTTACCTGCACTCCTTCACAACATGCTCCTCTGATGCCAAGTTTGGCTGCTTTAGAAACCTGATGGAGCGGTAACACCACCACCCTGGTCATTTGACATGATTGACTTAGGCCTAGCAATTGGTTACTAGGTCCCAGCACTGTCACAGGGGAGCAAGGCCCATGCTCATCTATACCTGAAAGATCTGGTATTCTCTTCAACTGTTGAGAAGAAAAAAGAGGTGCGAGGGAGCACAGCTTTTTTGAGTATATAGGGGGGGGGGTGTTAGGGGGCCTTTCCTGATGCCCCTTGCATGCACAAGGTGACATTGTCTTTTTTTTGTTCTTGAAAATTATTTTTATTGTAAATTTCAAGAGTTGGTACAAAAACAGAGCCTATTGGACATACCCAGGCTCGTTGGACAAACCAACACAGAAAACAAGAAAAGAAAACTAAAACAAAACAAAACCATAACTAAAAAGTATGCTTAGACAGAAACAGAGTGAATCACAATTATCTTATTCCTGAATTCAGGGCTTTGGGGCAGAGGAGGATGATAAACAAGGCACCTTCCTAGGTGTAATCACCTAGCTGAGTAATATAACACAGAGCAATAACATGGAATACCATTTCTCTGGAACTCATAAATGATGCTGGTATATGGGTTAATCAGATGTATTAGAGTCAGTATTCGTAGACGGGGATTCTACCCAAATATCCCATGCTTTGTGGAACTTTGTGGTGCAGCCACAAGATTAAAAAAAAGTAGCCCTATACAATGGTAAACTAAGTTGATCAAATGTTTCCAAAAGTATAGCGAGGGAACTGAGGAGGATTTCCACGTGAACATGATAGCTGACATTGTCTCTTTAACCCAAATGTTTAAAAGCATCCCTTTAGATTGCCTAGGCATTTTTTAAGCACTATACTAGTAACATGTTAGGAAGGTGTAATTTTTCAGGTAAGGCTGAATTGTATAGCTCACTATATCACCCTGTATTCTTCTACAGTCATGAGCTATTATTGGTAATGACCTAACAGGTAAGATTATGGGTGTAAGCAGTATAGATGAGATTTCCCCACAACACTGGTGGCCTTACTCTCTATGACAAGGCAAGGATAAGTCAGGTCCAGGAACATTGTTGAGTACAGCTGTTGATCCTTGGAACCAGGCAGTGCCATTTGAGGTGCTGGAACGCACTACTGGGAGCCTGATAAAAAA
The DNA here is from genome assembly GCA_028564925.1 of Lithobates sylvaticus. Taxonomy (NCBI): domain Eukaryota; kingdom Metazoa; phylum Chordata; class Amphibia; order Anura; family Ranidae; genus Lithobates; species Lithobates sylvaticus. The sequence continues at coordinate 632,923,580 of CM053026.1, forward strand.
ACGAGCTGTGGTGGAAAGGAGCAGAAAATGCTAGCTGGATAAGTGATATTTCAAATTGCACCTGAAATAAACCCATGGTCCCAAACCTAGAAAGACGTGTTGTCTATTTTGCCATAGCAGGTTTTCTAAATCTTACAACAGCATATTTTAAAACGAAAAAGTTCTCTTTGCAAGCAGAAGTGGGCCTGGGCAGCCCAAGGGCATTGTACAGCCTGTCAGTAACAAGAATTACTTGCACCCCACTGTACCATAGCCATTCATGTTATTGACAGTGTGCTGTTTGGACAGCCCAGCCCATGTGCAAGACACACATATTAATTTCGAGCAGTTTGTTTTGTTCTATTTCAGAAGATGTGGACAATCTCAAAAAGTATCCCAATATTTTTATGCCATCTGAATATATTGCAACATTTATCTTTTACATTGCTCAACAGGCAGTTCCGGATTTATAAGGGGGCAAAAGGGACAATAGCCCCGGGCCGCCCTGCCAGAGGGGGCCGAGGGCCCTATACTCCTTTTATAAAAAAATGTTTTACTTATTTTCCCTTGAGAGTTCAGTAGTGTGGTCATTGAGGAAATTGTTCAGTTTTCAGCCTTTGCCAGTCATGTCTCACTCCATTTCCACAGGCAGTTTTATTACACGATGAAGGGCTTGCTGATACCTTTCCAGGTGTTAACTAGAGCATGATAGTCACTAGTTGTTCGAGACAAAAGGTTGTTCAGCAAATTGACATAAATAAAGAGATATCTGAGACCCACAATGACCTTTGAAAGACTAAGTGCTCTGTGCCTACTGGCTGTCCAGAGCAGTGTCCTCAAGATGATACAGTTTGATGAGTTAGGCAGCCCAAAGATTATGTGGTTTTCTTTCTTTCCATCACGGGTAGAACGAAAAAAAAATCTCTTGATTCCTCCATCAACATAGTGTTGATGGAGAAATTCCACTGGCAGTAATCACATGTAAAAATCCAACATTCTGGTTGTACCCAAGTCGATCAATGGATCAACTTGGGTACAACCAGCCTGTCCATAGATGGATTGAATCTCAGCTAGTCCTTGCTGAACCGGATTTAATCCATCTATGGCTGGCTAATAAGTGCAGGAAGAAAGACTTTTTCAAAATATTGTGTTTTTTTGTATATTGTGTTGTATAACTGTGACTTATGACTTGCCAGTTCCAATTACACGTGTAATGTGTGTTCTTACAGTAAATAAAATTGAGAACAAAAATCTGACAAATGTCTTCTTCGGGACCTAACATTTTTTTCAGAACAAATGTGGTTTATCATTCCTTTCTAAATCCAGTACTGGTCCCTGGGGCATACTGCCCTAAATGTTAGTACCACTTTGTACCCTGTGTTGCCACAGCAGCTTTCCACCTTTCATAAAGTTTGAGGCCGAGTTCACATATGTGCCGCCGCAGGTTTGTGTCTGTTTACCAGGTTAGGGTGTGATTCAGGTCCAAATTTTGGGCTGAATTCACACCTGAACCAGACCCAAATGTGCACAGGACCCTTTTTCAATCCAGGCCACGGCCGCCATGAACATATGTAAACCAGCTTCATTGAGAGACGGTCACACTCACATGTCATGCGAATTGGATGTGGGGAGACCCACATCCAATTCTCATATGCGTGAACCCAGCCTAACAGGCTGCTAGCGACGGGGCTGGACGGTGCGCTTATGCATTTCCCCCCCACACTATACCATCAGAATCTCATGCACTGGGGCTAAACACTGCCCTAACCTTAAACATTTGCCTTTTTCCATCCATTCCTGACAGAAAGAGAGCTACTGACCTATGGCATTGTGTCTGGGGTGCATTGTGTAGCTGATATGTAAATGGATAAAAATAATGAAATAACTGTGATTGGAATATTGTCATCATAAAGCCATTATTGTCATCATAAAGCCAAGCGGGACTTTCTTCCTTCTGAGTGGATTCATATGACGTCCTCTCAGAAGGCACAGCTGGTGGGCTGATCTGGCTCCAGCTGTGTCCACCAGACACAGTCGATGACCGATCAGTGTACAGGCTTGCTTAGGTACCATGTGACCGCTGTGACCAATCACAGCAGATCTTATGACAGTTGTAAACAATGGAGGGCTTACCTTCATGCCATCCATTGTGTACAACTGTGTTGCTAGCTGTCATTGATCAATGTGATCAATGTGACCACATGGCACAGACAGGACCAATCACAGCCCATGTGTACTAGTGATTAGCTCTGGCCAATCACAGCTAATCACAACAAAACAAGTTGCATGAATCAGTTTCATTCAGTAAAATGCTTGCTTATAGCAATGAAATTCACTGCTATACGCAATCATAATGTGTGTAAAAAAAAAAAATTAAAAATACTGATTGCTTCCTCAGATTAGTACAGTGGTACTATGGTAACATTATATTGCTCTGGTCCCAATGTACTAACAAAAAAAAAAAAGAAATAAAATGTAATAATAAAAAAAAAAAATATAGAAACAAAAAATATTAAAATGTTTCTTGTTTTTTTCATACTGTCACCAGTCAGTGTCCCTGATCACCACCACACAAGTTACACGATGATGTTGTACTGCACTGTTTTTTTTTCAAAAAAATTATGACAAAAAATACTGAATCTGTCTACTTTCCAAAAAGGGGTCATATTTGGGGGATATTTGTACTGTCCTGACATTTTTGGGATTCAAGAAATGAGATGACATCATGATTGATCAATTCTCAGATATATACCATAGTATGCTGACTCTTTAACTTTCCTACAGACTACAGTGCCTTGCAAAAGTATTCACCCCCCTTTTTTTTCTACCTATTTTGTTACATTACAGCCTTTAGTTCATTTTTTAAATCTGAATTATATGTGATGGATCAGAACACAATAGTCTGGTGAAGTAAAAATTAGAAAAATATATACTGTACATAAAACTATTTTTCAGAAATAAACAACTGATAATTGGCATGTGCGTATGTATTCACTCCCTTTTTTATGTGTGCAATCTAAGTGTCACATGATCTGTCATTACATATACACACACCTTTTTGAAAGGCCCCAGAGGCTGCAACACCTAAGCAAGAGGCACCACTAACCAAACACTGCCATGAAGACCAAGGAACTCTCCAAACTAGTAAGGGACAATGTTGTTGAGCAGTACAAGTCAGGGTTAGGTTATAAAAAAATATCCAAATCTTTGATGATCCCTAGGAGCACCATCAAATCTATCATAACCAAATGGAAAGAACATGGCATAACAGCAAACCTGCCATGAGACGGCCGCACACCAAAACTCACGGACCGGGCAAGGAGGGCATTAATCAGAGAGGCAGCATAGAGACCTAAGGTAACCCTAGAGGAGCTGCAGAGTTCCACAGCATAGACTGGAGTATCTGTACATAGGACGACAATAAGCCGTACGCTCCATAGAGTTGGACTTTATGGCAGAGTGGCCAGAAGAAAGCCATTACCTTCAGCAAAAAACAAAATGGCATGTTTTGAGTTTGCGAAAATGCATGTGGGAGACTCCCAAAATGTATGGAGGAAGGTGCTTTGGTCTGATGAGACTAAAATTTTACTTTTTGACCATCAAAGAAAACGATATGGCCCCTTTCACACTGAAGCGTTTTTCAGGCGCTACAACGCTAAAAATAGCGCCTGAAAAAAAAGCGGGTCCTTTCACTCCAGTGTGAAAGCCGGAGGGCTTTCACACTGGAGTGGTGCGCTAGCAGGACAGTAAAAAAAAGTCCTGCTAGCAGCATCTTTGGAGCGGTGAAGGAGTGGTGTATTCACCGCTCCTGTACCGCTCCTACCCAATGAAATCAATGGGGCAGCGCGGCTTTAACCCTTTTTTGGCCGTTAGCGGGGGTTAAAACTGCACCGCTAGCGGCCGAATACCACTGCTAAAACGACGGTAAAGCAGCGCTAAATATAGCGCTGCTTTACCGCCGCCGCTTGCACCGCCCCAGTGTGAAAGGGGCCTATGTCTGGCGCAAACCCAACACATCACAGTCGGAACTGGGAAACTGGTCAGAGTTGAGGGAAAGATGGATGGTGCTAAATACAGGGATATTCTTGAGCAAAACCTGTACCACTCTGTGTGTGATTTGAGGTTAGGACAGAGGTTCACCTTCCAGCAAGACAATGTCCCCAAACACACTGCTAAAGCAACACTTGAGTGGTTTAAGGGGAAACATGTAAATGTGTTGGAATGGCCTAGTCAAAGCCCAGACCTCAATCCAATAGAAAATTTGTGGTCAGACTTAAAGATTGCTGTTCATAAGCGCAAACCATTCAACTTGAAGGAGCTGGAGCAGTTTGCAAGGAGAATGGGCAAAAATCCCAGTGGTAAGCTGTGGCAAGCTCATAGAGACTTATCCAAAGTGACTTGGAGCTGTGATAGCCGCAAAAGGTGGCTCTACAAAGAATCGACTTTAGGGGGGTGAATAGTTATGCACATTTTTTTTCTGTTATTCTGTCCTATTTGTTGTTTGCTTCACAATAATAAAAACTAAATCTTCAAAGTTGTGGGCATGTTTTGTAAATTAAATGATGGAAATCCTCAAACAATCCATGTTAATTCCAGGTTGTGAGGCAACAAAACATGAAAAATGCCAAGGGGGGGGGGGGGTGAATACTTTTGCAAGGCACTGTAAATAATATACACTGATTTGGGTTATTTTCACCAAAGAAATGTAGCAAAATACATGTTGGCCTAAATTTATGAAGAACAAATATTTATTTGCAAATTGTTATAACAGAAACAAAGAAAAACACATTTTGTTTTCAAAATTTTCTGTCTTTTTTAGTTTAGCAAAAAATAAAAAAAACCTAGTGGTGATTAAATACCACCAAAATAAATCTCTAGTTGTGTGAACACAATGATAAAAATTTAGTTTGGTTACAGTGTTGCATGACTACACAATTCAAAATGTGACAGCGCTGAAACCTGAAAAGTGGTCTGGGCAGGAAAGGGGTAAATGTGCCCAGTATTATAGTGGTTAATTATATTCATATTATCTTGGAGGAAACCTATACAGAGAAACCATGGAGGCTTTAATTGCTGCCTTCCTGCTAAAAATGTTAGTTGCCTGGTTGTCATATTGAACCAGTGGCTTCAGTGCTTTCTTAGCTGCTGACCTGAAACAGGTTTGTAGATCAGCAGTTCTGATCTCTCTCTTATTTTCTTAATCTGTAATTCTTGTTCCACATAACTGAAGCCAGAAGGTTGTGACCCATGGCAGGCTTGTATTTATATTAGTCCTTCACACATTATGATTTCACATTACATCACATACAAGTATGCAAGTGCTAGCACCAGATAGACAACACAGACAGCATGAGATGATGTGCCAAGGAAATCACAGCTGCTTCTGCACTTCTTAGAAGCACAGCAATACATGTACTGCCTATAGCAGCAGGTACAAATATGGACATATTTCAGATTTAGGGACATGGCCAATAACAAAGTCACACATAAAGATCAGGAAAAGACATATACATGTCAGACTTAAACATTAACACTTGCAAAATCACATTAATATAGACAAATAGACTCAGACAAACTCACATAAATATAGACAAATAGAAGAACTGTATCAAGAGTGTATTATCATTACTATGGTTATAATAAAGGGACATTATCAGACCAAATACATGCCTTGCCTAATACCATCTGCGACTATTATTTAAAATTCAATTCTGTATGAAACAAAGTTAATACAAACTACTATTTTATTTGCATTCTAATAAAATAAACTTGAAGAATATTAGTCACATTAAAGTAGGTATTGACCTGTCTGAGAATCCACTGAGAACAATAGAACATTCTTAATCTATTAGGTTGCTTGAGAAATCCTATATTCTGTCTAGTGTAAAATATCATTTCACGCCGAGTACAATTTCCTTTGGCAGGTTGTCATTTAACTAAAATATCACAAAATATATTTTTTTCCCAATTAACTTTTATATTCTCTCAACCACGTTAATTAGAACCAAAGTATAGAATGCAAATTCTGGTATGTCAAAAGGGAGTCAGGCGTTAAGGCATGGACAGAAATGTTGTGCCACTGACAGTAACTCATCTAAATTACTAGAATTATTCCACCTGTAATTGGCTTCAAAAGACTTAGGTTCCTTAACTCTATGGGTGATTTCATTATTCTAGTCAGATAATTACATTCACAGTAGTGTCATATAGACTCTATAAAGTGTTAAAGGGTACTTGCATAGCTGTAAATGCTAATTGTTTACTAATGGCATACTGGAAACATGTTTTCAGATACTTAATACTTGAAGGTATGCTTTGTATTTAAAGAGCTACTAAATTTACTACTATAGGACTACCTTTCTATATCTATACTTTTTTTACTTTTACTCTTACTTTTTACCATACTTGTGTTAATTCTGCTTGCTATGATCTGTATAATAAAGTTAAATTTCAACATGTGATTACATTTAAGAGTTTTCTGTTTCTGACCAAAAACATTTCCCCTTGTATAGACACATTTTTTTTTTTTTATAAGAATATACACAAGCCGAGTCTCATGACTTTAATTAAATGATTTTGTAGCAAACAATTAAGTTTTAGTGTCAAAGATGGTCATTCGTACAATAAATGATGATGTTTTTAGGTAAGGTGTTAAATTTAAAATGCCATTTTAAGGTTGGTGCACAGCCATTTGATTCATTTTCAGGGACTCTGGTGATCATCAGTGCAAGAAGGATGTAGGTGTTTGTCTTGGAAACCAAGACTTAGTACAATCAACAGCTTCTGAGATGTCTCAGATTTTCAGGTGATTATTTAACATTAGCTTCTGTTGGGAGACCACATCTTCTTGTGTCCTGGAAGAAAAGTTGAGACCCATGACACCTTTTATCTGCATTGTTCTTTAGAAAAAATGTGACACAGGGTAATGATAACTATGTTTGATTTCAGTACAGTTAGTTTAACAAACATAAAAAGTAATTAGATGCCAAATTAAGTAGGGTTTCTGGATCCAGTTTTAACAATAACACTTGCTATACAGTCAGGTCTGGGTATTTGGAGTCTACAGATAGATACTGTTTATGATGCTTCGTAGGTGTATAACATGCAGTTTTTGGATCAGAAGTTATAAAACAGTAGGAAGAAGCAAGTAGAGTGCCACCAACTAGGAGGAAAAACCCTCCAAACCAGCCCATGAACAAAGCTTCACCAAACTCCCATCTTGGGACAATGTCTGGAATAGTTTCATCCCAAAATTCTTGGACAGTGTCATAAGCCACCCAGGAGACTGGAGCCAAGGCACTCAGACCTGCTGTCCAAAGCAGTATGCCTCCTAGAAGTAAAAGTCGATTTTTGGACTCCTGTCTTTGATCCCCAATGTTTACACAGTCCAAGCCAAGACCACAGATGGAGAGACCGAGAATCCCAGAGCCAATAGATAAGCACATTAAAATCCTGGAAATTCTGAGTTCAGCTGACAGAGCCAGAAAGGAATCAAAGTCTTTGCATTGCATTCCTCCTTCTTCTTGAACAACACAGTTCTGCCATAAACCCATAGTCCAGTTTTCTAATTCATTCAAATCTAAATTCAAGTTTTTCCAAAGTGGCACAAATGTGGTAACACAGGACAGAACCCATCCTGCAAGAGACAGCAAAGTTCCTCCAAATTGTATGTAAGTTCTTTTGGACAACTCCATACTTTTCAGTTATTCCTGGACAGTACAATGATATGCACTGGCCAGCTGCTATCTGGTGTCCTGAAGCTGATAGTGAAGTGATAGTTGTGCCTTTCAGCTAGTCAGTATATAAGCTCTACCTGTTAACCCCATCAGTGACTTTCAAGCAAGATATTCCTCAAAAGTCAGATAGGGTTTCACATACATGGAGCAAAGATTCCAAGCAGCCATGAGTTAAGTTTATGATAAGCATTTGATCTGTTACCTTTGAATTTGCTGGGTAAAATTATATCCCAATGCCTGATGATTACAAGCCAGTGGGTGAACAAAGAAGGCTCTATGACCCCTCACCCTAAAACACAACAGTAATCATTGTGTTCAATATGGATTAATTAGATCTAAAATGTGATTAAAGCCTCCTCTGTCTGCGTAACAGGACTTCATTGTAAGAGTTTTACCTGGAACTCGGGCAACCAAAAATGGTCTAAAGAAAGTTTTTCAGCTTCAACTAGACTTTTATAGCTTTTACTTTATTAATTACTCTGTGAGTTTAAGTAACCATGATTATTGTCCCAGTTTCATTCTCAAATATACTTGGGCATTGCCATACAAAACACAAAATAAAGCAAAGGAAAATCTTTCTTATATTTTCTATAGCAACCAGATGTTTGCATTTTCCAACCAATAGATATGTATAGCCTAAAACTAGTTGCTATGGGCAACCTTGACAATTTTTTCTTCACTTTAAGGCAGGCCATAGACTGTGTGAGTTTTTGAAATTCGCACAATTCCCCCATCATCACAGACAGTGTTGACAGGGGAATCCCTCCTGCCGAGCAATTGTCTTCCTCTGGCAGGGGTGGGGTGGAGAAACTTGACTGGCCTGCACAGAGTCCTGACCTCAACTCGATAGAACACCTTTGAGATGAATTCAAGTGTAGACTACAAGCCAGGCCTTCTCGTCCAACGTCAGTGCCTGACCTCACAAATGTGCTTCTGTAAGAATGGTCAAACATTCCCATAGACACACTTCTAAACCTTGTGGACAGCCTTCCCAGAAGAGTTGAAGCTGTTATAGATGCAAAGGGTGGGCCAACTCAATATTATACCCTAAGGACTAAAACTGGGGTGCCATTAAAGTTCATGTGGGTGTAAAGGCAGGTGTCCCAATACTTTTGGCAATATAGTGTAAGACACCAATGAGTAATATACCTGGGTATGTGCTAGGTCATTTGGGAGCTCTCACAATGAGCAACTAAGCCTAGGCCTGTGGTAATTGAATCAATGTCAATATGGATCTGCCCTAAGTATAAAGTAATCTGGATTCAGTTCTTAGTGTTACATGTGGCGGGTCCACGAACGTGTGACGTCTTTCACGCCTGCTAATGCCGGCTGTCAGCGAGGCTCCATACTTGAATGCTCTTTATTGTCCTGAATAATGCGAGTACCTTGTGGTGTTTTTAACAGTAAAAAATTGTACTAACAGTATTCACACTATGTGCTGCCTATGTTCCTTTTCCTCTATGGTGGCTGTCTGAGTTGGATCTGAAGTTGGTATTGGGGAATATCATATGTTCAAATCCACATCTGGAGGGGTTCTAATCGACATCTGGAGGGGTCCATTATTTCTCATGCGTGTTTGAGCTCTGTAGTTTGGGATCATCACAACCATCTGGTAAGAGCCTTGATTATGGAAGAGGGCACGTGTGTATGGTGGAATTCCTTAACAATTCACATGGTTTGCCACCCGGTGGTATATACCATTATCTTGAGAAGAATTAGATACACCTTCATTCCACTATATGCTTTGATTGCTATTGGCACATGGACTTATTTCTATTTTGAACCTTCTAGAATAATCAATTTACTATTTGATTGCACATTGATACATTTTCAGTATTTAATTTCTTGCTTAGTAACCAGAAGTGCACTATTATTTTTGTATATATAACCTATAGCAAGCCAGGACTCCTATGTGATTCAAATAAACCCCCTAATCCACACTACTGTGCAAAATTAAATATAGAGTATGTACCAAAGTCCATAAAGTTATGCAAATAACCCAAATATTCTATGGGTAAATTGCTTACAAGTGTGAAATAATAGGGATGAGGGGGGGTTTACTAAGAAGAGGGCACTGCACCAGTTCATACATTAATTGGTGCGCCGGAAAAGTCATTAATAGGACGCGCGAACCGCCGCACATTGAAGCGCAAATAGTGATAATAAATACCCACATTTGTAAACTGCAACTATTGTAATATATCTTTGAAATGTGTTTTTTTCTTTTTTTACCCAAATCTTTTAATTAGGGATGCACCGATACTGGTATCGGCGCCTATACTAGCCATTTTCGTGAGTATCGTACTTGCGAAAATGCTCCGATACCGAAAACCGATATCGGAAGTGACGTTGCTTGGGAGCGGACCGCCTCCTCCTCCCCTCCGGACAGTGCCTTCCCCGCCTCCTCCTCCCATTGGCATCGCTAGGTGCAGGCACGCATATCCTAACAGCCCACAAGCATTGTTTCCTTGCTGCACACCTCCCTCCTCCAGCTCTGACTTCCCACCACACAGAGCACTGGATCCGGGCTCTCCCTGGCTGGAAGCTGAGGCAGAGAACAGGGGGGCTCTGTATGAAGACACTGTATGGGCGGTATCCTGTTGTACTGAGCAGCATGGCTCTCTCCCTGTACCATGCCTTCAGTCCCTGACTGTCTCCTGTACCATGTCTGCAGTCTCTGGCTGTCTCCTTAACCATGCCTTTAGTCCCTGACTGTCTCCTGTACCATGCCTGCAGTCTCTGACTGTCTCCTGTACCATGCCTGCGGTCCCTTACTGTATCCTGTACCATGCCTGCAGTCTCTGACTGTCTCCTGTACCATGCCTGCAGTCTCTGACTGTCTCCTGTACCATGCCTGCAGTCTCTGACTGTCTCCTGTACCATGCCTGCAGTCTCTGACTGTCTCCTGTACCATGCCTTTAGTTCCTGACTGTCTCCTGTACCATGCCTGCAGTCTCTGACTGTCTCCTGTACCATGCCTGCAGTCACTTCTGCCTGTTGTCTCCTCCTTCCCTCTACCAGCTGTCACCTCTGCCCCCATGTCTCCCAATAACCTATCCTATCCCCACCACCCCCCTCAGCAATCACAACCCTTTCCATCTAACTTTCCCACCCCACAATCCCAATTTCACCCCACCCTCAACTACCTTGTCCTCACTTACCCCTCCCCTCCTACCCTGCCATCACCCAGCTCCCAAACAACAACCCCCCCCCCGCCCACCTCCCAAACCACCCCTCTTCGTAAGCGATGGGTATCGGTAATTGGTATCGGCGAGTACATGATGTCAAGTATCAGTACTCGTACTTGGTGTCATAAGAAATGGCATCGGTGCATCCCTACTTTTAATACATTACAAAGAACAGAGAACTGTTTCTAAACCCAATAAATTCATTTTTTCCAATCTTGATCTTTAAAGGTGACCATACACTGCAATCAGTTAGATCTTAATCAAATTAGATTTAGTGCAAGAGCCTGTTTGATTTCATATAATTTTAATTAATTGCTCAAGTGCGTCTTCCTATTACCTATTTTGCCTAGATATCAAGTTGTACAGAGATTGACCAATCAGATTGCATAGTGCATGCATCTTAAGTGCCAAATATGGAATGTAGATGTGCTATGACCCACTTGTATTTTCCAAACGATATTTCTTGGGCATTATACAAGGCACATGAATCCACCTTTTTTCAAGACATGCTAGAGTGATCAGGAGTCTTTAAACTACGGCTCTGCAGCTGTTGCAGAACTACACATCCGAAGAGGCATTGTAAAACTCTGATATTCACAGACAAGACTGGGCATGACTAGGAATGATGGGAATTGTAGTTCCTGAACAACTGGAGGGCTGTAGTTTGAAGACACTGGTGCTAGACCATTATTATGCCTCCAGAATTGGGAGTGTAGCATCTACCCAACTTCTCTCTGCTGGTGGACACAATAACATATGTATATAGATACAGTGGTGTGAAAAAGTGTTTGCCCCCTTCCTCATTTCCTGTTCCTTTGCATGTTTGTCACACTTAAGTGTTTCGGAACATCAAACCAATTTAAACAATAGTCAAGGACAACACAAGTAAACACAAAATGCAATTTGTAAATGAAGGTGTTTATTATTAAAGGTGAAAAAAAATCCAAACCATCATGGCCCTGTGTGAAAAAGTGATTGCCCCCCTTGTTAAAACATACTATAACTGTGGTTGTCCACACCTGAGTTCAATTTCTCTAGCCACACCGAGGCCTGATTATTGCCACACCTGTTCACAATCAAGGCATCACTTAAATAGGAGCTGCTTGACACAGTAAGGTCCACCAGAAGATCCTTAAAAGCTACACATCATGCCGAGACCCAAAGAAATTCAGGAATAATTGAGAAAGAAAGTAATTGAGATCTATCAGTCTGGAAAGGGTTATAAAGCCATTTCCAAAGCTTTGGGAATCCAGCGAACCACAGTGAGAGCCATTATCCACAAATGGCGAAGACATGGAACAGTGGTGAACCTTCCCAGGAGTGGCCGGCCGCCCAAAATTACCCCAAGAGCGCAGCGACGACTCATCCAAGAGGTCACAAAAGACCCCACAACAACGTCCAAGGAACTGCAGGCCTCACTTGCCTCAGTTAAGGTCAGCGTTCATGCCTCCACCATCAGGAAAAGACTGGGCAAAAATGGCCTGCATGGCAGAGTTCCAAGGAGAAAACCACTGCTGAGCAAAAAGAACATCAAAGCTCGTCTCAATTTCTCCACAACACATCTTGATGATCCCCAAGACTTTTGGGACAACATTCTGTGGACCGATGAGACAAAAGTGGAACTCTTTGGAAGGTGTGTGTCCAAGTATATCTGGCGTAGAAGGAACACTGCATTTCAGAAAAAGAACATTATACCAACAGTAAAATATGGTGGTGGTAGTGTGATGGTCTGGGGCTGTTTTGCTGCTTCAGGACCTGGAAGACTTGCAGTGATAAAAGGAACTATGAATTCTGCTGTCTACCAAGAGATCCTGAAGGAGAATGTCCGACCATCTGTTCGTGTACTCAAGCTGAAACGAACTTGGGTTCTGCAGCAGGACAATGATCCTAAACACACCAGCAAGTCCACCACCGAATGGCTGAAGAAAAACAAAATGAAGACTTTGGAGTGGCCTAGCCAAAGTCCAGACCTGAATCCTATTGAGATGTTGTGGTATGACCTTAAAAAGGCCGTTCATGCTCGAAAACCCTCTAATGTAACTGAATAAGGACAATTCTGCAAAGATGAGTGGGCCAAAATTCCTCCAGGACGCTGTAAAAGCCTCATTGCACGTTATCGCAAACGCTTGGTTGCAGTTGTTGCTGCTAAGGGTGGCCCAACCAGTTATTAGGTTTAGGGGGCAATCACTTTTTCACACAGGGCCATGATGGTTTGGATTTTTTTTCACCTTTAATAATAAACACCTTCATTTACAAATTGCATTTTGTGTTTACTTGTGTTGTCCTTGACTATTGTTTAAATTGGTTTGATGTTCCGAAACACTTAAGTGTGACAAACATGCAAAGGAACAGGAAATGAGGAAGGGGGCAAACACTTTTTCACACCACTGTAGATAGATAGATAGATAGATAGATAGATAGATAGATAGATAGATAGATAGATAGAGATAGATATATCTATATAGATACACACACACACACACACACTGAAGCAGGATGCAATATACATTGGCCCGGAAGTGAATCTGTACACAGGAAGTAGGTGTGTGTTTTGAGGCCAAATCATTTAGACATACACACATGACCCATACAAACACCACCCCATGTAAAAATAAATAAAAAATTATCTTAATTTGCAAATAAGGATCATCTCTTCCTCAGAGAACAGTGAGTGGGGCATGGTGGTGGGAAGAAATTAGTAGCAGTACAAGCAACTTCCTGGAGGGGCCAAACAGGAAGTGAGGGCAAAACCCTACCAATGTCTTTCCTTGGGAACACACAGGTCAATCTAAATAGTTTCCCTGTTAGGTAAATTGCACTCTAGCATTTTGCTCTGTACACCCCAAATTATTAGGTAGCTTGGACTTTGGGGTTTATATACTAAAGGCAAATCTACTTTGCACTACAAGTGCACATGGAAGTGCAGTTGCTGTAGATCCGAGGAGGATATGCAAGGAAGAAAAAAAAAAACAGCATATTTGCTTCTACATGATTGGATGATAAAATCACCAGTGCTTGCTCTCAGATTTACAGTACACTTGTATTGCAGAGTGGATTTGCCTTTAATAAACCCCAAAATACCTAATAATTTGGGGTGTACACAACAGAGTGCTAGAGTGCAATTTGCCTAATGGGGACGCTAGTTAGATTGACCTGTGTGTCCCCAAGGAAAGGCATTGGTAGGGTTTTACCCTCACTTCCTGTTTGGCTTTGTGACCGGCCAATTTTCAGAAAAGGGACACAAAACCCAACCTAAAAAGACAAGCATGGGCTCTAACACTCACTTGGTTTCCCTCAAATGCCCACAATAAGAATAGAATTGGACAGCTATTTTAGCTAAGATAAATTCCCAAAACATGTCCTGTCGGGAGTACTTGAGGACTGGGGCTGAGAACCACTGCGCTAAAATGGAAAACTGAATACTTTCCTCTCTGTAATTCTCCTTTCCTGGTGCCTATCCATGGCAGCATACGCACGATCCATGCATATGCTACCATGAAGGCACCAGGAAAGTAGCTTTTACACAAATCACCCTTTTTTTGTTTTGCCATGCCAATCAGCCTAGTTAAGCTGCAGCTGGGAAATCTGTTGCATGAAAATTGTTTAGGGGGGGGGGGGGGGGGAGTGTAAAATGCATTACTTAGATTGAGCATGCATCTGCAAAACAAATTATTAACAAAACACATAAAACATAAAAAATTGCTACAAATTGTATTGGTCAACAAAACAGGACTTGGAAAAGAGCAAGGAAAGCAAAAAAAACACATGTATGTTAATTTGAGACACTAACAGGATATGGTTTTGAGGTCTGACCATTTTGCAGAGGAAATGAACAGGAGTTAAAAGGACTGCGCCCACAAACGGACAGTCTTTTAAGGATTTAAACATTTATTTGTCACAAAATCTTGAGGAAGATTTTGCAAAATAATGTAGCACAGGCAATTAAGTCAAAGTGAAACTAACAACCTACAAACAAACATTGACAACATCAGAAAAATTTCAGTGAAAAATATCTTACTACTTATTACTTGCTCTAAAACACATCTGTTTTGCAAAGACATAAACAAAATACAAAGAGAAAATACATGTGTTACAAACTCTATAAGGACAACCAAATGTACTCTCTTCACACACACACACACATAACTTCAAAGTGGGTACACCAGTTAAGGATGTCCTGGAATTACTAACCCCAAAAAATACACTCTCTGAGCATGGCCAAAAAAATCAAAGTGCTGTTCACGCACAAAAAAAACAAAGTCCCTGAGCATGCCCAGAACAACCCAAATGCAGCTAGCACAAAATAAGCCACCCCCTGTCCAAAATTAAGCACATCATCCAGCATGTTACAAAATTACAGATGGGACAAACACCCCCCGGTCCAGGGGGGCAAACAAAGAGCCTAACATGGGCAAAAGTTATACAACAAATACCATTGCAGTCTATCGGACCTGGCTTGTTAATTTTTCTGGTCCCCACTTGGATGTCTTATATTCTAGTTATTGGCCTTAAAATGGGTATGGGGGCCCAGGCCCCACACTAAGGGACATATATCAATGTCACTAATTTGGACAACCCCAAAAACGAAACAAGGAGAAGTGCCTTTAAAAATGCAAAATTCCTTAAACCTAGTAACTTTGGGGGGGGGGGGGGGGGGGGGGGGGGCTTACTCTGCCTGTAAAGTGGTACATCTGTAGCATGTATCCAAAATGCTGCTTCAAAGATGTATGGCTTTAGGGAAAACTTAAAAATTTACATTGCAGCTGCAAGATTTTAGCTAAAAAAAAAAAATAGCTTGTCCCCCCAATACATACAAGGCCATTTGGGTCTGTTAAGGCTTAAAATGAGAACCCCAACGTGAAAAATACCACCCCAAACGTAAAAAATATTGTGCCCCTCCCACACACTAACCAACCCCTATCCAAACACAAAGCAAGCCAGCCCATGAAAGGGGGATGGATGCTTGGGGGCAGGTGGTCAAACCACCTTGTTCCCATATTCAGGGGGACAAGGGCCTCTACCGCACAACCCTAGGCTGGGGTTGTGGGGGCTGCAGACAGGGGGCTTTCCAGAATGTGGAAAGCCCCTTTAAACTAGTTGGTACAAGGTGCTTTGTGGTTTGTATTGGGCTGAGCCCAACATGCCCCAAAGGCAGCCAGCTATGTTGAGTGCATGTGGCCTTGTATGGTTCAGAAGGGGGTTGGGCGATCGCTCTTCTCGTTCCTTTCTTAGCTGGCCCTGTTGTATGCTCTGAAAAAGGATGTGGTTTGGATTGGTGAAGACAGCTCACAGCCTTTTGAGAATGGAGTGGAGTGTGGAGTTCCCCTTTAAAAGCAAAAGCTAGCCCATGGAAATGCAAGGGATTAGAGAGGGGAGACAAGAGAATTTGAGAATGGAGTGTGGAGTCCCCTTTAAAAGCAAAAGCTAGCCCAAGGAAATCATATGCATTAGAGGGGGAAGGTTAAATGCACTTTTAGGAAGAGCTAGAGGAGCGAGAGTCTTTTTACATAATTTTAACAAGGTGCATGTCACATGTTGGCAACGTAACATGCTAACATGACCTGTGTGCAATTCTCCTTTAAAAAATACATAAAGGTGAACCAGCGTAAAAAAAAAAAAAAAAAATCAAGTTTAGAGGTGCGCCCGTTCAACCCATGCAATTGCATGTACGTTGTTTAACATTTACTGGCCGTACAGTGAACAAACTCATGGGCATGAGCGCAAGAACCGCTTGCGCATGCGCACTGCTTACATTGATCTCACGCAGTTCTAAACGTACTTGCAGGCACAGCAGACTTGCTCTGAAAAAAGTTACTTTCTCATTCTATTTTGGGCATATTTGTTACTTGGGCAGTTGTTACTAAACTTTCTCACATCACCCCATAATATTGGCACCTCCATCTTCTGTCAATATTGAATTGGAGATGCTGTGCGCCATGTCCATAGTGGCGCACAGATTGAATTCTCCCGTAAATATGAAAATATGCGTTGCGCCATGCCGTGCGCCTCTACT
This sequence comes from Lithobates sylvaticus, assembly GCA_028564925.1. Lineage (NCBI taxonomy): Eukaryota > Metazoa > Chordata > Amphibia > Anura > Ranidae > Lithobates > Lithobates sylvaticus. The sequence goes on from CM053026.1 coordinate 632,940,496, forward strand.
GATGTCGCGCGGCTTTCGTAAATCACCCCTAATGTGTAATAAATCCCCCTAACCAAAATACATTCTCTGAATAAAGTGCCTGTGCCAAACATCCAACAAATCCAATATAGAATCTATACATCAATTCAAAAGAAATAATCTTCAGTGATTTCAGCATTCAGTGCATCCCTTTCCTCTTTTTGTAAATTATGTTTTTTTTATTTTTATGAATGTGCTTTAATGATGCACTCCAGTCAGACCCCAAAATTCTGCATGTAAACTTACTTAGGTAACCCAATGAGATACCTCTATTCATCTTGGTCTTTATCTATTGTACAGAGATATGCTACTGGCTAAATGTATATTAGGGATATACAATTAGCGGACTTCAAGCTGTTGCAGAACTACAAGTCCCATGAGGCATAGCAAGACTCTGACAGCTACAAGCATGACACCCAGAGGCAGAGGCATGATGGGACTTGTAGTTTTGCAAGAGCTGGAGGTCCGCTAATTGCATATTGTATATACAGTAGCTGCTGGTAATCTCCTCAGAGTGCCGGTGCATTCTATGGTTTTATCAATGCCCACTCCATGAACCCAATAAAAACCATGCACCACTATTCAAGTGTATGTGGAAAGCTGCACAACACAGAATCAAATACTGCAGGCCAGGCCAGAAAATGTGTATAATGTCGGCTGAATCAGAATGGAATGCATTATGTGAAGCCCAAATTATGTTGCAATGAGTGGATTTATAACAGTTTGAATTTCTCTTGGATTGAATTACCAGTTGGGTAATAGAGTTTACCCATTTAATAGAGCTGCTGTGGCCATATGCTGCAGGCCAGTCCGGAAAGTGTGTATAATGTCTGCTGAATCAGAAAATTATTTATTATGTGAGGCCCAACTTATGTTGCAATGAGTGGATTTACTGACAGTTTGAATTTCTCTTGGATTGAATTACCAGTTGCCTAATAGATTGTATTTGTTGAATGGAGTTGCTCTTTAAGCACATAAAAATACTGTATATAACAAACTGACTACAATAGTACATGATGTTTGGGATGCCTGTTAAGTTGTTTAAATCAATGCCTTCAAAACATAATAATCAGGTTAAAATTAAATATCTTTAAAAGCTTACTTTGAACAGATTTGAACGATTAGGCTAGTTAGACATGAATAAAGGCAAATGATGGTTCCAGTTTCACACACACACGTAATTATGAGGTCATAACTTCATTTACTCATAGGAAGAAAACCAGAGACCACTTTGAGGAAAAGATCCTTGGTTTCAAAATAGCCTTTTCTTTGTGTAATATCAAATTAAACTCCTTACAGGACAAAGTGGATAACAGACCTTTCACACAAAGTGTTAGGCCTCGTACACACGATCGGCCAACCGAGCGTCAGACTTTTGTCCGAAGGGCATGTGGCAGGAACTTATCTAGCATACTAACGGCACACAATTGTCAGCCAACAAACACGAACGTAGTGACGTACTACAAGGAAATTCAGCTCTTGGGTGCCACCCTTTGGGCACCTTCTGCTAACGTTGTGCTTGGTGAGCATTGATTCCGAGCATGCGTGTTTGTACTTTGGACTTTTGTGAGACGGACTTGTGTACACACGATACAAAAATCTGACAACAGACCGCCGAAAATTTACTAGCCTGCCATCCAACATTTGTTGGCAGAAAGTTGGACAACAGTTGGAGCGTACTTACGGTCGGATTTTAGGCAAAAACTCTGTCATCACACAATTCGCTGCCGAAAATCTGATCATGAAAGAGAAGGGAGCCTCTCTTGTGACTAACACTTTGTCTGAAAGGTCTCAGTTATCCACTTTGTCCTGTAAGGAATTTCATTTGACATTACACAAAGAAAAAGGTTATTTTGAGATAACAACATGAAGGAAGAAACCCTGAATAGTTTCAAAAAAGAACAAGAAACACAATACAAAATTTGGATCCCATAGCTGAAGTGGAGGCCCAACAGGAGTAGCAACATGTGCAAACCCATGTATAAAAGTATGAATTAGAAAAGTAATAGACAGGGCAGACATCTGATTTTGAATGTGCTGAAAGCCAAATGTTGTCCTACTCCTAACTCGAGGAAAGAACATTGCCCACTAAAAGAAACATGTAGAGGCTCATACCAATGAAAATAGGGTTTCCATGGTCATAACAATCTCAAGGGAAATACGTTTACGAGTTAATGATTAGGAGTTGATGGGACTGGTTCCCAAGCATGGAACCACTGTGACAGCCAATCACAGTGGTCACATGATCAGCTGATCCTTCCTGCCCCCCCCCCCCCGGGTGCACAGACCCTTATAAAGGGTTCCAGGGCTGGGTGGGAAAGGACTGGGTGGGAACTGAGTCCAAAATGCCCTTATCTCCAAAAATTGGCATTCAACAGCCAAACCGACAATATTGTTAACCGAGAAGCAGGGTGCAGGGTTGAGTCTACTGAAAAACACATCAGGTTGATCTTTCAGAGGCCACAGTGTGTCACTAAAAGAGGAATCAAAATAGTGTACTACATTCTCCAAAACAAATCTGGAGCGATAAGAATGACTGGAATTTCCATAGTTAGTAAGTAATGCATTTCCATGCATTTCATCTACTGAAGAAAAACTTGCGGCAGATGAAAGACACAATCAAGGCTGATACAACAAAGACTGATATTGTGATTTGCATATATACAAAATAAATGGGCACAAATCGCAGTTCACAAAATTGCATGCGATTTGAACAGGAATGCGGTGTGATTCCTGTCCAAATTGCATGCCGTTTCCCACTGCTCCTGTATGAACCCAAGCTTGTCATAGTGATTTTGAGTTCACACAGGTGCACACAGGTGCAGAGAAACCTCCCTGTATGACCGGTTCCACAATCTCAGGCTCCCATCCGACTGTGGACATCTGTGGCTGTGGCTCCTCTCCTTTCTCATCGCTTTGTTCCCCTCAGCCTCCCACTGTACCAGATTGCCGATCCCCCCGCTGTCAGACAAGCCGATTCACTGGTCTGGGGATTTTAAATCCCTGTGGTTTCTCTCCTCTTCTGACAGTACGGACTAGACAACTTCTATTTGGTCAGCTTCGTTCATGTGATGGTGATGGCTGATTAGAATCCCTGTACCTGTACTGTCAGCACTAGAAGGAGATGGCTTGAGTTGCTGGAGCCTGGGGGGGAGGGGGAGAAAGCCATGGGAGAGGCAGGAGGAGCCGCAGATTTTCACAATCATATGGGACCCGGAGTTGGTGGAACCCATCATGCAGGGAGGTTTCCCACACTGCTCCTGTGTGAACTTCATTATGACAAATCTGGGCTCACACAGGAGCGGTGTGGGAAACCGCATTGCATTCCTGTTCAAATTACATGCAATTCTTTGCAGTGTGATTTGCGCCCATTCATTTTGTTATCGGCATCCATGTATCCCTCTTGCTCACTATTTCAAGATGTTGGCTGGAAGAATTTATTATTCATGAGAACAACAAGCCAGGACAGACAGAGGGTCTACAGTGCCACCCAAATTTAGAAGGCTGGTGTTCGAAGAGATAATCTTACAAGATAGGGTTAAAAAAACTGCCTAAGAATGCCGGGGACAGAAGCCACTAAGATAGAGACAACTTAAAGTGTAAGTAAACCCCCCTATCGTTTTCAGACAAGGAAGCTACCATCTTTGCCTCTGTTTAACCTACAACTCCCATGATGCTGCCCATGTGATCACTTATGACACCAGCCATTGGATGGTTTGACAGTTTGGTTGAGAGCACAACCAATGGGAGTGTTACATTTCCGGCACGTGAAAAATTAAACTGTTTTATGGATGGTTTACTTCCGCTTTAAGTCGAAGATTTACCTGGATAATTTGTCCAGAGAATGACTGGATTTGTTCCATGTAAGAATGTTCGATTGCAAAGATCTGAACTGCTTAGAAGGTGGACTGGGTTTTAACAATTCCACAATCATCTGCAGTGCAGGAAAAACTGATGGTGAAATTATAGCTGTCGAACTTGACTCTGCAGTTTCATAAACTGCTCCTCAGGCAAAAAGGTCTCGGCTTAAAAGGTATTCAGGAAACTAACCAAGTACTTCAAGCAACATAATGGAATCAGGGATGACATCTCAAAGTGCATGATCCATCTGAAGACTTCCAGGGTCTGCACTAAGATGGGCTTATTGTAGTTGGAGGTCAGACAAGTCTAGGTGCACAGTAGCAGATTGTGCAAGTATCCAATGCTTGAAATGTGTCTGAGACATGGGAGACCAAAAAAATTGATGCAAGAACCTTTTGAGAACACGTTCAGAGATTAATTAAGACCAAAGACAAGGGCAATCAACTTATAGTGTTTGTGTCCCACAGCAAAGCAAAGAAATAGCTGATGCCCTGCTAAGAAATAAATGTATAAATGCTTTATGAAGATGGAAACCAAGACCTTTCCATGATGAAGGGAGGCATAAACTGATAGAATAGATCCCATCCAAAATGATGGAGGGCTTACAAAGACTTTGAAAGACTGAAATTCATAATAGAATCAACACCCTAGTTTGGATTTCAGAGCTGTAAACAGGTTTGCATTAAAAAGTCTTGAATTCTTCCTTTTACCTTTCTCTTTTTCCAGAGCCCTATATTGACTTACATATGTTAGGCTTATCCCTCGTTGTTGCATAGGGTGTAATTTATATTTCACTACGAGTGTACGTCACTCGGGTGCAGTACAGTTTTGGTGCTGAACGATTATTTACAAAGTGATTTTTCTCTTTCTTTTTTTTGTTATTTATTGCTGCACCTGTATATCTGTGTTCCCTGATAGCTTTTGCCAGTGTTGATATGGCAAATGATATATGATTCCTTGGATGTCTGTATTTCCTTGGTTCGGTCTGAGTCTTTATTTGAAACACCTTTCTTGTTCATACTCAAACATTTAATTAAAAAAATAAATAAAAAATAAGCCTTGAAGCCATTTAGTTAGAAGAATGAAAAAGAAAATCTCCTGGAGCTGTAACCCCTGAACAACTAAAATGAAGTCTAACATATGACACTGACACAGGAAGACGCCAGCTAAGAAATTAGACAAAGGTCAAAGATTAAGCTCTACATCAAATATTCCCTCCAGCAACCATGCATTGGCTCTACAAGCTTCCTAAAGCTCCTTGACAACCAATATGCATCTTCCCACCTGGTGAAGGTTGACCAGCATGTGGTAGCAGATTTATCTGCTAGTTTGTATTCCTCATATTGTCACAGAGGCTTATGCCTCGTACACACAATCGGACTTTCCGCCAATAAATCCGTGAATTTTTTTCCGAAGGGCGTTGTCTCAAACTTGTTTTGCATACACAGTCACACAAATGTTGGCCAACAATTATGAACGTAGTGACGTACTAAACATACTATGAGCCGATAAAAAGGAAGTTCACTAGTCATGCGCTACCCTTTAGGCTCCTTCTACTAATCTCGTGTTAGTTGAAGTTTGGTGAGTGTTGATTTGTGCTTTTCAGCCTCGTGCTTGTCAGTTCGTTTCTGTTTTTCAGTGCGTGCTTGTCAGTTTGTTTCTGTTTTTCAGTGCATTCTTTTTGGTTCGCTTCCGATTTTCAGGTTGTGCTTGTCATATCCTTTCTGATTTTCAGTGCGTTCTGAACAGGCCGTTTGTATACTAGCCATGTGGTGTTCTCATCCGAGAGATCGTGCTACTATTGTTAGGCTTGGAGTTATTGCTTTGACCCAAGTCCAGTCCAGGAACAGGGAGAGGAGGAGTTCTTGGACCAAGAATTGGTTGCTTAAACGTGACCAATTCTCTCATATGCCTTTGCTGCAGGAGCTCCAGGAGAATAATCCTGATGATTTCAGGAATTATCTCCGGATGACAGACCCCTGCTTTCCCCATATATTGGCTTTGCTGTCCCCCTATATTACTAAGCAGGACACATGCATGCGGCAAGCCATCACTCCCGAGCAAAGGCTCGTCGCCACCTTGCTCTACTTGGCGACGGGGAGAAGTCTGCAGGACCTAAAGTTCATGACTGGGATCTCCCCCCAGGCTCTGGGAATCATTATTCCAGAGACCTGTTCTGCCATCATTTAAGTCCTGCAGAAGGACTATATTCGGGTAAGTTTTATCCTTTAACATCACATTCTATGTATTTAATGTTTGCTAATGTATTGTATTAATTTCTTCATACCATTATTGTAATATGCTGTGAATGTCCTCATGCATGCTGTAAGCTTATAATGCTCCTTTTTTGTCCTTCATGCATATTTGCCTTCACTAACCTCCCCAGCATGCTATCCTGGGCCAATACACGCCTAGTAACTTAACAATGTATTTTGTCAGCTCCATTTTAGTACTTACCCTAAACACCCCCTAAAATGTGTACAAATGTTATTGTCCTTAAATTCAGGCAGAGTGCAAGAGGCTATTTCACCTGTGGCCATCATGCAGCCTCACCAGTGTCCATCATTGCAGCCCCACCTGTGTCCATCATTGCAGCCTCACCCATACAGCCTCACCTGTGTCCATCATTGCAGCCTCACCATTGCAGCCTCACCTGTGCAGCCTCACCTGTGTCCATCATGCAGCCTCACCTCTGTCCATCATTGCAGGGTCCCCAGTGCAGCCTCACCTGTGCAGAGGGAGCGGCCGGATCATTATAGCGGAAGAGAGCGTGGAGGAAGAGGAGATCTGGCTTGATCACAGAGCGGGGTTTACCCACTGTAACAGCTTTACAATTGCAGTCCGCGTGCCGTCACACACAGCCCCGCCCTCCTGACCCCGCACCTGTGACAGACAGAACGCGTCCTGGCATTGGTAAACTCCGCTCTGTGATCAAGCCAGATCTCCTCTTCCTCCACATTCTCTTCCGCTATAATAAACCACCAGCCGCCCCCTCTGTTCCTCCACACTTTTTCTCTGGGAGAACGGCTCCTATTCATCCCCTCCTGTTGATGGTGCTAACCCACCCCCCCCTTTCAGGCAGCCCAGCTCCTTGCCAGACCTCATTTGGAAAATTCGAGGGCTGCTCTATCTGCTGACTTTGCCAAACCCATACTATACCTATTTTGTGGTCACATTTATGGATGAATTCACCAAAGCATGTAGTGCAAGGGCCTGCCTGAATACTTTCAAATCGTACTGTTGAAAGTTTTGGTATCTTGATAGGTAATAAAAGAAAGTAAACATGTGCTTCAATTTGGACAGTGTGTATTCATTTTTTTTTGTATTATGACACTTCTTAAATGTCCAAAGGGCTGCTAATAGTGTAAGTAAGGAGGGGCTGGCCAAAGTAACACACATTATTTATGCATTCACCGCTCAATGAAGTGGACAGGCTTACCTGTCCAAAACATCAACCCATCCTGCCCCCCACACCATAAAATTTTTCAAATGGGTCACCACGAATCTGATAAGTTGACCTTATACTTTTGTCTTTAAATACTCATTTCAATAAATGTTATACATATATTGGCCAAGATTTTTTGTGTCTAATCTGCTTGCAATGTTATGTGCAAAAGTACTAATTATTTTTTCTTGTTTGACTCCACAGTTTCCTTAAAACCCACAGGAATGGCAGACTTTGGCTTCCCAGTTTCACCACCAGTGGGATTTTACCAATTGTGGTGGTGCTATTGATGGGAAGCATGTGAGGATCGTCCCATCACCCAACTCTGGCTCTTATTACTACAACTACAAGGGCTTTTGTAGTATTGTCATGTTGGCAGTGGTGTCGGCCAATTATGAATTTCTATACTTGGACGTTGGGGAGAATGGCAGAAACTCTGATAGAGGAGTAATCGCCCAGACCAAGTTCTACCGGCGGCTACAAAATGGCACATTGTGGTTGCCACCTCCTGTGGAGAATGTGGAGGGCCTCAACTTCGTTTTTATAGCGGATGAAGCCTTTGCTCTGGGGGAACATCTCATGAGGCCATTCCCCATGAGGAACATGACCCCCAGAGCAGAGGGTTTTCAATTACCGGCTGTCTTGTGCCAGAAGAGTGGTGGAGAATGGCTTTGGCATAATGGCAAGCCGGTTCTGTCTCTTCCTAACAGCCATTAACCTGACTGAATATAAACTGAACCACGTCGTGTTGTGCTGCTGCATTCTACACAACTTTTTAAGGAAGAATGCAGCCAACTATCTGGTATCGAATGAGGCCGACTTTTCATCTGAAACTGCAGTGATGATGGCTCTCGAAAGTGGTCGTGCTGGCTTACCCGCTCAAAGCGCCCACGAAGTCAGGCAAAAATCTATTGAGTACTTTGTGGGTAGAGGGGCAATTGCTTTACAGCAAAATGTGGCGGATGTGCAATAAAAGTAAAAAAAAAAATAAACTCATATTTAATTTGAATTACTGTTTGTGTTTCTTATCTGTCTCCTAGATTCTCAAATGGCCTTTTCATTTTGGCCATTTTCTTTCTTCAATAGTGAAAAAACGTAGCATGAGGTGACAATCTCTTCTTCAGCTAACTATTATGTTGTTCTGTGGGTCTGCTACACACACACAATGTTATTGTTGTTAATGTATGTAATGCATTAATGATACAAGTATTCATCCTTTTCAACTCCTTGAATTAATTGCTTGGAGTCCCTAAACTGGCCTGATTTTGGCACATTTTACAGCACATTGTCACTGTAACTACACCAACTTAACAAATACACTGGTATTGAGCATTGAAATAAGAAGCCACACATTGTTGAGTATAAAACATTTTACTCCAAGCACATTCACATGTGCTTTGTAAACGGTTTTTGAACAAACCAACATCTTGGTGTATAACATGTATGTTTAAGATTAATTTGCAATTTTTGGGGCTAAAAACATAACATACACATCCCCAGCTCAGGAACTTAAAAAGTTTGACTTTGCTAAAGTCAAGGCCATATGAGACATTAGTATGTCAAAATTGTTTTGATCTTTATCAGATGGGGTGATCTCACCCCTCTAAAAGCCAAATTTTGAAGATGCACACATATTGGGACTCCAAATTTGGATTTCTCTCATGATCCCATGCCTAAAACGTGTCTTTTTCCTACATCTATTTTGCTAAAGCCCCAAAACACAGTGTGTCAACATGTGCTATCTCCCATCATGGGATATCATGGGAGGAAGTGGTTGCACCCACAAAACGCGTAGATTGATATCCCATGATGGGAGATAGCACATGTTGACTGCAATTCAAATACAATTCAAATAAAAACAAGCACAACATAACAACTATAAAATGTTATTTTGGTTTAGATTTTCCCTAAAATATCGAAGATTTGGCTCAGTCTTTTTTGAACATCATGGATGTTTTGTTTCATTTGTTCCAAATCACGATTACAAACCATGATCTCCCTGATCAGGATTTGTGCACTTGCACTGCTGAAGTGAGTTTCTTCTTCCACAACATCCACATCACCTAAAAATAAAAAAAAACACACCATATATTAAAAATATGCAAGCATCCATCTATTACCTGAAGCTGTGGTCTCAGACACTCACCTGTGGTCGACACCATTTCTACCAGATCACTCAGCACTTCCTGAACATCAGAATCCACATCTTCAGGGTGTGTGGTGAGTTGCCTTTCTTCAATAGGTGTGGGGTTACTGGTGTCCTCAGATATCCCTCTTCTTTTCTCCCCTATGTGAATACAAAAAAGGTATACTTAGACATATATGTTAGGCTAGAAATAGTAATATGAAACATTGCTTGGAAGTGTCTTCCAATTGTCTGTTTTGGCAGAGTTCCAAGCTGAATACATGATTTCCCTTTCAAAAGTTGGAATACTTACCCGTTTTAGGCAAGTTTCACACATGGAGAGACCCCTAGTATCCACTGGAGCACCTGCGTGGGACACCATAACAAGGGTGTTATGGTGTCCCACACTAGTGCTCCTGTGTCCAGATGTGTAAACAGCTGCTGAGTGTCCTCTCCTTACACTGAATCAATATTGCATTTCATTCTAGTTACAAACATATCTAGACAACAATGTACTAAACTTCTTTTCATACAAATAGGCATGAACAAATGTAGTTAACCTGCATCTGCCATCTGTTGTATTAGTGGTAGAACTATCAATGTTTAATACGAACGATTACTGTGCCCACGAACCTCAAACTTGGCATTTTCAACTGTACAACGGTAAAGAAAAGCACATGAACCATCACGAAAGTAATAATAATAGGAACACACGACAAATACTTACTTTTTTGCAGCACTTTCCTGATCTTTCTATACTGATCTTGCTCCCTCAATTTCAGGTCTGACCAGCGTTTCCTCAATTGAACCTTGGATTGTCGTAATCCAAAAGTCCTGTGCAGACTTCTGACAACTTTAGCCATGATCTTGGCCTTTCTGACATTTGGGTTTCTGTACGGCCCATGATTCCCATCATAGTCTGTACTCTTTAAGATGTCCACCATTTCCAAAGGACATATTTGAGACCTTATATCTCCTCCTGGATCGGAAACTGCCATGCTTCAGGCTTTCGTCGTTGCTGCTCTCTGCAAGCACCTGCTGTCTCTCCATTTGCTCTTCCACTGCCCCGAAAGAGAAGAGGCGGGGAATACACTAGAAAGAAGAACAGGGGCGGAGTTTGACATATATAAATCATAACCAGCGGTCGCTGTAATGGCCGTAGTAATGATCTGTGAGTGGAGGATGGAAGATCATTATCGCACAAAGGAACGTTGAAACAAAAGGTACAATTGTAAATTGGGGCATCAGTGGTTAGTGGCCTATACTGCTTATAGATTGAGGCCTATATTGGGACAAGATTAGGAGAGTTTAGCCTGACATTAGGGTTTGTCTTGTGCTGTGTCTTGCAGATAAAATGGTGGATACATTTACTGCCCCTGACTTCCTCTTTGACTTTAACTAACAATACCAGGATGATGCCACGGCTGCATTTCTCCGCCATGCAACAACTGCCATTAGCTCAGCCCCTGATTCCCAGGAGACTTTTGGCTGCATGACAGCAAATAAATTAAAAGAAATGGAGGAGGATCAGGACATTATGTGCAAGGAAATCATCCTTAAGGCCCTGAACAAGGGGAAGAAGGGGCAAAAATTCTGGCAATATCTGTTTATCATCTAATTGCTACTGGGAAGGGAACAAATGGGTTAGTGGAAGGTACGGGGGAGATAAAACTTTGGGAAGGGAAAAAAGCACAGGTGAAGGATGGGCCAATCAAACTTGCATGTGAATTGTCACCAAAATAAAAAAGCAATAGCTTAAAATATTGTTCTGTGACAGTCCATGTCATATGGTTTGGAGAATAATAGCAGCAGTTTTTAGAAGGCAGCCCAGTTTGAAGATCTAAGAAGCGGCAAAGAAATCCTCTGGAGGTACTGGGAAGAGAAACAGAAGGCGCCACTCTAAGTGCAATAAATAGTGGAAATCTTCAATGTAAAGGGTTAAAAATAGCTGTACTCACAAAAGTACTATGTCCAAGGGCGTGTGAAACTGAGATGGTGAGCCATCAGGCCTGAGGAAAGAGCGCATGCTCTGAAAACGTTTGCCTATTTGACGAGACCGGCTCCTGCCCCCGGAAGTAAACCGATCCACCTGGTTGCTGGTGTGCGCTCCACTGACCAGGAAGTGTCAGCAGTGGATGCCCCAGCTCTTTTTTAGCAACAAGACAGCACCTCCAGGATACGGAAATCGCTTGTTCTACACCCTCCATGGACATCCGGCTCACCATCTCAGTTTAACACGCCCTTTGCCAGAATTAGCGCAAATCCACTCTACCAAATCTGTATGTTGTGCACTATGGAGTTGTCAATGCTGTTTAACATCGGATGTCAGTGAGTGTAACCCTCGTATTTTATACATTGAACTTTACAATTAAACAATAACACACTAGGGCTGGCGTATGCTCTCTCTTGTTCTATATATTTTCTAATTCTCCATTACGAACACTAGTTTACAAGACCGACCGCTTCTGGCTCATCCTTTTTTCCGAGTATGCGTGTTTGTACTTTTTGACTTTTGACTTTTTGACTTTTGTCCGACGGACTTGTGTACAAAAGCATACACACGGTCGGGATTTTCTGCCAACAGTCTGACATCGAATATTTCCCATCGGAAAGTCCGATCATGTGTACGGGCTTAAGAGTAGCTGGTATAACATTAATGAATTTGTCCAGCAAAATGCTAAAAAGACAGTCCCCCACAGAGGGTTGAAGTAACTAGGGCGACTTTCTCTGCTAAGGCTCTTTCACATGGGTAGCCAGGAGGTGGTTAAAAACAGGCAGTTGAGCAATGGTTTTAGCTCCTCCAGACCTAGGGTTGCCACCTCATTCCTTTAAACCCGAACACATATGAATTACACAGGTTCTGAGGCTAATTTAATGACAATAAGGCACCAAGTGAGTTTAATTACCATCTTAATCAGCCACAGAACCTGTGTAATTCATATGTGTTTGGGTTTAAAGTAATGAGGTGGCAACCCTACCCAGACCACCTACCTAAATACTACCATTACAGCTGGAAAAGGCTGTATGTTTTGCTTTGCAGCCACCACAATTCTAACTCAGCTAGGTGTTTGGCAGATAGCACCACCTGTTAATGATACTCATTAAAGTCAAATGGAGTGTGCCGCAAACACAAGTCAAGCACTTGGCTCAAAGCTGCACTGCAGTATTTTAGTACAAAATCCAGCTTGGGATAAAAAAAAATTAAAATCATATTCATGAAGTGGCAGGATCGCCTCCTGAACCATTCACAGCTGCTGCTCTTCCCCCTCTGAAAAGTCATCACAGATTGCTTTTCAGAAAGTGAAAGGCACTGTAAAAGAAGCCCTACTCCGCCAACCAGCACATAAGCTAGAACGTCCCGGGGATCTGAACAGAAGAAAGGTTATGAAGACATTACTCGGCTAGCAACCAGTGCCACGTTGCACATAAAACTCAACAGGGCAATTATCTGCTTAATGCAATCAATGACTGACAACACCAGTAGCTGCCAGATTCATGCATTGCAATTAAGACCAAATTTTGACAAATTCTGGAAACTAAGTATTTCTGTGCAACCATAGCTGGGTATATTCAAATCAAATCAACCTGCTGGCTGTGAGTTTCTGCTGTGCATGTGACAAATTCATCCTTCCTTAACATATGTTGGGATGTAGTAGAGTCAGAAGCCATATAGTAGACATTTTTTGTTGCTGAGCATTCTGGACTCCTTTCATATCCTGTATGATACAGAGTAGTGTTGGAGCCTAATTATCACCAGTTAGGTGCATACACACTTGTATCCCTGCTATACTAAGCTTGTATTTATCCTGTCTTCTAAGATGCTAGCTTACAAGATCTTATTGTAGGGGACAATGCAGAAAATGGTGGTTGTCAAGGCTTTTCAACCAATAATTAATACTGTGGGTAAATTGGTTGCTCCACTGGCAAAGAAAATAAAAATATCCAGAGGAGGGGTACCATGTAAAGTGGTGGTTCTGCAGGATACATTAATTATTTGTGAGAGGCCGATTGCTATCTACTGTGTATAGGAAGACTGCTGGTCAGGTCACTGGTTGCAAAGAAGTTGCATGTGCACAGACAGTATTATCTGCACCTGCCAAACTTTTAGGATCGTCAATGTCTGGCATGAATCTACCAGTAGCTGTTGATAGTAGAAAATCTTCCAAACAAACAGCAGATCCGAACATATCCTACACATATTCATTATCCTTAGGGCACTAAGCAAACCTAAGCAGGTGGGAGGGGCTACAGGTTTTACCCTCATGACCTGAGCTTTTGCTATTCAGCACTGCCCTACCTTACAGTGCCTTGAAAAAGTATTCATTACCCCTTGAAATTTTCCACAATTTGTCATGTTTCAACCAAAAACGTAAATGTATTTTATGTGGTAGACCAACCAGAATTTTTTACAAATAAATGTCTGAACAGTTTTGCGTGCATTTGTATTCAGCTCCCCCCCCCCCCCCCCCCCTGCGTCAGTACTTTGTAGAACCACCTTTCGCTGCAATTACAGCTGCAAATCTTTTTTGGTGATGTCTCTACCAGCTTTGCACATCTAGAGAGTGACATTTTTGCCCCTTCTTCTCTGCAAAATAGTTCAAGCTCTGTCAGATTGGACGGGAGAGCGTCTGTGAACAGCAGTTTTCAGACTCTCTTGCCACAGATTCTCAATTGGATTTAGGTCTGGATTTTGACTGGGCAATTCTAACACATGAATATTCTTTGAGCTAAACCATTCCATTGTAGCTCTGGCTGTATGTTTAGGGTCGTTGTCCTGCTGGAAGGTGAACCTCCGCCCCAGTCTCAAGTCTTTTGCAGACTAACAGGTTTTCTTCTAAGATTGTCCTGTATTTGGCTCATCCATGTTCCCATCAACTCTGACCAGCTTCCCAGTCGCTGCTGAAGAAAAGCATCCGCACAACATGATGCACCACTTTTCATGGTGGGGATGGTGTTCAGGGTGATGTGCACTGTTAGTTTTCCACCACACATAGTGTATTGCTTTTAGGCCAAAAAGTTCAATTTTGGTCTCATCTGACCAGAGCACCTTCTTCCACATGTTTGCTGTGTCCCCCACATGGCTTCTCACAAACTGCCAATGGGACTTCTTATGGCTTTTTTTCAACAATGGCTTTCTTCTTGCCACTCTTCCATAAAGGCTAGATTTGTGGAGTGCATGACCAATAGTTGTCCTGTGGACAGATTCTCCCACCCGAGCTGTGGATTTCTGCAGCTCCTCCAGAGTTACCATGTGCCTCTTGGCTGCTTGTCTGATGAATGCTCTCCTTGCCCAGCCTGTCAGTTTAGGTGGACGGCCATGTCTTTGTAGGTTTGCAGTTGTGCCATACTCTTTCAATTTTCGGATGATGGATTGAACAGTGCTCAGTGAGTAAAGCTTTGGATATTTAACCCTGCTTTAAACCTTTGCACACCTTTATACCTGACCTGTCTGGTGTGTTCTTTGGCCTTCATGACGCTGTTTGTTCACTAAGGTTCTCTAACAAACCTCTGAGGGCATCACAGAACAGCTGTATTTATACTGAGATTAAATTACACACAGGTGGACTCTATTTACTAATTGGGCAACTTCTGAAGGCAATTGGTTCCACTAGATTTTAGTTAGAGGTATCAGAGTAAAGGGGGCTGAATACATATGCACGCCACACTTTTCAGATATTTGTTCGTAAAAAAAATTGAAAAACATTTATCATCTTCTTCCACTTCACAATTATGTGTCACTTTGTGTTGGTCTATCACATAAAATCCTAATAAAATACACTTATGTTTTTGTCTGTAACATGATGAAATGTGGAAAATTTCAAGTGGTATGAATACATTTTCAAGGCACTGTATACTTTGGGGTTGATTTACTAAAGGCAAATCCACTTTGCACTACAAGTGCACTGCAAGTGCATTAGGAAGTGCAGTCGCTTTAAATCTGAGGGGAAGATCTGAAATGAGGGGAAGCTCTGCTGATTTTATCATCCAATCATGTACAAGAAAAAATGCTGTTTTTTTTTCTTTTCCTTGCATGTCCCTGCAATGCAAAGTAAATTTGCCTTTAGTAAATCAACCCCTTTATCTATGTGTGTGCATATATATATATATATATATAGAGATAGATATATATATATAGCTCTAGAGAGAGAGAGAGAGAGAGTCCACATCAGACAGGCATTTATAGTTAAGGTCCTGGTAGCCCACATTTATTAAAGGGAAAAAACAAAACAAAAGTCAATCCAGGAATCCCACTCAGGGATTTAACTTCATTCGGCACTCATAAATGAAAACATCCCGAGCCACCTGGCCCTTGTCAGCAGTTCCCCCACTTGCTCTCAGCAGAGTTGATTCTTTCCAGCCCCCTGGACTCACTGGCTTCTGTAGTCTTCCCGACTCTCAAGGCCGGCCAGCCTTTCCCAGTCCCTGGGCAAAGAATCCCTCTCCCACAGGGCAGACCACTTTCCAGACACAAGTCTGTCTTCACAGAGCACCAGCAGTAACAAGCTGCTCACACTCCACCTTCCTCCTCTCACTGCTCTCACCAGCCCTTCGTTATATGCACCTGGGCACACACCCTGCTGGCTGTCCACAACACCCGGACACAGGGTAGCACTGACCCCCGAAGGAGCTGCTGGTTTTTGTTGGGCTTACCGTTACCTCACCTGTTCACTGTGTCCGTCTTAGGGGTCCTGTTAAAAGGGTGGTCAAAGAAGATTGTTCCGACACTTAGTCCTTTTTCTAAAGAGTTATTTGACCAAACACACAAAATTTCAATAGAGGGATAGAGGGTTAAGGGGAATTCAGGTACCTTGTAGTTTGTGGGTTAGAGGTATTTCTTTGATCCAGAGGACAAACAGCTTCCACAGGCTGGATCTAGCAACCACCGGATAGGCCCTCTCCTGACCTGAGGATAGGCCCTTCTCCTGACCTGAGGATAGGCCCTTCTCCTCACCCTTCTCCTCAAAGTCTCTGCCACAGACTTGTTTATTTTAGCAAAACCGTTGTGCAATCCTCTGCCACAGGGAGGCACAATCAGCTTCTTGTTGCAAAGTTGAGAGATGCGTCATATATATATTAGGGCTGTTACTGATTAAAATTTTCGTGTTCGATTAATCAATTTTTTTTAATCTACTAATTTCGATTAATTAGAACGCACATACAGATCCAACTACTTTTAGCCGATCTCCTTGCATTGCAACTCTGCATTAGTCAGTGGTAAATGTGGTATACACTATATACAATCACCCAACACTAGTTTGTTTCCACAATCCATGACTTAACTTCACAGTTCACACAAATATGTTTTAAATTCAAACTGTAGCACTGACGTAAGTGATTTTTTTTCCACAGTAGAGTGACAATCCCTCCACCTCCAGTCTAACTAATCACTCTCACCTTATGACATGGACCCCTGTGCAAACAGGTGGTCATGCAAGCGGGTATCAAAAGGGTTAACACGGACCATAAACTTCTCTCATGTCTCCTTAGATCTCAGCAAGGATGCCAGGTCATGGGTAGAAAGAAAAGATGTATGTGCTCACCGCTTAAGTATAAGATTTCATTACTCACATAAAGATGATAAAAACACATGTAAAGCCGACAATCATGTTAGTTCCGTAGGGCAGCAGCGGGTGACGTCATGCGTAGCTCCTTCCCGATACGCGCTACGTTCAATCAGAACTTCGACGTCACTGGACTCCTCCCCCTTCCCTTCGTTAGCAGACGGGGCACTTGGGGAAGGGGGAGGAGTCCAGTGACGTCGATGTCCGAGACGTCACCGGATCTCCAACGGAACTCCCTGAAGACCCGGAAAAGCCGGCGGAGAGGTGAGTACTGATCAAAAGAATTTTAATCGATCAAAAACATTTTGATCGATAAAAAAAATTAACGATTAATCGAGGAATTAATCTTTAATTTTCACAGCCCTAATATATATATATATATGTTTCAGGTGTGAATTTATGGTTATCGTTATTTCAACATGGCACCTCATGGCAAAAAACTCTCTGAGGATCTGAAAAAAAGAATTGTTGCTCTACATAAAGATGGCCTAGGCTATAAGAAGATTGCCAAGACCCTCAAACTGAGCTGCAGCACGGTGGCCAAGACCATACAGTGGTTTACCAGGACAGGTTCTGAGAAATAGACGTATGAGTGCTGCCAGCATTGCTGCAGAGGTTCAAGGGTGGCGGGGTCAGCCTGTCAGTGCTCAGACCATACACCGAACACTGCATCAAATTGGTCTGCATGGCTCTCATCCCAGGAGGAAGTCTCTTCTAAAGATGATGCACACAGTTTACTGAAGACAAGCAGACTAAGGACATGGATTACTGGCACCATGTCCTCTGGTCTGATGGTTCAGATGGTGCCAAGCGTGTGTGGTGGCAACAAGGTGAGGAGTACAAAGACAAGTGTGTCTTGCCTACAGTCAAGCATGGTGGTGGGAGTGTCATGGTCTGGGGCTGCGTGAGTGCTGCCGGCACTGGGCAGCTACAGTTCATTGAGGAAACCAAGAATGCTAACATGTACTGTGACATTCTGAAGCAGAGCATGATCCCCTCCCTTTGGAGACTGGGCCGCAGGGCAGTATTCCAACGTGATAACGACCCCAAACTCCAAGAAGACCACTGCCTTGCTAAAGAAGTTGAGGGTAAAGGTGATGGACTGGCCAAGCATGTCTCCAGACCTAAACCCTATTGAGTGAATTGGTGAATGCCATGCCCAAGAGGCAGTGCTGGAAAATAATAGTGGCCACATAAAATATTGACACTTTGGGCCCAATTTGGACATTTTCACTTAGGGGTGTACTCACTTGTGTTGCCAGTTAAGACATTAATGGCTGTGTTGTGAGCAGTGATGTAAGTAACTGAGTTAAAATAAACTGAGTTACCTAACGCAGTTACTTTAGAGGGTAACGAGTAATCTAACTGATTACTTTTCCCCTCATGGTAACTCAGTTCCCATTACTTTGGCTTAGTTACCCCAATTACATCTACTGCCACTAGATGGCAGTAGTGTAATTCCGGTGTCCTGCCGAAAAAGTTCCCCCGCCGGATAAGGACCCCCTGTACTGCGCAGGCGCAGGGCTTGCGCAGTACGAAGGACTACGAAGCTTCAGAAAATTGCCGAACCTAAACAGCTCTGAGTGAACTCTACACCGCGCAGGTGCAGTTAACATGTAATTGTATGAGGCGATGCCGCACGCTCCCGATGCTCATGCTACTCTGCAAGGGGCGTCTATCGTGTAAGTAAGGGGCGGGTCTAGTATTACTGTAACCAAGGGGCGCATTTATTATTATTGTTATATATCGAGCTCTGCCAAATAATTTAACATTCGCCCTCTTCTGTAGCCATCCGCCCCTTACACGATATAATAATAATAGACCCGCCACTTGCTTACACGCTATAACAGATCTGCCCCTTGGTTAGAGTAATAATAGAGCAGCCCCTTGGTTACACGATATATAACAATAATAATAAATGCGCCCCTTGGTTGCAGTAATACTAGACCCGCCCCTTAGTTACACGTATAGAATATTTTTTAAAAAAGTCAGTTACTTTGCTGTGTAACTAATTACTTTTCCAATGTAGTAACTGAGTTACTAACGCAATTACTTTTTGGGAGAAGTAATTTGTAACTTAACTAATTACTTTTTTAAACTAAGATGACCAACACTGGTTGTGAGTTATTTTGAGGGGGCAGCAAATTTACACTGTTATACTTACTGCTATTTACATTGTAGCAACGTGTAATTTCTTCGGTGTTGTCACATGAAAAGATATAATAAAATATTTACAAAAATGTGAGGGGTGTACTCACTTTTGTGAGATACTGTATATGCAATGTATCCTTAGATAGATGTGTTATAAGGGGACCTAGTGAAGTAGTCTGACACACGTAACAATATAGGACTACTAAGTCCCCTTATAACATGTGTCAGACAACTTCACTAAGTCCCCTTGTAACACATCTATCTAAAGATACATTGCATATATATTTTTTTTACATTGAGGTTGAGCTCAGTCTGGTTTTAATTTCTTTTTTTCTAATATATGAATGCACCGACAGTTCCCTCACAATAGAACTTAATTTAAATTCATGTCTAAATAGTTTTTCCTTCTTTTTTTTTTTTTCACCCTCCCCCCTATTCTGTCTTGAGGACACATTTTATCCCCTTTTTTCTTAAACAGTATAATGTTATCTTATGGTGGAAGCCTGGCCTTCTAAGTGGTTACTGAACCCCTTATTTTATGTCTTGAGTTTTATTTTCAGTCACATAATAGATTATTGTTCTTGTAAAGTTACCCTCAACACAAGGTCGACTTTCTGTGAGAGTAATGCAATGAGTAACATGATATGAACATATATAGCAGAATGGAGGTGGGCAGTCAAGTAATGGCATTTCTTGGCTGACAGCAAAGGAATTATCAAACCAAATAAGTGGAAAATCGATTCTTTTCATCTTGTTACTTATTGTTGCGCGATTAAATGTGCTGAAAGATCGCTTTAAAAAGGATTATGCAGATGTTTATAAAAAGGTATGTGGTTTTCTAAAGGTGGAAATAAACATCACACCCAAATTGTACAAAATTTCATGTGAGGATTGCTTACGGTACTAAACAAAGTATACTTTATAATTATTCTAACAACAGAAAATGAATGTTCTTCACCCTTTGGCAGTTAATTCAGCTAAGGCAATAAGAGATAAAAAATGTACAAGAATCTTAATGATACTTTGCATAATAATCGGTTCATCTGAATATATTTACTGAGATTACTAACAAAAAAGGCTGGTGAAAAGCCAAACTTTGTTCTAGGAGCCACAGTGACAGCACTGCATATGTACAGATTGCAATCTTATTTCAATCATTTGTAGGCCAAACAATTAAGGTAGCTCCCCCTAGTGGCTTGCTGCTGCCCCTACCAGCAGGGTTCAAGGTTTACTGTACATTTTAGCAGAAGTGGGACCCATGCAACCACGCCACAATAGTAGTGACCCATTGGCTGGCCAACTACCCCATTCCAATCCAAAGCCCACAATGGTGCTAAGCGTCTTTTCTACTCTCGCTTTCAATGTTCATCCCACCATTGCAATCATACAATATTCAGTTGGAGTAGGATTATGTTTTAACAGCTTTAAAATAACGTAACATATTAACAAACAATACTTTCTTCACAAAGAGGTATTTCCAACATGGTGGTTTTGGGCAAGTCTCTGTAGATCTTACAGATCTTACAGAATTGCTAATACTCAGGTGCTTACATCTTCAAAGGGTCAAGTCATCTAAGATCAATGCAGCAGAATTGTCTCAAGTACTTACAGTAGGGTCCTAATGTCCTGCTACAGGCTGAATAAAAATATACAATTAATCATGCAGTGGTCAGAGTAAACTGAGTTGTAGCTTTAAAGATGCCACATATTTAATTTTATAATATCTTTTTTGACCTGTATGACTGTATGAAAAGACGAGACAGTGATGCTGATAGGCACCATTAAATACAGCCATAGTTCCAGGGAAAATACTGTTCTGTTGCTTTACTCTTACACTTACTCTTACACTTATTGCCAATATTCTAACTCCTTGCTGCTGGATTGTGCATGCATTATAATAGTGCATATATTGGAAGAGAAGAGATTAATGAATATAGAGTTTTATGAAAGATTATTTACTTTTAAGAAGAACACTCCATGTTTCTGAGTGTATCTGAGTGGTTTCTGAGTGTTTCCGAGTGTCTCCAGCGCCCCCCCCCCCCTCTGGACACATGTGGTGCTGCAGACCAGTCACTGTGGAACGAACTATCTGAGTTTCCATTGACTTCTATGGGGAAACTCGCTTTGATATACGAGTGCTTTGGATTACAAGCATTCTTCTGGAACTAATTATGCTCATAATCCAAGGTTCCACTGTACATAGTTACATAGATAATCTGGTTGAAAAAACACAAGTCCATCCAGTTCAACCAACACAAAAAAAACACACACACAAATAGAAAACCTCCATATACACTATCCTAGGCCCACAGCTGAGCCAGAGGAAGGCAAAAAAAAAAACAATCACGCACGATCCAATTTGCTCCAGCTGGGGGAAAAATCCTTCCTGGTCCCCCAAGAGGTAATTGGATTTTCCCTGGATCAACTTTACCTATAAATATTAGTATCCAGTTACATTATGTGCATTTAGGAAAAAATCAAGGCATTTTTTAAAAACAATCTACTGAGCTGGCCAGAACCAGCTCTTGCAGGAGTCTATTCCCCATTTTCAAACACAAAGTTCCTCACTGTATAGCACTGAGGGCTGGACATCTATAAAGCCACAGATAAATACTCAGAGCTGATGGCTGGTGTGTATAGTCCCACAAAGGTAGATGACCAAAAAAAGGGATGATTATAGCCGAATAAAAATGTAATGATCAAGCAATTGTCATAAAAGAAAGACATCTTGTTAAAAGCAGACTGTTGCATGATGATGCCAGTAACAGAATAGCCATTGTCCCAATGTTCTATCAAACAGTCTGGATTCACATACCATGTAATCAGGCTCTGAAGGGGAAGAAGGAGATTATTCGCCCAGCAGAGTCACTCAGTCCGCTAGATGGTAAAATAATCAGATGTTGTTGGGGTGATACCATTTGAGACCCAATGGTAACCCGATTGTGAACTGCAGAGGTTCTGTAATTGGTGGCCGAAGGTCCTGTCAGCGTGGCCGGGATGGAGTCCACTGTACAGCGGCGCTGCGAGCCCGCTCTTTAACCCAGGTCTGGAGGCAGAAAGCACTGGCTGGATGAGCGTGGCCAGGACTTCCAGGCGGCGTGCTGGATATGGCATGAAAGGCTGGAAAAGACACTGAACCAGGGCTGGCCTAAGACATTATGCTGCCTGGGTCCAAGAATTAAATGCCCCCTCCTAAAAAAAAAAAGTGGGGGGTTTCAGACAGAGGCAGCGGTGGTGGGGGGTTCAGACAGAGGCAGC
Source organism: Lithobates sylvaticus (assembly GCA_028564925.1). NCBI lineage: Eukaryota > Metazoa > Chordata > Amphibia > Anura > Ranidae > Lithobates > Lithobates sylvaticus. The sequence continues at coordinate 632,962,916 of CM053026.1, forward strand.
AGTGGTGGGGGGGGGGTAAAACAGAGGCAGCGGTGGTGAGGGGTTCAGACAGAGACAGCAGTGGTGGGGTGGTTCAGACAGAGGCATCGTGGGGGGTTCAGCCAGAGGCAGCGGTGGTGGGGGTGGTTCAGTCAGATGCAGCGGTGGTGGTGGTGGGGGTCAGTCAGAGGCAGCGGTGGTGGGGGGGTGTTCAGCCAGATGCAGCGATGGGAGGTTCAGTCAGAGGCAGCGGTGGTGGGGGGGGGGTCAGTCAGAGGCAGCAGTGGTGGGGGGGGTCAGACAGAGGCAGCAGTGGTGAGGGGTTCAGACAGAGACAGCAGTGGTGGGGTGGTTCAGTCAGAGGCAATGGTGGGGGGTTCAGTCAGAGGCAACGGTGGTGGGGGGGTGTTCAGTCAGATGCAGCGGTGGGGGGGGTTCAGTCAGAGGCAGCAGTGGTGGGGGGGTCAGAAAGAAGCAGCGGTGGTGGGGTGTTCATTTAGAGGCAGATGTGGTGGTGGGGAGGGGGGGTTTAGTCAGAGGCAGTGGTGGTGGGGATGGGAGCACTTACTTGCTTACAGTGTCAGTCGTGCCTCCAGCGATGCCTTTTCCAACATGGGGTCTCTGCTCACAGCAGAAAGCTCCGCCTCCTTAATGCTGTTGGCCATCACACATCCTGCAGCTTCTGCCTCTTTTTCCGACAATGCATTTGTCTGCAGCAATGGGGGGGAGCCGCGGAGAGGATGGGCGGATATGGCAGTGACAAGGGCAGATCCAGAGTCTAGTCTCGGGAGGGGCACTGCCAGAAAATAAAAAAAAATTTGTGGTCAATTTATCAGGGAAATGGCTGGTGTTGGCGCTTCAGTCATCACGGCACCATGGTAGATATGTTGTAAGGATCGTTATTACATTGTTATATAAAATAAAATAGTTCAACTCACCATAATGCAGAATCAGTGGGAGCATTGTCACCTGCCTTCAGATGCGGATTGTCACTTGCAACATCACCTGCCACCAGATGTGGATGGTCACTTGCCACGTCGCCTGCCACTAGATGCAGATTGTCACTTGCCACGTCGCCTGCCACAGATGCAGAGTGTCATTTGCACGTCGCCTGCCACCAGATGCAGATTGTCACTTGCCACGTCGCTTGCCACCAGATGCAGATTGTCACTTGCCACGTCCCTGCCACAAATTGCGGATTGTCACTTGCCACGTCACCTGCCACCAGATGCAGATTGTCACTTGCCACGTCGCCTGCCACCAGATGCAGATTGTCACTTGCCATGTCCCTGCCAAAAGTTGCGGATTGTCACTTGCCATGTCTCCTGCCACCAGATGCGGATTGTCACTTGCCTCGTTGCCTGCCACTAGATGCAGATTATCACTTGCCACGTCACCTGCCACCAGATGCGGATTGTCACTTGCCATGTCACCTGCCACAAGTCGTGCCTCCAGGGATGCCTTTTCCAACATGGGGTCTCTGCTCACAGCAGAAGGTTCCGCTTCCTTCATGCTGTTAGCCGTCAGCTGGTCAGCTGACTTTCTCCTGCAGCTTCTGCCTCTTTTCCAGACAATGCATTTGTCTGCAGCAATGTGGGGGAGCCACGGAGAGGATGGGCGGATATGGCAGCGACAGGGGCAGATCCAGAGTCTAGTCTCGGGAGAGGCACTGCCAGAAAAAAAAAAATTTGCGGGCAATTTATCAGGAAAATGGCTGGTGTTGCTCTTCAGTCATTACGTCATCATGTTGTCAGGATCATTGAAGTGCATTATTTCTATTATTACATTGTTATATAAAATGAAATAGTTCAACTCACCATAATGCAGAATCAGTGGGAGCATTGAGCGTGTCACTTGCCAGGTCACCTGCCTTCATATGTGGATTGTCACTTGCTCACCTGCCACCAGATGTGGATGGTCACTTGCCATGTCACCTGCCACCAGATGCAGATTGCCACTTGCCACATCACCTGCCACCAGATGCTGAGTGTCATTTGCCACGTCGCCTGCCACCAGATGCAGATTGTCACTTGCCACGTCGCTTGCCACCAGATGCAGATTGTCACTTGCCACGTTCCTGCCACAAGTTGCGCATTGTCACTTGCCATGTCGCCTGCCACCAGATGCAGATTGTCACTTGCCACGTCACCTACCACCAGATGCAGATTGTCACTTGCCACGTTGCCTGTTACAGATGCAGATTGTCACTTGTCACAAGTTGCGTATTGTCACTTGCCATGTCGCCTGCCACCAGATGCAGATTGTCACTTGCCCCGTCGCCTGCCACCAGATGCAGATTGTCACTTGCCACGTCACCTGCCACTAGTTGCGGATTGTCACTTGCCATGTCACCTGCCACACATCGCGGATTGTCACTTGCCACATCACCTTCCACAAGTTGCGGATAGTCAATGGGAGTACCTGAGTATTGTGAGTAATTGTGTATTGTGAGTACCTGAGTATTGTGTGTATCTGTGTAGTGTGAGTGCACGCGGGCAGTGAGTACACGAGTGCTGCGAGTGCATGTGGACTGCGAGTACGCATGGGCTGCGAGTGCAAGTGTGCTGCGAGTGATCGTGGGCTGCGAGTGCACGTGGACTAAGAGTGCACGTGGACTGCAAGTACATGTGGACTGCGAGTTCACATGGGCTGCAAGTACACATGGGCTGCGAGTGCATGTGTACTGTGAGTACACGTGGGCTGTGCGTGCACATGGACTGTATGTACAAGTGGGCTGCGAGTGCATGTGGACTGCGAGTACATGTGGGCTGCGGGTGCACGTGGACTGTGAGTGGGCTGTGAGTGCACATGGGCTGTGAGTACCTGTGTATTGTATTGTTGAGTACCAGTGTATTGTTGAGTATTAGTGTCAGGATGCTAGTTTTTAGATAATTTGGACAAGGTATAATCCCCAATCCTCACTAGATTAGTAAATACAATGCCCGGCAGGTGTGAAGATGCGACTTGGTGTACATCTTGCGGCATGTATGCTTTCCTTGATAATCTGATCGAGGGTGAATACTGCTGTGCAAAATGTAAGCACATTGTTTCCCTGGATGCCCAGGTTCTGAATCTAGGGAAACAACTGTCAGCACTGAGAAGACCCTCCATACTAAATGAGAGCCAGGAACGTAACCGGCAGGGTCTGGCACAGAGGCGGTTGGAGGCAAAGAGGTGCAGGCACTAGAAAAGAGTAGATGGGTGACAGTTGGGAAGGTTAGAGGGGAAAGTGCCAGGGAGGCCGATCCTAGGCTGGAACATCCCAATAAGTACGCTCCATTGAGTGACATTGGTGAAACCAGTCAGGGACCAGCACTGCTGGAGCTGATGGCCTCCCCTAGCTGCCAGGGGAAGAACTCCTCCAGTGAGAGTGGAGGGGGAAGCAAAGGGAAAGTGAAGACAGATTCTGGTGGTAGGGGACTAAATTCTTAGAAGGACAGAGAGGGCAATCTGTGACAAAGACCTGAAGCGCCAAACTGTATGCTGTCTACCGAGCGTTTGGGTTTGGCACATCATGGATCTGGTGGACAGATTACTGGGAGGGGCTGGGGAAGACCTGGCTGTGATGGTGTAGGTTGGCAGAAATAACAAAGTCAGTGGCAGATGGAGTGCCCTAAAGAACGAAAATTAAGGAAAAGGACCTCCAAGGTAGTCTCGGGTCAAACAACCCCCCAAAAAAAGACAGATAATGGGGGGGGAAGAGAACGGGAACTGCTAGATCTTTGTTTTAGGTACTTGTCCACTAGACCAAGGCAAATTTCTGAAAAATAACAAGACAAGAAAGAGAGACCCCAATAAAAGTGCATAGGAACCATATCCAATACATTTTTTTTTTATGGATCCCCAAAAGAGAGGGGTTGCAGTCCCCTACCTTATAATGGAATGTATATGGCATCAGAACGTATCATATTTAATGGCTGGTCAGCCCATATACTGCCACTCAACAGGGGCTAGGTATATCATCCAATGCCTATAAAGAGGGTATTTAAAATAAGTGCAGTAGTTCCATATATTCAGAGTTACAGTGGGCAAAATGTCCACCATTTTAAAAAGTTAGAAAAGTTAGATTGAATCAGTCTACCTGTTTATGTTGTTCCCAGAGCGTCCCGAGCCTCACGTCCACCTCAGTCTGACACAGCGTCAGACTGGGTTTAAGTAGTCTCCCCCCGTGGCGCCAAAAGCGCACGGCGTGTGACGTCACGCCGTGCTGACGTCACGCGGACGCAGTACGGAGGTCGGCCGGCGCTCGATCCAGACCATGTGACCGGAGTGTTCCTATGAGGAACTCCTTCCGGTGCACAGTTCAGCTGGGACTGCCCTAACATGCCCTGCTGACAGCAGCCATACTGTTCTGTCAAATGCAGGGCATGATGGGGTCCCTGTAGATGGAAAATTAGAACTTAGTGGCCGGATCGATACTGCCGGCCGACCCCTGACCCGGAAGCGTGGCGGGCAGAAGACCACCCTAAGGTGGACATAAACCCACGCCACGCGTCCGGAGCGGTCCATACAAGTCCCCAAAACCCTGGGGCGATCGCCATATAGGGCATTCCCCGTGCATTGATGTTAATTGTCCCCAGGGGCCTGTGCCAGTGCAAAGTCCACCGAGACCAATCAGAACTTGAAGAAAGAGAGAAATAAGAGAAAAGGATAAGGAAGAGGATAAAGAAATGGGAAAGACACCCTGCAAACACACATTCACCGCAGCATATAATTGTTGTTATTTTTATTAGATTATTATTAGAAACATAATTTATACAACTCAAAATAAGTGTATTTACAAACCAATAAAGATATTAGGTAAACAATTTCACCCCCACACAGGGGGGGATATTACATGAACAAGCACGTTTCAGCACACACAAATTAAGGCTAGAACCCGGCCATATACGGCCCACGCATCAAACCTAGCGATGCTCAACTTCTGGTGCTGACAACGAGAGGGAAGAAGGATGGGAAGGGAAAAGACGGGGAAAGGGGAAGGGGAGGAAGGGGGGAGGGGGAGAGAGGGGGAAGGGAAGGAGGGAGGGGGAAGGGACTGCAGCCGGTGAGGAAACGAAAAGCTGAAGATGAGGCATAAGAGACCATACATTATAAGAAAGGTTTAAAACTGATTCCTTCGTTGAGGCCCGGGTACCGGGTAGCCTTCAACAAATAGATCCATCTCGTTTCGATCTGTAAGAGTTTCTTGTCTAGATCACCCCCCCGTTCCTGTTGGGGGAGGTGCTCAAGACTATAGAATCCAATATATTTGAGATCAAAATTGTGATATAAGCCTACATGACGACTAATTGGTGTCTCCATTTTGCGTTTACATATTAGTGATACATGATCTCTCATGCGACAAAATAGGGGGCGTTTTGTTTTTCCCACATAGAATGCTCCGCATAGGCATTTCATCAGGTATACTGATCCTACTGATTGGCAATTAGTGCGATGTTTTGGAGTCCATGTTCTACCATCTGGTAAATCTATATTTTTGCCCTCCAAAATGAAGCGGCAAAATTTACATTTGCCACATTTATATGTGCCTGGAACTTGTTTTTTACTGTTCTGATCACTCGAATAGTGACTGCTTACTAAGGTGTCACGTAATGAGCGTGACCTCTTATATGTAATCTCTGGGTATGGTTTGATATATTTGGATATTTTTTCATCAGTGGACAGTAAATACCAAAATTTTTTATATATGTTGCGTACCTTCCTATGTTGCCGGTTGTATTTAGTAACAACTCGTGTACTTTCCTGGGTCTTAACCCGTCTGGGTTTATATAGTAGGAGTTGTCTGTTCATATCCACTACCTGATTGTAAGCTTTCCTAAGACATGTTTTGCTGTATCCTCGCAGTAGGAGGCGTTCGCGCAAAAGATTCGCCTCTCGTTGAAAATCATCGAGATGCGTACAATTTCGCTTTATCCTTAGAAATTGGCTGTAGGGGATGCTTTTGATTAATTTCTCAGGATGGGAACTGCTGGCATGCAGCAAGCTATTGCCTGCTGAGGCTTTTCTATAGAGGGTAGAGCACAATGTTCCTTTCTCATCAACAAAGAGTTCAACGTCCAAAAAAGTAATCCTTTTCTGGTCGTAATTAAAGGTAAATTTTAGGTTATATTCATTAATTTGTAATTCGTCCAGAAATACAATAAGGTCCTCCCTCGATCCCGACCATATCATGAGGACGTCATCAATGTAACGACTCCATGATAAGATTTGACCAATCGACAGGCTTTTACTCTCATCAGAGAATAGGTCTCGCTCCCATCCCCCCAGGTACAGGTTCGCATATGAGGGCGCGCACTTTGCCCCCATAGCGACCCCCTGCACCTGGAGATAATGGGAGCGTTTAAATACAAATATGTTGTGCATCAGCACGAAGCTAAGTAGCTCCAATACAAACTCATTGTATTTCCATGAGTCAATATCTCTTTCTGTCAAGAATTCCCCTATCACCTCGATACCCTTTTTATGTGGGATCGAGTTATAGAGGGCTTCTATGTCAATGGCTACAAGCCATGCATTTGCAGGGATCTGTAATCCATCTGTGCTTTTCAAAAGTTCTATAGTATCTTTTACATATGAGAATAGACATTTTACATGCGGATACAAATACTCATCAACCAATTGGCTGGCTTTTTCTGTCAGAGACCCGCACCCTGAAATTATGGGGCGGCCTGGTGGCGATGTCAGACTCTTGTGTACCTTGGGCAAGGCATAAAAGGTAGGAGTGGTAAATGAGGTCATGTCTAGAAAGTCATAAGTTTTAGCATCTATAGTGCCATTTATGCGGGCCTTCATTATTATGTTTCTATATTTATTCATATAGTAATTTACATGTGAGGCTGGTACCGATCTGTACCAAGTTTTATTTGATATTATATCTAAGCACATTTTTTCATAGTTCTCTACGTCTAAGATAACCAAATTCCCACCCTTGTCCGATGGTTTGATTATAATATTGCTATTTGTTTTCAAGGTTTTCAATGCCTCTTTGAGTTCCTTCGGCAGGTTGGTTTGAGATCCAGTCTGCCAATTAGTAGATTCTATTTCCTTTGTGACCTGTATAACAAAGGCCCAAATATTGGAATTCCCCTGTAGAACAGGAAAGGATTTTGATTTGGGTTTGTATGTTTTAGGGTTGCCAAAGTTTTGAGCACCAGGCGCCGATGGATCCGTAGGGCGAGGGCAAGAGGGAGGGAAAGTCACCCCCTGTTGGATAATGGGGGTAACGGAGGGGCTGGTAAATATCCAGCCCTCCTCCTCCGGGTTGCTCTCGTCCCACAGATCCATCAGGTCCTGTAGTGCCCTTAAGTCCTCAAAAGTGACTCCTTCTATATTGGCGTTGTTCTGTTCGCCAATGGGAGCATCAAGTGATGTTCTATCATAGATAACTTTATACATCAGGCGTCGTGCGAAGAGGTGAAGATCTTTGACCAATTCGAACTTGTCTGCATTTTCATCTGGACAGAAGGTGAGACCCAACTGCAATACCTTAGTCTCATTATCTGAGAGAGGGTAGGAAGACAAATTAATGATATCAAACTTGTCCCGACTCGCCAAAACTGGGGAGCCGGGACACATTATTTTAAAGGCTGACTAGTTTTTTTCATTGGAGTGGTTAACGGCAAAGTGCGTTTACGATCACTCGTATTACTGGAGAAAATTGGAGCTGTTTTCACCTCCACATGGGGGTCCAGATTTGTCCCTCCACATGCTTGTCCCTGTGATGGGTGACCCACCACCAGGGAAATTGAATCAACATTCCTGGTGGGGGTAATGGGTGAAACAAGGGAATGGTTCAATGTGCTATTTGACAGGGTTGTATTCAATGTAGTATTGTTTTTATTCTGTTGAGAACGTGATTTTTTGTCCTTACTACTTACTTTATCTGATCGTGATCGACTCTGTAAACTGGTTTCACTCTCTTTTTTTCTTTTACGTATTGCTCCTTCATGTTGTGATTTGTCCTTCCGCAGGACTATGGGGGCAAAAGATGTTGAAGAAGTGGATGATGTATCCAGTTCTCCAAGATCCAGATTGGGAATTTGTAGGTCCTGGTTCAAATTGCTTCTTCTCACGGGATATTTATTTGTTTGATTCCATTTATACGCCTGTTCATAAGTGTATGCTTTTTTATCACGTTGATATTTATTTTCTTTCGTTTTGATTAGGTTTGTTGCATACTTTGTTAGATGATCCCTAAGGTTTTTGTCTTTCTCTGGAAAACAGATATGGGATCCCAAGTTGGCATGTTCCTCCTGCCACCTAAGGATCTCGAGATCTAGTTCCGCAATGTCTTTATCATATTGTTCACTTAGAATTTGCATCATTTGCAAAGAACATGTTTGCAGGTTCTCCTCCCACATATTTTTAATGTTAGGTTCTACCTTCTTCATGTTCGGGAAAATCTGTATGCGGAGTCCCCAAGGTACTATCCTATTGGATCTATATTTCTCAAAAAATTCTTTGTGCCAAAATAAACGAGTCTTTTTTTCTATTAGCCGTTGAAGACTGGAAAAATATGTACTTACATCTGCCTCATTAATATCTTCCTTAGAACGGTAAAGATTAACATCCGTTACAAAGCCTGCCCAAGCTTGACCGCAATAATCTGACATGTTAAATGTATGGTCCTTTACTCACCAGCTGCCTTTCATTTCTCTGTGGGTTTGACTCACCAGCTGCTCGCCCTCTCTCTGTAGATGTTACACACCAGGAGTAAAGGTAGAAAAGGGGGCACACATAAAGGGGTGCGAGGGCCGCACCCAAGTCTTTCCTCACCTATGTATCTAAAGCGTGCTTGTCATGGAAACAAAAGTATACAAGAAAGACATGATTATTTAAAATTCATACCAAAATATCATACAGCATAAATCCTTACTAACATATACATCTAAATCATAAGAGAAAACTCCAGTCTAGGTATATGTTCTGTAGTGATGTCAATTTGAGTTAATTGATAAGGATATGGAGAACAAGCATAGCTAACGAAAAAGTATCATGGGTGTTTAAGCCACCCTGGGTATAGAAATTTTCAGAGCTCGCTAGACTGGGATGTTCTCCTAAGATTTTTACATGAATATTGTACTATCATCCCAGATTAATATACAGTAGAAAAATTATTGGAGATTCGGGACTGTCTATGGTACAAACGCAAAAAAATGGTTTCATAAAGGTATGATAAAATTGCTTGTTTTATTAACATATAAAATAAAGAAAAGAAAAATACAATATTAGACTCCATGTACACCGGTATATGGGTCATAGGGTTCAAAGGTACTACATACAATTCCTAATAGAACACCTATATGATCATACATTCAAAGTACACAGGTCATGATACTTGTCCAATCGCTCGACATGTTTCGCCTAAATAGGCTTCATCAGGAGACAAGGATAAAGTATATTTGCAGATGGACGAGGATTTTGGAAATATTTTCGTATTCTATGGTATGTATACAAAACAATATATTGGTTAGTATATATAGCGCAATTGATAATCATTAAAACGTTATATATGCTGTAAAGAATGTGCGGTAGCAGGAATGTCTGGTGAAGTCAATTTACACATGCATGATTCCCTACCTCCAATGTCATAGGGGTCATAAGCATGGCCAGGCTTCCAAGAATTGGTGCCGATGGTCTCACTGGAACACCCCCCAGATAGGGATTTGCACAGGGCTATACCCAGCGGACGCCACCAGAACTAGTGGCTGGGGAGTTGTAGGGGGAGAGAGAAATCCTATTCCTTTTCCAACAATGTGTTTATAGGGCCTGTGAAGTACAGAAGTACTTATTAACCACAATTATGTTAAAATAAAGTATAATTGTTCGTAAAGTAGGAAAGTAATATGACCGTGCCCAATGTCAGTTGTCAGGCTTTACCTACCTCTGCGGAAGCTTGTAAAGATTTATACTTGTGAGAGGCTCGGGTCAAACAACCCCCCAAAAAAAGACAGATAATGGGGGGGAAGAGAACGGGAACTGCTAGATCTTTGTTTTAGGTACTTGTCCACTAGACCAAGGCAATTTCTGAAAAATAACAAGACAAGAAAGAGAGACCCCAATAAAAGTGCATAGGAACCATATCCAATACATTTTATGGATCCCCAAAAGAAAGGGGTTGCAGTCCCCTACCTTATAATGGAATATATATGGCATCAGAACGTATCATATTTAATGGCTGGTCAGCCCATATACTGCCACTCAACAGGGGCTAGGTATATCATCCAATGCCTATAAAGAGGGTATTTAAAATAAGTGCAGTAGTTCCATATATTCAGAGTTACAGTGGGCAAAATGTCCACCATTTTAAAAAGTTAGAAAAGTTAGATTGAATCAGTCTACCTGTTTATGTTGTTCCCAGAGCGTCCCGAGCCTCACGTCCACCTCAGTCTGACACAGCGTCAGACTGGGTTTAAGTAGTCTCCCCCCGTGGCGCCAAAAGCGCACGGCGTGTGACGTCACGCCGTGCTGACGTCACGCGGACGCAGTACGGAGGTCGGCCGGCGCTCGATCCAGACCATGTGACCGGAGTGTTCCTATGAGGAACTCCTTCCGGTGCACAGTTCAGCTGGGACTGCCCTAACATGCCCTGCTGACAGCAGCCATACTGTTCTGTCAAATGCAGGGCATGATGGGGTCCCTGTAGATGGAAAATTAGAACTTAGTGGCCGGATCGATACTGCCGGCCGACCCCTGACCCGGAAGCGTGGCGGGCAGAAGACCACCCTAAGGTGGACATAAACCCACGCCACGCGTCCGGAGCGGTCCATACAAGTCCCCAAAACCCTGGGGCGATCGCCATATAGGGCATTCCCCGTGCATTGATGTTAATTGTCCCCAGGGGCCTGTGCCAGTGCAAAGTCCACCGAGACCAATCAGAACTTGAAGAAAGAGAGAAATAAGAGAAAAGGATAAGGAAGAGGATAAAGAAATGGGAAAGACACCCTGCAAACACACATTCACCGCAGCATATGATTGTTGTTATTTTTATTAGATTATTATTAGAAACATAATTTTTACAACTCAAAATAAGTGTATTTACAAACCAATAAAGATATTAGGTAAACAATTTCACCCCCACACAGGGGGGGATATTACATGAACAAGCACGTTTCAGCACACACAAATTAAGGCTAGATCCAGGCCATATACGGCCCACGCATCAAACCTAGCGATGCTCAACTTCTGGTGCTGACAAAGAGAGGGAAGAAGGATGGGAAGGGAAAAGACGGGGAAAGGGGAAGGGGAGGAAGGGGGGGGAAGGGGGAGAGAGGGGGAAGGGAAGGAGGGAGGGGGAAGGGACTGCAGCCGGTGAGGAAACGAAAAGCTGAAGATGAGGCATAAGAGACCATACATTATAAGAAAGGTTTAAAACTGATTCCTTCGTTGAGGCCCGGGTACCGGGTAGCCTTCAACAAATAGATCCATCTCGTTTCGATCTGTAAGAGTTTCTTGTCTAGATCACCCCCCCGTTCCTGTTGGGGGAGGTGCTCAAGACTATAGAATCCAATATATTTGAGATCAAAATTGTGCTATAAGCCTACATGACGACTAATTGGTGTCTCCATTTTGCGTTTACATATTAGTGATACATGATCTCTCATGCGACAAAATAGGGGGCGTTTTGTTTTTCCCACATAGAATGCTCCGCATAGGCATTTCATCAGGTATACTGATCCTACTGATTGGCAATTAGTGCGATGTTTTGGAGTCCATGTTCTACCATCTGGTAAATCTATATTTTATATGCTTGTTCTCCATATCCTTATCAATTAACTCAAATTGACATCACTACAGAACATATACCTAGACTGGAGTTTTCTCTTATGATTTAGATGTATATGTTAGTAAGGATTTATGCTGTATGATATTTTGGTATGAATTTTAAATAATCATGTCTTTCTTGTATACTTTTGTTTCCATGACAAGCACGCTTTAGATACATAGGTGAGGAAAGACTTGGGTGCGGCCCTCGCACCCCTTTATGTGTGCCCCCTTTTCTACCTTTACTCCTGGTGTGTAACATCTACAGAGAGAGGGCGAGCAGCTGGTGAGTCAAACCCACAGAGAAATGAAAGGCAGCTGGTGAGTAAAGGACCATACATTTAACATGTCAGATTATTGCGGTCAAGCTTGGGCAGGCTTTGTAACGGATGTTAATCTTTACCGTTCTAAGGAAGATATTAATGAGGCAGATGTAAGTACATATTTTTCCAGTCTTCAACGGCTAATAGAAAAAAAGACTCGTTTATTTTGGCACAAAGAATTTTTTGAGAAATATAGATCCAATAGGATAGTACCTTGGGGACTCCGCATACAGATTTTCCCGAACATGAAGAAGGTAGAACCTAACATTAAAAATATGTGGGAGGAGAACCTGCAAACATGTTCTTTGCAAATGATGCAAATTCTAAGTGAACAATATGATAAAGACATTGCGGAACTAGATCTCGAGATCCTTAGGTGGCAGGAGGAACATGCCAACTTGGGATCCCATATCTGTTTTCCAGAGAAAGACAAAAACCTTAGGGATCATCTAACAAAGTATGCAACAAACCTAATCAAAACGAAAGAAAATAAATATCAACGTGATAAAAAAGCATACACTTATGAACAGGCGTATAAATGGAATCAAACAAATAAATATCCCGTGAGAAGAAGCAATTTGAACCAGGACCTACAAATTCCCAATCTGGATCTTGGAGAACTGGATACATCATCCACTTCTTCAACATCTTTTGCCCCCATAGTCCTGCGGAAGGACAAATCACAACATGAAGGAGCAATACGTAAAAGAAAAAAAGAGAGTGAAACCAGTTTACAGAGTCGATCACGATCAGATAAAGTAAGTAGTAAGGACAAAAAATCACGTTCTCAACAGAATAAAAACAATACTACATTGAATACAACCCTGTCAAATAGCACATTGAACCATTCCCTTGTTTCACCCATTACCCCCACCAGGAATGTTGATTCAATTTCCCTGGTGGTGGGTCACCCATCACAGGGACAAGCATGTGGAGGGACAAATCTGGACCCCCATGTGGAGGTGAAAACAGCTCCAATTTTCTCCAGTAATACGAGTGATCGTAAACGCACTTTGCCGTTAACCACTCCAATGAAAAAAACTAGTCAGCCTTTAAAATAATGTGTCCCGGCTCCCCAGTTTTGGCGAGTCGGGACAAGTTTGATATCATTAATTTGTCTTCCTACCCTCTCTCAGATAATGAGACTAAGGTATTGCAGTTGGGTCTCACCTTCTGTCCAGATGAAAATGCAGACAAGTTCGAATTGGTCAAAGATCTTCACCTCTTCGCACGACGCCTGATGTATAAAGTTATCTATGATAGAACATCACTTGATGCTCCCATTGGCGAACAGAACAACGCCAATATAGAAGGAGTCACTTTTGAGGACTTAAGGGCACTACAGGACCTGATGGATCTGTGGGACGAGAGCAACCCGGAGGAGGAGGGCTGGATATTTACCAGCCCCTCCGTTACCCCCATTATCCAACAGGGGGTGACTTTCCCTCCCTCTTGCCCTCGCCCTACGGATCCATCGGCGCCTGGTGCTCAAAACTTTGGCAACCCTAAAACGTACAAACCCAAATCAAAATCCTTTCCTGTTCTACAGGGGAATTCCAATATTTGGGCCTTTGTTATACAGGTCACAAAGGAAATAGAATCTACTAATTGGCAGACTGGATCTCAAACCAACCTGCCGAAGGAACTCAAAGAGGCATTGAAAACCTTGAAAACAAATAGCAATATTATAATCAAACCATCGGACAAGGGTGGGAATTTGGTTATCTTAGACGTAGAGAACTATGAAAAAATGTGCTTTGATATAATATCAAATAAAACTTGGTACAGATCGGTACCAGCCTCACATGTAAATTACTATATGAATAAATATAGAAACATAATAATGAAGGCCCGCATAAATGGCACTATAGATGCTAAAACTTATGACTTTCTAGACATGACCTCATTTACCACTCCTACCTTTTATGCCTTGCCCAAGGTACACAAGAGTCTGACATCGCCACCAGGCCGCCCCATAATTTCAGGGTGCGGGTCTCTGACAGAAAAAGCCAGCCAATTGGTTGATGAGTATTTGTATCCGCATGTAAAATGTCTATTCTCATATGTAAAAGATACTATAGAACTTTTGAAAAGCACAGATGGATTACAGATCCCTGCAAATGCAGGGCTTGTTGCCATTGACATAGAAGCCCTCTATAACTCGATCCCACACAAAAAGGGTATCGAGGTGATAGGGGAATTCTTGACAGAAAGAGATATTGACTCATGGAAATACAATGAGTTTGTATTGGAGCTACTTAGCTTCGTGCTGATGCACAACATATTTGTATTTAAACGCTCCCATTATCTCCAGGTGCAGGGGGTCGCTATGGGGGCAAAGTGCGCGCCCTCATATGCGAACCTGTACCTGGGGGGATGGGAGCGAGACCTATTCTCTGATGAGAGTAAAAGCCTGTCGATTGGTCAAATCTTATCATGGAGTCGTTACATTGATGACGTCCTCATGATATGGTCGGGATCGAGGGAGGACCTTATTGTATTTCTGGACGAATTACAAATTAATGAATATAACCTAAAATTTACCTTTAATTACGACCAGAAAAGGATTACTTTTTTGGACGTTGAACTCTTTGTTGATGAGAAAGGAACATTGTGCTCTACCCTCTATAGAAAAGCCTCAGCAGGCAATAGCTTGCTGCATGCCAGCAGTTCCCATCCTGAGAAATTAATCAAAAGCATCCCCTACAGCCAATTTCTAAGGATAAAGCGAAATTGTACGCATCTCGATGATTTTCAACGAGAGGCGAATCTTTTGCGCGAACGCCTCCTACTGCGAGGATACAGCAAAACATGTCTTAGGAAAGCTTACAATCAGGTAGTGGATATGAACAGACAACTCCTACTATATAAACCCAGACGGGCTAAGACCCAGGAAAGTACACGAGTTGTTACTAAATACAACCGGCAACATAGGAAGGTACGCAACATATATAAAAAATTTTGGTATTTACTGTCCACTGATGAAAAAATATCCAAATATATCAAACCATACCCAGAGATTACATATAAGAGGTCACGCTCATTACGTGACACCTTAGTAAGCAGTCACTATTCGAGTGATCAGAACAGTAAAAAACAAGTTCCAGGCACATATAAATGTGGCAAATGTAAATTTTGCCGCTTCATTTTGGAGGGCAAAAATATAGATTTACCAGATGGTAGAACATGGACTCCAAAACATCGCACTAATTGCCAATCAGTAGGATCAGTATACCTGATGAAATGCCTATGCGGAGCATTCTATGTGGGAAAAACAAAACGCCCCCTATTTTGTCGCATGAGAGATCATGTATCACTAATATGTAAACGCAAAATGGAGACACCAATTAGTCGTCATGTAGGCTTATATCACAATTTTGATCTCAAATATATTGGATTCTATAGTCTTGAGCACCTCCCCCAACAGGAACGGGGGGGGAGATCTAGACAAGAAACTCTTACAGATCGAAACGAGATGGATCTATTTGTTGAAGGCTACCCGGTACCCGGGCCTCAACGAAGGAATCAGTTTTAAACCTTTCTTATAATGTATGGTCTCTTATGCCTCATCTTCAGCTTTTCGTTTCCTCACCGGCTGCAGTCCCTTCCCCCTCCCTCCTTCCCTCCCCCCTCTCCCCTCTCCCCCCCCCCCCTTCCCCTTCCCCTTCCCCTTTCCCCGTATTTTCCCTTCCCATCCTTCTTCCCTCTCTTTGTCAGCACCAGAAGTTGAGCATCGCTAGGTTTGATGCGTGGGCCGTATATGGCCTGGATCTAGCCTTAATTTGTGTGTGCTGAAACGTGCTTGTTCATGTAATATCCCCCCCTGTGTGGGGGTGAAATTGTTTACCTAATATCTTTATTGGTTTGTAAATACACTTATTTTGAGTTGTATAAATTATGTTTCTAATAATAATCTAATAAAAATAACAACAATTATATGCTGCAGTGAATGTGTGTTTGCAGGGTGTCTTTCCCATTTCTTTATCCTCTTCCTTATCCTTTTCTCTTATTTCTCTCTTTCTTCAAGTTCTGATTGGTCTCGGTGGACTTTGCACTGGCACAGGCCCCTGGGGACAATTAACATCAATGCACGGGGAATGCCCTACATGGCGATCGCCCCAGGGTTTTGGGGACTTGTATGGACCGCTCCGGACGCGTGGCGTGGGTTTATGTCCACCTTAGGGTGGTCTTCTGCCCGCCACGCTTCCGGGTCAGGGGTCGGCCGGCAGTATCGATCTGGCCACTAAGTTCTAATTTTCCATCTACAGGGACCCCATCATGCCCTGCATTTGACAGAACAGTATGGCTGCTGTCAGCAGGGCATGTTAGGGCAGTCCCAGCTGAACTGTGCACCGGAAGGAGTTCCTCATAGGAACACTCCGGTCACATGGTCTGGATCGAGCGCCGGCCGACCTCCGTACTGCGTCCGCGTGACGTCAGCACGGCGTGACGTCACACGCCGTGCGCTTTTGGCGCCACGGGGGGAGACTACTTAAACCCAGTCTGACGCTGTGTCAGACTGAGGTGGACGTGAGGCTCGGGACGCTCTGGGAACAACATAAACAGGTAGACTGATTCAATCTAACTTTTCTAACTTTTTAAAATGGTGGACATTTTGCCCACTGTAACTCTGAATATATGGAACTACTGCACTTATTTTAAATACCCTCTTTATAGGCATTGGATGATATACCTAGCCCCTGTTGAGTGGCAGTATATGGGCTGACCAGCCATTAAATATGATACGTTCTGATGCCATATACATTCCATTATAAGGTAGGGGACTGCAACCCCTCTCTTTTGGGGATCCATAAAATGTATTGGATATGGTTCCTATGCACTTTTATTGGGGTCTCTCTTTCTTGTCTTGTTATTTTTCAGAAATTGCCTTGGTCTAGTGGACAAGTACCTAAAACAAAGATCTAGCAGTTCCCGTTCTCTTCCCCCCCATTATCTGTCTTTTTTTGGGGGGTTGTTTGACCCGAGCCTCTCACAAGTATAAATCTTTACAAGCTTCCGTAGAAGTAGGTAAAGCCTGACAACTGACATTGGGCACGGTCATATTACTTTCCTACTTTACGAACAATTATATTTTATTTTAACATAATTGTGGTTAATAAGTACCTCTGTACTTCACAGGCCCTATAAACACATTGTTGGAAAAGGAATAGGATTTCTCTCTCCCCCTACAACTCCCCAGCCACTAGTTCTGGTGGCGTCTGCTGGGTATAGCCCTGTGCAAATCCCTATTTGGGGGGTGTTCCAGTGAGACCATCGGCACCAATTCTTGGAAGCCTGGCCATGCTTATGACCCCTATGACATTGGAGGTAGGGAATCATGCATGTGTAAATTGACTTCACCAGACATTCCTGCTACCGCACATTCTTTACAGCATATATAACGTTTTAATGATTATCAATTGCTCTATATATACTAACCAATATATTGTTTTGTATACATACCATAGAATACGAAAATATTTCCAAAATCCTCGTCCATCTGCAAATATACTTTATCCTTGTCTCCTGATGAAGCCTATCTAGGCGAAACATGTCGAGCGATTGGACAAGTATCATGACCTGTGTACTTTGAATGTATGATCATATAGGTGTTCTATTAGGAATTGTATGTAGTACCTTTGAACCCTATGACCCATATACCGGTGTACATGGAGTCTAATATTGTATTTTTCTTTTCTTTATTTTATATGTTAATAAAACAAGCAATTTTATCATACCTTTATGAAACCATTTTTTTGCGTTTGTACCATAGACAGTCCCGAATCTCCAATAATTTTTCAACGAAAATTAAGGAAAAGGACCTCCAAGGTAGTATTCTCAGAAATACTACCGTACCTCCAGCCACATCAGAAAGGCAGAGGGAGATTAGGGAAGTAAACAAGTGGCTGAGGAGCTGGTGTAGTAAGTAGCGGGTTGGGTTCCTGGAGAACTGGGCCAACTTCTCAGTCGGTCACCAGTTCTATAGAAGGGACGGACCGCACCTAAATGAGGAGGGTGCAGATCTGCTGGGAGTGAAGATGGCCGAAAAGTTAGAGGGGCTTTTAAACTAAGCGACAGGGGGGAGGGTCCAGAGGTAGAGGTAGTCAGTGCGGAGCATATTCCAGAGGGTAGTATTGGGGGCATTAGTGGTAGGTTGACCTACCTATTTGCAATATTGGGAAACACCCAATAAGAGGACAGTATGCGACCGGTCTAAACTGCGAGGCATGTTCACCAATACTAGGAGCCTGGCAAACAAGATGGGAGAACTAGAGATACTGTTGTATGAGGAGGATTTAGATTTTGTGGGAATTTCAGAGACTTGGTTCAACAGCTCTTATGATTGGCTGGCAACCATTCAAGGGTATTCCCTTTATCACAGAGATAGAGAGGGTAAAAAGAGGGAGGGGTATGCCTATATATCAAGAATAATGAATAATAATAATGAATGTGAGCGATGACTTTACTAAGGGAGCAAGGGAGGAGGTGGAATCCTTATGGGTAGAGCTCCAAAGGGATGAAACTAAGGGGAAAATAATACTGGGAGAATGCTGTAGGCCCCCTAACCTGAGGGAGGAGGGGGACCTCTTATCACAATGTGGATTAGCAGTAAGGATGGGAAGAGTCCTCATCATGGGAGATTTTAATTATCCAGACATAGACTGGGTGGAAGGGACCGCGCATTCGTCTAAGGCTCGCCAGTTCCTAGATGTCTTTCAGGACAATTTCATGGGTCAGATGGTAGAAGCACCAACTAGAAGCAAAGCGTACTAGACCTACTGATGATTACCAACAATACAGACCTGATCTCGGATGTGGAAATAAGGGGCAATTTAGGAAACAGCGATCACAGGTCAATTAGCTTCAGTATAAATCACACAAATAGGAAACATAAGGGGAATACATAGACATTGAATTTCAAAAGAGCAAACTTCTTCAAACTACGAACCTCGTTAAATTCTTAGGAACAAAGAAAATGGAGGATAGATGGGTTTGCTTTAAGAGCGTATTAAATAATGGCATTAGCCAGTGCATCCCATTGGGAAATACATGTAAAAGAGTGAACAAAAGACCTGGATGGCTTAACTCCAATGTAAAAATGCATATAAAAGCAAACGAGAAGGCCTTCAAAAAATACAAGGGTGATAAGTGGTAGGGGCGCTAGATAACTGGAAACTTCCAATTAATAACAACAAAAAATAGCAAAAAATAAAGAACTGCTAATCAAAGCAATTAAAGTGCATCATGCTGAGTCAATAACAACTACTGTATTTATCGGCGTATAACACGCACTTTTTCCCCCTTAAAATCGGGGGAAAGTCGTGGGTGCGTGTTATACGCTGATACCCCCAAAAAAAATTGACAAAAAAGGCAAGCGCCGCTGAAAAATAGCGAGCGCTGCCGAAAAAACCCGAAGCGCGGCCGAAAAAGAACAAAGCGCCCCCGGAAAAAAGCCGAGCAGACTCTGCTCTGCTCGTAGTCCCGCCTCCCTGCGCTCGCTCCGGAAAAAGCAGGGAGGCGGGACCGCGAGCTTAGCCGTCCGAGTCGGCTCGGCTTTTTCCGGGGGCGCTTCGGTCTTTTTCGGCCGTGCTTCGGGTTTTTTCGGCGGCGCACGCGACATCGTCTCGGCGGCGGGAAATTTAAACCCGGAAAACACTGAAAATGATGCTGGCAAGCTACAATGGCACTGGGCAAGGCTGCAATGACGCTGGGCAAGGCTGCAATGATGCTGGCAAGCTACAATGGCACTGGGCAAGGCTGCAATGACGCTGGGCAAGGCTGCAATGACGCTGGCAAGCTACAATGGCACTGGGCAAGGCTGCAATGACGCTGGGCAAGGCTGCAATGACGCTGGGCAAGGATGCAATGACGCTGGGCAAGGCTGCAAATGACACTGGGCAAGGCTGCAAATGACGCTGGGCAAGGCTGCAATGACGCTGGGCAAGCTACAGTGACGCTGGGCAAGCTGCAATGACGCTGGGCAAGCTGCAATGACGCTGGGCAAGCTGCAAATGACGCTTAAATGTAAGTTGTTTTTTTTTCCCTAAACTTCCCTCCTAAAACTTTTTTTCCTTAAAATGCCCTCCTAAACTTGGGGTGCGTGTTATACGTCGGTGCGTGTTATACGCCGATAAATACGGTAATAATAGTGGTATTACATTCATAAATCAATTTTTTAAAGTCCATTAGTAATCTTTTGTCCTGTGAATCTTATCCATAACACTGTCACCAAGGCAAATCTTGTGAATATCGCCCGATGGAGTGTGAGTGAATTGACTACTCACCAAATAGACATAACCTCTTTAATTAAAAAGAAAGGTCACAACAGGCTGTTTTGTGTATATCTGTGGGTTTTGCTGATCTGCCACTGGAGCTGTAACTGCAAACCTTTAGGATTCTCCTTTCCACCGTGGGTCTACCATTAAAATATAGACATAAAGCAGGACCATAGTGTGATAATGTTTAATAAAAACAATACTATAAAAACAATGCCACACTGGCTGCTCACATTTTATAGTGCGTTATCCTGATACTAGGATTTACAGCAAAAACCACCATGTGGTGAAGTCCGCAGCCGCCCAGTCTGCACTGCCGTGTCTGGCGTTCGTTCCACCACCGTGGCATCGGAGGGGTTTCAGTAACCAAAACTACAGTATTTATCCTCATGACACATCACAGGAAGCACCCTCATGGCTAACAGGGGACAGAATTAGAAATAGACTTGGAAAACGTAACATTAATATGTCACCGGGACCAATGGCTTGCACCCGAGTGTCCTGGGGTGCAGTCAATTACTTGCCAGATCATTGTTCCTAATTTTTACTGACAGTCTACTGACTGGAATGGTACCAGCTGATTGGAGAAAAGCCAATGTAGCTCCAATATTTAAAAAAGGGCCAAAATACATCCCTGGGAATTACAGACCCGTTAGCCTAACATCAATAGTACGCAAGCTCTTATGCCCCGTACACACGGTCGGATTTTCCGACGGAAAATGTCCTATCGGACCATGTTGTCAGAAATTCCGACCGTGTGTGGGCTCCATCGGACTTTTTCCGTCGGAATTTCCAACGGAAAAAGTTTGAGATCCTGCTCTCGAATTTTCCGCAACAAAGTCCTATTGGACTTTTTCCGATCGTGTGTAGCGAATTCCGACGGACAAAGTGCTACGCATGCTCAGATCACATTACAAGACCAAAACTATTGGCTACTAGCCTCTACGTAGTCCCGTCGTACGCAACAAACATCACCATGTTCAGGATGAACGGATTTTCCGACAACTTTGTCCGACCACGTGTATGCAACACCAGTGTCGGACAAGATCCGTCGGAAAAAATCTAATTTGTGGTCGGAATTTCCGACCGTGTGTACGTGGCATAAGAGGGGGTAATAAAGGACTATATACAAGATTTTAGTAATGAAAACTGTATCATTAGCCGTAATCAGCATGGATTCATGAAGAATCATTCTTGCCAAACCCATCTATTAACATTCTATGAGGAGGTGGGCTACCATCTAGATAAAGGAAGGCCCGTAGACATGATGTATCTGGATTTTCCAAAAACATTTGACACAGTTCCCCATAAACGTTTACTATACAAAGTAAGGTCCGTTGCCATGGACCATAGGGTGTGTACATATATTAAAAAATGGCTACAAGGGCGAGGATGGGGTAAACAGTTCAATCTCTGTATTTGCGGACCATACTAAGCTAAGCAGGGCAATAACTTCTCTGCAAGATGTGGAAACCTTGCAAGAAGATCTGAACAAATTAATGGTGTGGGCAACTACATGGCAAATGAGGTTTAATATGGAAAAAATTTAAATAATGCATTTGGGTGCCAATAATATGAATGCAATCTACTCACTGGGGGGAGAACCTCTGGGGGAATCGAGGATGGAAAAGGACCTGGGGGTCCTAGTAGATGATAGGCTCAGCAATGGCATGCAATACCAAGGTGCTGCTAACAAAGCTAACAGAATATTGGCAAAGGGGATTATCTCAAGAGATAAAGCAATAATTATCCCACTCTACGAGACTCTGGTCCAGCCTCACCTAGAGTATGCTGTCCAGTTCTGGGCACCAGTCCTCAGGAAGGATGTACTGGAAATGGAGCGAGGGCAACAAAGCTAATAAAGGGACTGGAGGATATTAGTTATGAAGAAAGGTTATGAGCACTGAACTTATTCTCTCTGGAGAAGAGACGCTTGAGAGGGGATATGATTTTAATTTATAAATACCATACCATACTACTATGATTTGGAGTCAGCAGAAGCGGGAGACTATGAAAAGGTCAAGCGGGAAATCCTGGCGCTACCTGGTGTCACCTTGGCAGTTCGAGCACAGCGGGTCCACAGCTGGTTCTTCCTCGACGAGAGGCCACCAAGATCGCAGATGTTTGACCTAATCCACCTGGATCCTACAGCCGTAGTCCCTGTCTAGGCCACAAATAGTGAAGCGTGTGGTCATGGACCAATTTCTGAGGTCCCCTGCAGAAGTGGGTGAGTCAAGGAGACCCCCAAGTCGGCAAACAACTTGGTGGAGCTTGTGGAGAGATACTTTGCTGCAGAGAGCCTGGTCACCACCCTTACAGCCGCACGGACTTTCCACCCAAAGCCTTGGTCTCCCCAGGCAACCAGTAAGACTGTTCCCGGGGAAGTGAGTGGTAAGCATGGCAAGGAAATGGGGGGAGGATTTTTGGTGCCAGGACTGAAGTTTGGCATCCCAAACAAGGGAAGCCACTGCCTGTCAGCACACCAATCTGGGGAAAAATCTGGTGTTTTTGTTGCCAAGAACTGGGACATGTTGCAGCAAACTGTCCATTGACAGATGAACCAATGCAGTGTGATCTATCTATTAGAAGGCAGTCTATGTTTGCGGCTGTTTCATGCGCTGCAGCGCCAAATATGTGAAAACACATGTGCCAAATGACTGTTAATAATAAGCCTATTACGGCCTTGCTGGACTCTGGAAGTCTAATGACTTTGGTTACAGCTGAGATGGTTGAAACTGTGAATTTTCATGTTAAAAAAGTTGTTGTGATCTGTGTACATGGGGATACCCGGGAGTATCCTATAGCCACTGTTCAGTTTAAAATTGGCTTAGGAATGGTGACCCATTCGGTCGGACTTGTGCCCCACTTGGTACACGAGGCCATCGTTGGTAGGGACTTCCCTAAGTTTTGGGAATCCCGACCCGGTCGCAGTAGCTGACTCAGTGGCAGAGCCAGAACTCCTGGCCACTACTGACAATGTGGGTTCAGGGGACTCCTCTCAGGGCTCCCCGGGGGTGCCTTTCTCAGTTATGGCTGAAGGAGCCTGAGGAAGTCCCCACAACCAGTAGAGCTGGACAGCTGTCTGCTGAATCTGAACCTGCGTTGGAGTTTGCTGACCTTAATGTGCACAAGGAAAATATTGGTACCGAGCAGAGAAAAGACCATACCCTTGCCAGGGCCTGGAAAAATGTAATAGTGATTAATGATGTACTGTACCTAAGAGAGGGAATGAGTATCAATGCAGTGTGGTGCTGCAGATACTGAAAAAGGTAATCCTGTGCCACGTCCTTAATATAATATAGAAAAAAGGAGGGGGGGGGGGACTTATGGACTTTTTAGGCACTGTAGACTGTTTTATAATATCAAAAATTTATTGATTAGTTCAAGGGGAACAACATGCATAAAAGACCACGTACATCTAAAAACATATACATTTGAGTCAAACAAAAAGAAAAGAACATTGAAAAGGTACAGAGTCGCATATGCAGCCTAAAAGTAATAAGCCTATGGGATACCACGGAACAAAGATCGGTGATGGAGACGGATTTTGTCCGGAATTGATGAGGTATCCAGTATGGAGGCAAGGGTGCAGTGCGATATTGGTGAATTTTGACGAAAGCTCTACATGTTTCGCGTTGTTTCATTTAACGCTTCGTCTGGAGCTTGAGATTGCAATGACTAACAAACAAATATGAGATTTAAAAGACACAGTAAGTATATGCATATCATTAATACTTCCTAGATAACATGTTCTATTTGTACATAAAGGTATATATAGATCTGCAATGATTGCCGAATGTGGCCACTAGGCTTCCATCATCACTACCAGACAGTGCGCAGCAAAAGTATAGGCCAATAATCCAAGCATCCAATGGGGACGTGTAAAATATCATATACAACTGTCAGTTATATGTAAGGAAAATTGTACTTACAATTCTTTGGTTTATTCAAAAAAGAAGATAAAGAAATACAATCCCTGTTGTCTCCTCATCAACCAGAAGGGATAATGCAGATGAAAAGGAGTAGGGTTAGTTATCATGTACCCCAGGTGTGGTCCTAAATAGTAACCAAACATAAAGTTAGTTAATAAACCACCTGTCAATTAAGGGCAGGACAGATATACTCCGTGAGTGGATAAACCCAGGAATAAATTGAGGTATTGGCTCGCCTAAATAGAGAGGGGGAGCGGGCACCTCCCTCAATCAATCTTCCAACATTGAGGCTTTGTTTATCTGACTACCTATTGGTCTTCCCCCTTTTTTCGGTCGTTTCAACCAGGGAACTTACATATAAACAATTGCAGTGCTGGTGCGTATACCTGATTGAGGGAGGTGCCCGCTCCCCCTCTCTATTTAGGTGAGCCAATACCTCAATTTATTCCTGGGTTTATCCACTCACGGAGGATATCTGTCCTGCCCTTAATTGACAGGTGGTTTATTAACTAACTTTATGTTTGGTTACTATTTAGGACCACACCTGGGGTACATGATAACTAACCCTACTCCTTTTCATCTGCATTATCCCTTCTGGTTGATGAGGAGACAACAGGGATTGTATTTCTTTATCTTCTTTTTTGAATAAACCAAAGAATTGTAAGTACAATTTTCCTTACATATAACTGACAGTTGTATATGATATTTTACACGTCCCCATTGGATGCTTGGATTATTGGCCTATACTTTTGCTGCGCACTGTCTGGTAGTGATGATGGAAGCCTAGTGGCCACATTCGGCAATCATTGCAGATCTATATATACCTTTATGTACAAATAGAACATGTTATCTAGGAAGTATTAATGATATGCATATACTTACTGTGTCTTTTAAATCTCATATTTGTTTGTTAGTCATTGCAATCTCAAGCTCCAGACGAAGCGTTAAATGAAACAACGCGAAACATGTAGAGCTTTCGTCAAAATTCACCAATATCGCACTGCACCCTTGCCTCCATACTGGATACCTCATCAATTCCGGACAAAATCCGTCTCCATCACCGATCTTTGTTCCGTGGTATCCCATAGGCTTATTACTTTTAGGCTGCATATGCGACTCTGTACCTTTTCAATGTTCTTTTCTTTTTGTTTGACTCAAATGTATATGTTTTTAGATGTACGTGGTCTTTTATGCATGTTGTTCCCCTTGAACTAATCAATACATTTTTGATATTATAAAACAGTCTACAGTGCCTAAAAAGTCCATAAGTCCCCCCCCCCCTCCTTTTTTCGATGTACTGTACCTGTTGAACCAGGGGACAGGCCCTGTTTTCCTTATTTCAGCAGCAATGAGGATTTACTGTATCATGTATGTAAAAAGAATGATGAAGTGGTTGAACAGTTGGTTGTCCCTAAGCCATACAGAAGGGTGGTGTTGGAACTTGCCCATGGGCACTTGCGAGGCCATTTAAGGTTTGAGAAAACTACTGAAAGGGTGTTGCACAGGTTTCACTGGCCCGGGGTACAGAAAGATATTGAGAATTATTGTCAATCCTGTCCTGTGTGTCAGATGTCAGCCCCACTACCCCACTTCCGAAGTCCTTTAGTGCCCTTGTCCCTTATTGAAGTGCCCTTTGAGAGGATTGCCATGGACCTTGTGGGTCCACTCCCCAAGTCTGCCTGGGGTCATCAGCATATCCTTGTAATCATGGATTATGCTACCCGTTACCCCAAGGCAGTTCCCTTACGCACCGTGTCTGCTAAAAAACATTGCCAAAGAGCTGTTTATGGTGTTCAGTCATGTTGGCATGCCTAAAGAGGTCCTTACAGACCAGGGCACCCCATTTATGTCACGAATAAGGAGGGAGCTGTGCACGTTTTTTAAGGTGACGCAGTTGCGAACCTCGGTGTACCATCCTCAAACGGATTTCTTGGTGGAATGCTTCAATAAGACATTAAAGAGCATGTTAAAATAGGTGGTTGACAAGGATGGGAAAAACTGGGACTTCCCGATAGCATACCTGATGTTTGCCATCAGGGAGATTCCCCAGTCCTCTATGGGCTACTCTACGTTTGAATTGCATTATGGGAGACACCCTCAGTATGATTATTATTATTATTATGAGTATCAACTTTGTCAGTGGTGATGTATTATTTTTATCATCACGGTTGTCAATCTTTGATTATCCTAATTAAACAATGTACCTGTATTGGTCCTTTGGGTGTGGTGGCCTTATATTAAGTTACGGGGCCACTGCATCACATTATACTAATATCAAATTTCATTACAGAATATATACTCTTTATTTCATTTATTAAACACACAGACACGCCTCATGTAAAGTCCTACCAACTCTTTTCTGGGGGTCCTAGTAGATGACAGGCTCAGCAATGACAAGCAAAGCTAATAGAATATTGTCATGCATTAAAAAGGGAATTAACTCCAGAGATAAAACTATAATGCTCCCAATCTACAAGACTCTGGTCCGACTGCACCTGGAGTATGCCGTCCAGTTCTGGGCTCCAGTCATCAGGAAGGATGTGCTGGAAATGGAGCAAGTAGAGAGAAGAGCAACAAAGCTAATAACGAGACTGGAGGATCTTAGTGTAGCAATGTGGACTAGAGTGGTCCACTAGTTTCTCAGACTGATAATTGCTTCACATGACTCTGTACCTGGACTACATATCCCAGGGATCTTTGCTACCATCAGAGAGATTGCTGGGAGGAACTATAAAAGAAACCACAGCTCCACCCTGCGGTCTCTTCCTCCTGGGCCTGACCCGAGACAGACCTCTCCATGCATGGGGAGAGAGGTCGCGGTGTACCACATTCCAACCCAGATGAGAGGGGCCTAGCAATGCTTGCTGTTCGTCAGACATTAATCCAACACCAGACATATTTACCTTGGAAATACTTTACTGAATCTATCTTGAGCACTGTGCATTTATTATAGCATTCAGGATGGGCATGATAGTATTTGGACTTTCAAAAAATGGCTGGAACTCCGCTTTAATGAGGCTAGCAGAAGCTTCAGGTGGCAGCAGCCCTTCTGGGTGGGAACCCTGCTCTCTCATGCTCCAAACTGTTTATGCACTCTCCCAGTCACCATCCGGGCACTTTCCCACAGGGATTGGCTGGAGCTACATAAATATTCAGACTGCTCATTTGACTTTCCCACCTACTACATTGTGGAAACCCCCAGAAGACAGGGGGAAGCAATCAAACTTGCAGGCTGCAGAGCAGGCCAAAGCAATCACATAAGGCTCTGCTGATTACAGCAGAGCCACAAAACTAAATTGGATTAACCTAACTAGCAATCTATCTGGGATGGTGCTACACAGTTATTAGTGTCTTGGTCAGTGTTTTCATTGCTTTTTAGAATACACACTGGTTAATGCACAGGAAATGTGATCGCTATTCAGCAGTATAAAAAGAGTATTTATAGACCAAATTTGATATGTATGGGAACCACACACTGATTGTAGTGACCCATAAAAGACAAAACCCTTATGTCAAATCAGTGTATGTATATGGGCTGCACTATGAAAGCACCTAGTTCCTTTTAATTTTAGTCCTTACTGATTCAGTCATTAGGGCACACAAATTTTTTAACAACAAATGGTCAACAAAATGCTATTGTATTGTACGGATTTGTTTATGGTTTCCCAACTATATCAGCAGTTAGCATTGTACTACTGTTTTAATTCATCTTATAGTATTTAAAAAAATAATAATAATTTTTAACCACTTCAGCACCACACTATAGCCAAAATATGGCTACAGTGCTGTACTATAGTTCTGGGAGGGCGTTCATAGACGTCCTTGCATAACCAAACCCCCTGAGCTCCTCCTGGATCATTCATTAGGCATGCTCTGTGACCACTAATCACAGATCGGGGTAAAGGGCCAATCACAGTGGTAAGACCACTGCGCAAATACGGTGTGACAAAAGGTATTGCAACGACCGCCATTTAATTCTCTAGGATGTTAGAAAAAAATATATATGTTAGGGGATTCTAAGTACTTTTCTAGCAAAAAAATAATTTTAACTTGTAAACAACAAGTTTGCAAAGTGGTTAAAGTGATTGTAAAGCATTTCATTTTTTTAAATTAAAATTAACAAACATGTTATACTTATCTGTTCTGTGTCATAGTTTTGCACAGAGCAGCTCCAATGCTCCTCTTCTTGGGTCCCCTGCCTGACTCCTCCCCCTGTCAAGTGCCTACCATAGCAAGGCATTTGCAATGGGGGCACTCATGTGGGCTCGCTCGTGAGTCAGGCTGTTTGCGTCTATTCTGGCACACAGCCCCTCGCTCTCTGCTCACAGGTTTTGACTGACAGCCAATAGCTCCCACTACTGTCAGCCAAACCTGTGAGACAGGGAAGAGGGGAGAAGAGCTGCTGCAGGCATGCACAACACTGGATTGAGATTAGGCTAAAGTGAGTATGGGGGGGGGGGGGGGCTGCACATAAAAGTTTTTTTACCTAAATGCAGAGAATGCTTGCCTACCAGCCACGAACACCTCCTTACTGACCAAGCCATTTTTCAGCTTTCAGCGCTGTCGCATTTTGAATGACAAATGCGCGGTCATGCAACGCTGTACCCAAATAAAATTTTTATCATTTTTTCCCCACAGATAGAGCTTTATTTTGGTGGTATTTGATCACCTCTGCGGTTTTTATTTCTTGCGCTATAAACAAAAGAAGAGGGACAGTTTGAAAAAACATAATATTTTTTACTATTTATTATAATAAATATCCAATTTTAATTTTTTTTTTAAACAAATTTTTTCCTCAGTTTAGGCCAATACGTATTCTTCTACATATTTTTGGTAAAAAAAATCGCAATAAGCGTATATTGATTGGTTTGCGCAAAAGTTATAGCGTCTACAAAATAGGGGATTATAGCATTTTTATTATTATTTTTTTTTTTTTACTAGTAATGGCGGCGATTTGCGATTTTTATCGTGACTGCGACATTGCGGCGGACACTTCGGACACTTTTGACTCATTTTTAGGACCATTCACATTTATACAGCGATCCGTGCTATAAAAATGCATTGATTACTGTATAAATGTGACTGGCAGGGAAGGGGTTAACGCTAGGGGGCGCTGCAGGGGTTAATATGTTCCCTATATTGGTGATTCTTACTGTGGGGGGAGGGGACTGACTGGGGGGAGGAGACCGATCGGTGTCCCTATGTACAAGGGACACACCATCGGTCTCCTCTCCTCTGACAGGACGTGGATCTGTGTGTTTACACACACCGATCCACGTCCTGCTCGATTACCGGGCAATCGCGGGTGCCTGGCGGTCATCGCGACCGCCGGGCACGCGCACCGAGGCCCCAGCTACGCGGCGGGCGCGGGGGCGCGCGCCCCCCCCGGCGCGCGCGCGCCCCCCCGTCATTTGACAGTGGGCGGTCAGCAAGTGGTTAAAGCTGAACTCCAGGCAAACAGATAACTAAACCATTGAAATACATACTGTATATTGGATCGGTTTACCTGCCAATAGATTTATATTTCTGTCCACTTAGCCTTGAGACTTGCACAGCTCAGCTAGATGGCATTTGGCTGATGAATTGACAACAATTAACACCGCTAGATCACATTCATAGCTCCCAACTGTCCCTGATTTCGAGTGACTGTCCCTGATTTTGAGCAATGTCCCTCTATCCCTCTTTCCCCCTCATTTGTCCCTCATTTTGGTCTGATCTATATAGTTGTATATAAAATGCACTTTTTATCTTTCAAAAAGTTTTTCCCAGTGCTAAACCTTTCATTCAAATTCTAAATTGCTGCATTTGTAAATTTTAAAAGCCAATATAAATGAATAGTAGTGGTAAAAAAATCCCTTGTGGATTTAATTAACCTTTTTTTTTGGTTAATTCTCTTTTAAGGGGGCTTGGCAGGGGGCGTGTCCTATGCCTACATACGTTTGCTAGTAGGTGTCCCACCATCTCAAAATGTTGGGAGGTATGCACATTCATGCCTCCAGCCTATGCATGGACAATAAAGGAGCAGCAGCACACTGATGAGGTCATCCCTTTGTTCAACCGGCTTTCTCCTTCTACTCACATGTTCCTTGTCAGCTACAGGAGCATAAAAGTCAATGAAATCTACAGTGTTGGCCGTCCCTCTTCTGGTCTGAGAAATATTTACATTAATGCATTTAAAATGATTGGTAATAGACACTTAACTGCATTTAGTGGCATTTTTCATATCTCTATTGAGCTCAGTATTAAAGGTAATCATAGAGGTCTATTTATAAATGCTGTCACACAAATTTAGCAAAGATTCATACATTTTCCCAATTGAATTCAAATAGAAGAATGTGTAAATCTTGAGTTAAAGTAGTATAATATTTGTGTCAAAACCTTTCAGAAAAGTGTATATAGTGTAGATCTGCATAAATGTGGCCTAATACGTAATAAGGTATAAGTTCTTCTACCCAGTAAACCTATCTGTATTTATTCATTATACCCTCCCTCATCTTCTGTTTTACTTACATATCAATAGAGTGTAAGCTCTTACCCCTAAAGTTTATACCTTATACCTTATACCTGAATACATGATAAACGGCTCTACAATCTGTATCTTCTCACTGTATCTCCCCCCTATACTCTAAATGACTGTGTAATGTATGGTGAGGGATGGTGGACCCTCCATTTAGCCTGAATGCTTATTGGCAGGGCCCATGGAGCACACATCTATGTAGGTAATGCAGAAGAGGTACAGAGTATACAAGAATGGTGGGAGTGCAGGGGTATTTTGCAAGCACGGAATAAAGGGGTCTCAATAAGTAAATATTTCAGCAAAACCAAGAGGAGACCTCAGCACTAGGCATATATTTACTTTTTCCAACAGTGGCAGCAGTTAGCATTGCTGGCAATGTTCTTTTTAAAAGGAAAGGGAGGCATCACCATGAAATCTAGGAATATGAGAACTTCAAGATAATTCTGAGAGACCACATATACACATTCTAACGGGAAGTGAAGTAAACTGAGAAGAGCTTCTGCAAGGTGCCACGGGGTAGGAGGTTAACATGTTTGATATATACACAACTACCAAAAGGCGCCACAGAGTGTGGGAGGTGTAGGGGAGATATGTATATCAGTTTCTTTAAATTCCATCCAAGTAAACAATGTTAGGAATCCTCTGATATTTAACAAGAGAATTCCGGAAACATAACCTCATTTAATCTAGCCATTTATAAATGAACAGAGACACCGTTTGTTTCAAAGACACCATGGCTTCATTGATCAAGAGTCAAATAATCTCAGTTTATTGTAGTGAAGGGTACACCGTTGTTACGGAAATAATGCCATCTGCTCTGTCCTGTAATGAGTCTTTGATTTGTGTAGTTGTGAATTGCTTGAAAAGTATTTGTTTCCATTTTTAAAGTGTTCTGTGATTTAGAGTGCAAAATTATGAATGCATCTCAGTATTCCCAGTCTGTTCACAGCTATTGAGCTGGGTAAATAGAAGGAGCTGGAAAACTAATGATGGGAGTAAATATAGAGCAGCAGTTTAGATTGCCAGACAAAAAACAAAGGCTAACTGTATCTACATTGTTTTAGTTTTGGATAGAGTGAGAAAGACTGGGGCCCATTCACACCTTTGTGATGCATTATTGGGCTGGCAGTGCTCTAAAACATTAACGAAAATTAACACAACATACGGTAGTGTGTTACTGTGCCTTGCAGGGTGCTACAATGCGTGTGCATTGGACAGAGTTGTTTTTAGAAACCACGGGGCCCCATACAGCCAATGCTTCAGTTATGAATGAACACAGTGAGTGATCGCTGCCGATCACCCTCCCTGCCCACATCCAATTTACCCGGTTGCCTGGGCCCTCCTGCTGGCCCAGGCCCCATACAGGAGGATTGATGGTACTGCCTCAGGCCCTAGCATTGGGGCTGCCTTGTGTTAGTACTTTAGGGTTTAATGCAAGCTGAATGGCATTGCAGTGTGTATTAGAAGCCAATATCGACCTTCTCATTTCCTAGCTGGAGGATGTCTAGCATTGTTTTATACTTGTACGGTAACTGTCCCTGGCTTGCCCTTTTTATTCATTGGATTTCAGTTCTTTCAATCATAGAGGTTCAGCAGCATACACGGTCATTACCTAGGTTAGTCTGCATTCAAATACATTCTGTCTAGGAACTCTCACTCCTCCATACCTCAAATCTCCTCAAATCTCCCATCAAGGTATTTTAATATTTTTATAACTTCTCAAGAGCATACGTACTGCTTCTATCAGGGCTGACGGCTGTTGAAAAGAGTACTGAGGCAGGGTGCTGTAATGTTTTTAGGAAGATATGCACAGCACCCTTACAGGCCTCTCTACCCCCGCTATGTTAGGCCTGCATTGCATAGAGAGGCAAAGAGACCAAATGATAAAGTATGTAATAAAAACAGAAATATTTTATTTAAAAATGTAACTAGCATGTTGATTCTGAACCAGGGAAGGTAAAATATAAGTAGCTTAAACTTCAGCTTTAATAGATCCTGTTAGGTTACTAAAAACCACCATCCCTACAACAGAAGCTCACCTTATCGGTGGCCCATTTCTCCTACCCTTGCTCCAAAGTGGTGCAGCCTCTAAAAGCCTCTTTCGGGACTGTCGGATGCCTGTGTCCCCACTGCTGTCTGTCATTCCTTCCCCTGAAGAACTTGGCATCAATGTAGGGGTTGGGGGAAGGAACAACAGCAAGGAGGCTTTAGAGACTGCAGCAAGAGGTTAGCATACCTTTAAATCTTTGGAGACTTGACACATCCATTGAAAGTGTTGCTGCAACTTATGCACTTGTATTGTATCTTATCCTGCTCCCTTACTCAGAGTACTTTGTGCTCTGATGGAATATCATAGGATTAAATGGAAAGTGCACAGTTCATGCAGGGACCCTGACCCAGAAGATTCTGAGAAACAACATTATGTATTGATCTCTGAATAGGAATGCCATTATAGTCTATGGAAAATTTGGCCTTCATCAATTTTCACTGGCCTGTGTGGTTGGATTTTGGAACTGAATCGAACAAAGACAGATAAGGTAGGTCCCACGAATGAAACCTTGATTTTTTATTTTTTTTACACAACGGGATATGTGATTCTGGGGTGGGTTGTTTATTTACGCTGGGGTTGTGGTGGGGGAGTTGTGGGGTAAGTGCAACGGTACATTAATCATTTAACATGTATATGAGTAAGTTACAATTTTTATTTATAGTATGTGTTCTTAAAGCTGAACTCCAGGCAAACAACTACAAGCACAGATAAAAATATATATAAATTTGATAGCTGTTTTTCCTAACAAAAGACTGTATTTCTGTCCATCCAGTCCTGGGATATGCATAGCTGTCTAGTGGGTTAGGGGAACTTATCTTTTTCTGCACTTACAGTGAAAGTAGACGCAGCACAGTGATCATCTTATCTCTCTGTCACCTCCGCCTATCAGCATTCGTCCTGTACTGCAATACAACTTATTAGCTCCACACTGTAAAAAATATTGTGCTGGGTCTACTGAAAAAAATTGAGGCAACTATTTGCATCAGCTTTTTAAGTACTGTTGACTAAACCTATTTTTGTCTGACATTAGACTTTTCATGTTTTAAACTTTGTTGATTTAAGTAAAGCCAACTCATTTTTTTTCAGCTTATAGACCATAGTGTTTTAAGTTAGGAATACATACATTAACTTGTCTGGAATTATAGGTTTATTGTAGTGGATATACACTCTAGATGCACTCTCGCCAGGGGGTATAAGCGAGTGTTTTGAGATTGCTACTATTGCTCCCTCTATGTAAGAATAATCCCCCTGTGCCCCCCCCCCCCATTTCCCCCCCCCCCCATCCCCCTCTATTATCACTCTTTCTCAACCCCTTACTTTAACTAATTGTTTATATCTATATTTGCCGGTGGGTTCTGTTCTTCTTCCTGATTCTCCCCTTGTTTCTTTGGGGGTGGCGGGTTGTAAGTTTGACCCCAAATAGCTACATAACGTAATAAGTTAAAATAAGTTAAAATAAGTGTCATGATTTTTTTCCTAACAATATATTGCCCAGAGTGTGCTTCTTTCTGCTTTTTTCTGTTATGTCTAATTGCACGCCTAGAACACAATCCCTTAACCGAAAAGTATGTGGGGCTATGCACACACAAGGTGTATGCAAGCAACTGTTTATTTTATGTGTTTATATATTTATTTTATATGTCTAATGATGATTTTTTTCTATATATATATATATATATATATATATATATATATATATATATATATATATATATATATATACACACACATCTCAGTTCCGGTTCTATGCAGCGCCGGCTTAGTGATGGGCTGACATGCCCGACCTATCACAGCGCTGCCCCTTCGCTTAGCCACTGCCCCCTCGCTTAACCACTCCTCCTTCCCTGCCAGTACTTTTACTCCATGACTCTCATCCATCATCAGCTTGATGAAGGGTCTGATTTCTCATAAAATGTTGATGCATTTTTTATCTTTATGTTGATTTTGCTATAACGCTCTACTTATAAATTTTTATGTATAATGTGTTATAAATAAATTTTGTTATTACTTTACTCATTGTGTTATTTTGGGGAAAGACTTGTTGTGCCTTCAAAGTCCACCAACCAGGGGAAAATTTATTTTTCTTCTATTATTACTGTATGTGGCACACGTTTTTCTAATCTCCCCATACTGTGCAAACTAGTTGACCAAACCATTTCTCTCTCAGCTTGATGAAGGAGCGCGGCTGCCATGTCATTGCAGCTGGAACACTCAGGAAACGCGTTGCATACCAGTGACGTCATCCCCTCTCGCCAGCTCACCTCAGCTTTCCAAGCCTTGTTTTGAGGGAGCTTGCTCTCCACCGCAGCCGGCCCTACCACCCAGCGGTGTCTGCAACACGAGCCCAGGCATTCAGTGAGCAGTAGGAGGCTGTGACAGACCTGACAATCCCCTTGATGGATGTTCTTTATGCTTAAAATCAACTTTCAAAATGTGAGTTGCTTGTATTACAAAAATGTATGAATAAAACTTTTGTTACATCTACACCCAGAGGCTCCCCTCTCTTTGTTTTTTGCTAAGCCTTAATCTAGGCTTACCTGTAGGTCAAAGTGGTAGGTAAGGGTTTACAACCACTTTAAATTAGGAATACATACATTTACTTATTTGAAACCATAGGTTTAAGTAAAGCCTACTCAATATTTTCAGTTTATAGACCATAGGTTTAAGTAAAGCCTACTCAACTCTTTCAGTTTATAGACCATAGGTTTAAGTTAGGAATACATACATGAACTTGTTTGGAATCATAGATTTAAGTAAAGCCTACTCAATTGTTTCAGTTTATAGACCATAGGTTTAAGTTAGGAATTAATACATTAACTTGTATGGAACCATAGTTTTAAGTGATATTAACTTATTTTTTCTTGTAACTTACTCAATTTTTTAAGTTGGTAAAACTTATTTTCCAAATGTATTTAATATATGTTTGAAGGTTTTTATATAATAATAATAATACAATAATATGTTTTTTTTTTTAAATGAATAGTCTCATAAAACAGGCTTTGAAAACAAATTAACATTTATTATTTATAGTGTTACAAATTTAATATTATTAAAGCACCATCAAATGTAAATGTAAACATCTTTAAAAAAAAAAAAAAAAAAAAAAAAAAAAAAAAAAAGGGTCTTTCTCAGCCAACAAATCAAACTGAAACACATACATTATATATGTAAAGAACATAGAACACAGAATGTATTAACTTTTTTTAAGCCTTTTCGGAAAGTAATTTGCACTTAAAAGTGTGAACTTTTGAACATAGATTCCCCACATCTAGCTCTAAAAAGATATTCTGAAAGCCTGCAAAGGTATATTTTTTAGGTTTTTAGGGTAGCTCAGGTTAAAAGCATAAATGAGTCCCATAAGAAAAACACATGCTTGGGGTACATCAGAGATTCCAGTGAGAACCTCTCCTCCCTCAATAACTATCCCCAAGGTGGTACGGTTTTCAGTAACTGTGTGGATATTCAGGATCAAGGTAAATAGGTCTTCTTGGATCCGTGAGGCATCCTCATCATCTAGGTCCTGTGGTTACAAAAAACAGTGTAATAAGATAAAGACCAGAACAGAATGTCACAGAGGGCATAACAAGATCCTTTATTTGCACCAGCAATTTAATAGAATTATTTAATAAAATCCCAAAGTTAGTTAAATAATCATTAAATTCTTATAGCATATAAGTTCTTTAATATATATATATATATATATATATATATATATATATATATATATATATATATATATATATACAAAGAAATTGTATATTTTTATTACCATATCACTTAAATATTTCCCCTTGTTTTTTTAAATTTCTTTTGGGAATAGCAGTTGTACCCCTGAAGTCACAGAATTTGATGTCTTAGAAATGCATTTTGCTAAATATTTATTTATATATATATATATCTATAATTATTTAGCAAAATGCATTTCTAAGACATCAAATTCTGTGACTTCAGGGAGTACAACTGCCATTCCCAAAAGAAAGATAAAGAAACAAGTGATATGGTAATAAAAATATACCATTTTTTTGTGCTGCATTTGTGTTGAGTTGTGCGGCAAAAATTAACGCTCGTTTTTGCAGCATAAATTAGCACAGATGAAGTGCAAACGAATGCTATCTTTGTTGTTAAATTTTAATAACATTGGGTGCAAAGCGGGCGGGGCTTAATGTTACATAATCTAAATTTGAATTACATTATCTCAAAAACCAAAGTGGTTGAAACATTCATTTCTGTGGCACAAATCAGCACAAACAAATGGTATAATTGTTTTTAACATTTAATAGCATGGGGTGCAAAGTGGGTGGAGTTTTATCAACTATTATCTCTGAAATCAAACGGCACAAACCTTCATTTTTGCAGCACAAATCAGCACAGATGCAGCACAATAATGCTATCTTTGTTTTAAAATTTTAATAACATGGGTTGCAAATTGGGTGGGGCTTGAGGTCACATAATCTAAAATGTAATATGACATAACTTGGCAGAATGGCAGAAACATAAATTTTTGTGTCACAAAACTGTTTTTAAGCCTAGCAGCCGGCGGTCTCTCACCCTGCATCTTGGTTGCGTTCTGCTAAATGCAGTAAGCGCAAACTTTGCGTGCGCACAAGTGAGTTGTCTCAATAGGTGTATAAAACAGACGTATGTCCATTTATTATAAATATATTAATTGGCAAATATAATAAACATTTTGGATGGTATGTTAAGCAAC
Source organism: Lithobates sylvaticus (assembly GCA_028564925.1). Lineage (NCBI taxonomy): Eukaryota > Metazoa > Chordata > Amphibia > Anura > Ranidae > Lithobates > Lithobates sylvaticus. Next base: position 633,000,467 of record CM053026.1, read on the forward strand.
ATTTAAAGCATGTGAACAATAATTTGTCATTCTTACCTTTCAATGCCATTGCTTTGTAGTGACTTGGAAAAATTCCTTTCACTGGGGACGCTCTTTTGTCCTGATAGGTTTCAAACATCTGGGAACTGCCTTGTGCAAGTTTTCAAAGTTCCAAAAGACATCAAACTCTTTAAAATTTTAGCATCAAAACTCGTGCGATTGCACGTTTGGCGAACATCTGCTTCCCGCAATTTCAGTCAAATGAAAACATAATTCTTTTAAGTAAATGTAACTCAATTAGAATATGGAAATGCACATACCTTAACAGTTTTGTCTAGACTACTCAACTCTATACAATATTTTTGTTAATGTAAAAGGTGTGTTTTAAAAACTAATGAAAATTAAGTAAGATACTTAAAATATTAAAGTAAATTAATTAACATTTATTTATTTGTTGAAAATTATAACATTTTTCTGTTAAAATTACAAGCCAACAGAATCATTTTTATCAGTGCATGTGATGATCCCCTTCCTCTCTACAGACTGTACAGTAGACTGCAAGGGGATCATACCCAGTCAAATTCAGTTACCTACACTGCTTTAAATAATTATTAATGATTTAAAGGTTGCAATAAAGTATTTACTGAATACCACTGATCGATGCTGGAGATGCCAGGAGGAACGGGAAACATTGTTGCATATCTTTTGATCTTGCCCCAAGCTTGCAAATTTCTGGAAAGAGGTTTGAAAGATTAGACAGAAAAATAGATCTGCAGAACTGGAATTTTTGAGATTTATAACTGCTGTATGTAAATAAACAAATACAGCAAGTTACGAGAATAATATGTGATTTAGGCAAAATTCAGCAAAGGCAGAGGACTAATACAGAGTAAGGCTGCTTTCACACTGAGGTGGGCGGGCGCCGATGGTAAAGCAGCGCTATATTTAGCGCCGCTTTACCGTCGCTTTAGCGGCACTATTCGGCCGCTAGCGGGGGCATGCTAGCGGACAAAAAAAGGGTTAAAACCGCCTGCAAAGCGTTGCAAAGCACCGCTGCAGCGGGGCTTTGCCGGCGGGTTTGCAGCGCTGCCCCATTGTTTTCAATGGGAAGGGGCACTTTAGGAGCGGTGAATACACTGCTCCTACAGCGCTCCAAAGATGCGGCTTGCAGGACTTTTTTGACCGTCCTGCAAGTGCACCGCTCCAGTGTGAAAGCCCTCGGGGCTTTCACATTGGAGTGAATTGAGCGGCTCTTTCAGGGCGCTCTGCAGGTGCTATTTTTAGCACTTTAGCAACTGCAAAGCGCCTCAGTGTGAAAGTAGCCTAAATTACACATCTAATATGCATGTGTCTGGCAGTGTAATCTGGAGAGTAAATTATTTAATTAGTGTTAGCTGAGCAGTTTGCCTGCAGTGGCCAAAGAAATGGCAGTTTTGCCTTTTGTCTGGGTCCAAGCAGGAAGACTAATGGTAGCCATACACTAGACAAAAAATCATTTGAAAATCTGTCATTTGGACAGTTTGTTCGTTTATCATCTAGTTAATGGGCATGCATCGAAAATCGTGTTTGAGCAGAAAAACTTCAGTCGAATGGACGATAAATTGAAAGGTTAATGTGTTTCTCGCCCGAACAGTTTGCACTGGGCTTATGTGACAAAACAAATGAAAAATGTATTCATTTATGTCAGTTGAATGATTTTATGATCAAATTTCGGTCATTACATGATGGCAAAATCGTTTGCTCTCACGACCATGTGTTTCTAATAGTGTGTACAACATACCTATTATCACAAACAATAGTGTGAATGGGTCCTTAGTCATTTGTCTAGTGCTTATTTACACTGAATTCAGTACATTGCAGCAGCCATATAATTGGTAGGCTTGCTGAAATTGGATGCACTAGCTGCGGAAGTCTCACATTACAATACGTTTATTGATATTCAGGTTTGGTGTGAGCAGAAATATTTTGTATCCATGTGGACAAGGTGTATGCAAGCAACTGTTTATTTTATGTGTTTATATATTTATTTTATATGTCTAATGATGATTTTTTTCTATATATATATATATATATATATATATATATATATATATATATATATATATATATATACACACACATCTCAGTTCCGGTTCTATGCAGCGCCGGCTTAGTGATGGGCTGACATGCCCGACCTATCACATCGCTGCCCCTTCGCTTAGCCACTGCCCCCTCGCTTAACCACTCCTCCTTCCCTGCCAGTACTTTTACTCCATGACTCTCATCCATCATCAGCTTGATGAAGGGTCTGATTTCTCATAAAATGTTGATGCATTTTTTATCTTTATGTTGATTTTGCTATAACGCTCTACTTATAAATTTTTATGTATAATGTGTTATAAATAAATTTTGTTATTACTTTACTCATTGTGTTATTTTGGGGAAAGACTTGTTGTGCCTTCAAAGTCCACCAACCAGGGGAAAATTTATTTTTCTTCTATTATTACTGTATGTGGCACACGTTTTTCTAATCTCCCCATACTGTGCAAACTAGTTGACCAAACCATTTCTCTCTCAGCTTGATGAAGGAGCGCGGCTGCCATGTCATTGCAGCTGGAACACTCAGGAAACGCGTTGCATACCAGTGACGTCATCCCCTCTCGCCAGCTCACCTCAGCTTTCCAAGCCTTGTTTTGAGGGAGCTTGCTCTCCACCGCAGCCGGCCCTACCACCCAGCGGTGTCTGCAACACGAGCCCAGGCATTCAGTGAGCAGTAGGAGGCTGTGACAGACCTGACAATCCCCTTGATGGATGTTCTTTATGCTTAAAATCAACTTTCAAAATGTGAGTTGCTTGTATTACAAAAATGTATGAATAAAACTTTTGTTACATCTACACCCAGAGGCTCCCCTCTCTTTGTTTTTTGCTAAGCCTTAATCTAGGCTTACCTGTAGGTCAAAGTGGTAGGTAAGGGTTTACAACCACTTTAAATTAGGAATACATACATTTACTTATTTGAAACCATAGGTTTAAGTAAAGCCTACTCAATATTTTCAGTTTATAGACCATAGGTTTAAGTAAAGCCTACTCAACTCTTTCAGTTTATAGACCATAGGTTTAAGTTAGGAATACATACATGAACTTGTTTGGAATCATAGATTTAAGTAAAGCCTACTCAATTGTTTCAGTTTATAGACCATAGGTTTAAGTTAGGAATTAATACATTAACTTGTATGGAACCATAGTTTTAAGTGATATTAACTTATTTTTTCTTGTAACTTACTCAATTTTTTAAGTTGGTAAAACTTATTTTCCAAATGTATTTAATATATGTTTGAAGGTTTTTATATAATAATAATAATACAATAATATGTTTTTTTTTTAAATGAATAGTCTCATAAAACAGGCTTTGAAAACAAATTAACATTTATTATTTATAGTGTTAAAAATTTAATATTATTAAAGCACCATCAAATGTAAATGTAAACATCTTTAAAAAAAAAAAAAAAAAAAAAAAAAAAAAAAAGGGTCTTTCTCAGCCAACAAATCAAACTGAAACACATACATTATATATGTAAAGAACATAGAACACAGAATGTATTAACTTTTTTTAAGCCTTTTCGGAAAGTAATTTGCACTTAAAAGTGTGAACTTTTGAACATAGATTCCCCACATCTAGCTCTAAAAAGATATTCTGAAAGCCTGCAAAGGTATATTTTTTAGGTTTTTAGGGTAGCTCAGGTTAAAAGCATAAATGAGTCCCATAAGAAAAACACATGCTTGGGGTACATCAGAGATTCCAGTGAGAACCTCTCCTACCTCAATAACTATCCCCAAGGTGGTACGGTTTTCAGTAACTGTGTGGATAAATAGGTCTTCTTGGATCCGTGAGGCATCCTCATCATCTAGGTCCTGTGGTTACAAAAAACAGTGTAATAAGATAAAGACCAGAACAGAATGTCACAGAGGGCATAACAAGATCCTTTATTTGCACCAGCAATTTAATAGAATTATTTAATAAAATCCCAAAGTTAGTTAAATAATCATTAAATTCTTATAGCATATAAGTTCTTTAATATATATTTATATATATATATATATATATATATATATATATATATATATATATACAAAGAAATTGTATATTTTTATTACCATATCACTTAAATATTTCCCCTTGTTTTTTTAAATTTCTTTTGGGAATAGCAGTTGTACCCCTGAAGTCACAGAATTTGATGTCTTAGAAATGCATTTTGCTAAATATTTATTTATATATATATATATCTATAATTATTTAGCAAAATGCATTTCTAAGACATCAAATTCTGTGACTTCAGGGAGTACAACTGCCATTCCCAAAAGAAAGATAAAGAAACAAGTGATATGGTAATAAAAATATACCATTTTTTTGTGCTGCATTTGTGTTGAGTTGTGCGGCAAAAATTAACGCTCGTTTTTGCAGCATAAATTAGCACAGATGAAGTGCAAACGAATGCTATCTTTGTTGTTAAATTTTAATAACATTGGGTGCAAAGCGGGCGGGGCTTAATGTTACATAATCTAAATTTGAATTACATTATCTCAAAAACCAAAGTGGTTGAAACATTCATTTCTGTGGCACAAATCAGCACAAACAAATGGTATAATTGTTTTTAACATTTAATAGCATGGGGTGCAAAGTGGGTGGAGTTTTATCAACTATTATCTCTGAAATCAAACGGCACAAACCTTCATTTTTGCAGCACAAATCAGCACAGATGCAGCACAATAATGCTATCTTTGTTTTAAAATTTTAATAACATGGGTTGCAAATTGGGTGGGGCTTGAGGTCACATAATCTAAAATGTAATATGACATAACTTGGCAGAATGGCAGAAACATAAATTTTTGTGTCACAAAACTGTTTTTAAGCCTAGCAGCCGGCGGTCTCTCACCCTGCATCTTGGTTGCGTTCTGCTAAATGCAGTAAGCGCAAACTTTGCGTGCGCACAAGTGAGTTGTCTCAATAGGTGTATAAAACAGACGTATGTCCATTTATTATAAATATATTAATTGGCAAATATAATAAACATTTTGGATGGTATGTTAAGCAACATTTAAAGCATGTGAACAATAATTTGTCATTCTTACCTTTCAATGCCATTGCTTTGTAGTGACTTGGAAAAATTCCTTTCACTGGGGACGCTCTTTTGTCCTGATAGGTTTCAAACATCTGGGAACTGCCTTGTGCAAGTTTTCAAAGTTCCAAAAGACATCAAACTCTTTAAAATTTTAGCATCAAAACTCGTGCGATTGCACGTTTGGCGAACATCTGCTTCCCGCAATTTCAGTCAAATGAAAACATAATTCTTTTAAGTAAATGTAACTCAATTAGAATATGGAAATGCACATACCTTAACAGTTTTGTCTAGACTACTCAACTCTATACAATATTTTTGTTAATGTAAAAGGTGTGTTTTAAAAACTAATGAAAATTAAGTAAGATACTTAAAATATTAAAGTAAATTAATTAACATTTATTTATTTGTTGAAAATTATAACATTTTTCTGTTAAAATTACAAGCCAACAGAATCATTTTTATCAGTGCATGTGATGATCCCCTTCCTCTCTACAGACTGTACAGTAGACTGCAAGGGGATCATACCCAGTCAAATTCAGTTACCTACACTGCTTTAAATAATTATTAATGATTTAAAGGTTGCAATAAAGTATTTACTGAATACCACTGATCGATGCTGGAGATGCCAGGAGGAACGGGAAACATTGTTGCATATCTTTTGATCTTGCCCCAAGCTTGCAAATTTCTGGAAAGAGGTTTGAAAGATTAGACAGAAAAATAGATCTGCAGAACTGGAATTTTTGAGATTTATAACTGCTGTATGTAAATAAACAAATACAGCAAGTTACGAGAATAATATGTGATTTAGGCAAAATTCAGCAAAGGCAGAGGACTAATACAGAGTAAGGCTGCTTTCACACTGAGGTGGGCGGGCGCCGATGGTAAAGCAGCGCTATATTTAGCGCCGCTTTACCGTCGCTTTAGCGGCACTATTCGGCCGCTAGCGGGGGCATGCTAGCGGACAAAAAAAGGGTTAAAACCGCCTGCAAAGCGTTGCAAAGCACCGCTGCAGCGGGGCTTTGCCGGCGGGTTTGCAGCGCTGCCCCATTGTTTTCAATGGGAAGGGGCACTTTAGGAGCGGTGAATACACTGCTCCTACAGCGCTCCAAAGATGCGGCTTGCAGGACTTTTTTGACCGTCCTGCAAGTGCACCGCTCCAGTGTGAAAGCCCTCGGGGCTTTCACATTGGAGTGAATTGAGCGGCTCTTTCAGGGCGCTCTGCAGGTGCTATTTTTAGCACTTTAGCAACTGCAAAGCGCCTCAGTGTGAAAGTAGCCTAAATTACACATCTAATATGCATGTGTCTGGCAGTGTAATCTGGAGAGTAAATTATTTAATTAGTGTTAGCTGAGCAGTTTGCCTGCAGTGGCCAAAGAAATGGCAGTTTTGCCTTTTGTCTGGGTCCAAGCAGGAAGACTAATGGTAGCCATACACTAGACAAAAAATCATTTGAAAATCTGTCATTTGGACAGTTTGTTCGTTTATCATCTAGTTAATGGGCATGCATCGAAAATCGTGTTTGAGCAGAAAAACTTCAGTCGAATGGACGATAAATTGAAAGGTTAATGTGTTTCTCGCCCGAACAGTTTGCACTGGGCTTATGTGACAAAACAAATGAAAAATGTATTCATTTATGTCAGTTGAATGATTTTATGATCAAATTTCGGTCATTACATGATGGCAAAATCGTTTGCTCTCACGACCATGTGTTTCTAATAGTGTGTACAACATACCTATTATCACAAACAATAGTGTGAATGGGTCCTTAGTCATTTGTCTAGTGCTTATTTACACTGAATTCAGTACATTGCAGCAGCCATATAATTGGTAGGCTTGCTGAAATTGGATGCACTAGCTGCGGAAGTCTCACATTACAATACGTTTATTGATATTCAGGTTTGGTGTGAGCAGAAATATTTTGTATCCATGTGGATTATAAATTCCTATTCCAGAACAGAACCATAGTGGAAGTCTGGATTACCTTTGTATAGGTCATTTTGAGATCCAGTATTGGTCTGGACTCTATTCATATTTGGATGCAACACACAGATTGGGATTTATTTACTAAAACTGGACAGTGCAAAATTTGGGGCAGCTGTGCATAGAAACCAATCAGCTTCCAAATTTGTTTGCCAAAGCTTAAGGCCCCTTTCACACGGGGGCGTTTTTCAGGCGCTACAGCGCTAAAAATAGCACCTGTATAGCGCCTGAAGAAAACTGGCCCCATTCACTCCAGTGTGAAAGCCGGAGGGCTTTCACACTGGAGCAGTGCGCTGGCAGGACGGTAAAAAAAGTCCTGCTAGCAGCATCTTTGGAGTGGTGAAAGAGCGGTGAATACACCGCTCCTACCCATTGAAATCAATGCTGCAGCAGCGCTTTGCGGGCAGTATTAACCCTTTTTCTGCCGCTAGCGGGGGTAAAAACTGCACCGCTAGCTGTTGAAAACTGCCGCTAAAACGACAGTAAAGCACCGCTAATTATATGAATAAAATAAATATATGATACATAACAAAGGATTAAGGCCCCTTTCACACTGGGGTGGTGGGTGCGTCGGGATAAAGTGACGCTATTTTTAGTGGCTCTTTACAGTCAATTTTGTGGCACTATTTGGCCACTAGCAGGATGCTTTTACCCCCTGCTAGTGGCCGAGAAAGGGTTATGCTGGCGGTATAGCCGCGTGCCACATTGATTTCAATGGGCAGGAGCGGTTTAGGAGCAGTCTATACACCGATCCTTCATCGCTCCAGAGATGCTGCTAGCAGGACTTTTATTAGTGTCCTGCCAGTGCACCGCTCCAGTGTGAAAGCCCTCAGGGCTTTCACACTGGAGAGACAGGAGCGGCTCTTTCAGGGCGCTTTGCAGGTGCTATTTTTAGCATTATAGCGCCTGCAAAGTGCCCCAGTGTGAAAGGGGTCTTAGGAGTAATTTATGTAATTGGGAGGACCCAACAGATGCTAGGCTTTGTCTTTGTTATTTTATTTTTTTTTACAAATAAAGCATTTAAAATATGTTGTGTAAATAAATTTATTGCATATATTGATAACCCAATCCATTCAGTATATATAGACATATTATAATTGCAGGCTTTATTGGGACAGGTTATCTCTTTATATCTACCAAGGTGGATAATACCATTTTTGTTTTCTGTATATATTTTTTTTATCCAGTTTTTTCAGTAGATTCTGAATACAGCTACTACTTTTCTATATGCTACAACACAAGCTCAGGGAAGGTGTGTATTATGACCAAGAACAAGAAAAAGGTGCTTCAGTAGAGTAGCAACAACTGTTGCGTATTTTAGTACAGTATGACTTTTTGAAGCTACATCATGATTAAATTATACTCACTTACGTATATGAAGAGGATTTGAATTTCATGCTAGTAAGAAAATGAATTGTTCTGGTAACAAGTTGCAATGTTTGATTCAGTTTATTAAAGTGTTCAGCACATTAGTTATGGTAGATATCTGATGTCTGAAGATAACGCAGAATGAATGTGCAGTTTATTCACCTGGGCATTAGTGAGGTTTGGTTTCACCGGACCTTTGTGCTTAAAGTCAGCCTCTGACACCGACACGCTTGGTTCCAACTGTCTGTTAGTAATTTTGCAAATTATTTATGCAAACTTTAACTCTACATACCTTTGGCTGATACTCAAACTCTCTTACTCGTAAACACTGGGGCATATTAGAAACCAATAACATCCAACAAAAAAGTACGGTATACTTTATTCAGTAACAAACATTACCAGGATCATCAAGTTAAAAAAAAGAAGCATGGTCACAATATCTAATCATGTGCTTTAACCGTAGTTATGAAACCACATAAAAGTAAAAGTAATAGTCTAAAGAATGTGAGGCTGCAATTTCCCTGGAAAGACAGTTATTGGAGAATAGCATGGACCAGTGAAATATCGTAGTTGCCAATGGCAATATAGCTTATATAAAGCTTAATTCCTGGGGGACATTGTGGCACATTCATAAGTCCAATTTTTGGTTATCGTAATGTCAAATATATTGGCCACCAGTGGCAGCCCCCCCCCCCCCCCCCCCCCTAAAGCTATTCATCATAAAAAAAAAATTTAAAAATATGTAAAAAAAATCATTATGGCCCTTTAAGTGTGTGTGGGAAGCCGGGGAGCTCTACGCCCAGAACACTCCCTCTATAGTATTGTTCCCTGCTGTGATTAGTGATTGGTGGGTCCTGCGCAGTCACTTCCAGTTTCTCTGACTCATCCCGGCTAGTCCGAAGGTGTATGGAAGGCAACATGTCGTGAGAGAGGTGAGTATGGTGAGCATACATCTGCTGTGAAGGAGTAAAGGAGGACTCTGATGGGGACATCTGATGTCAAGGAGGACTTTGATTGTGATATCTAATGTAAAGGGAGACTCTGATGGGGACATCTAATGTAAAGGAGGACTCTGATGGGGACATCTGATGTGAAGGAGGACTCTGATGGGGACATCTCATGTGAAAGGGGACTCTGATGGGGACATCTGATGTAAAGGAGGACTCTGATGGGGACATCTGTTGTAAAAAGGGATTCTGATGGGGACATCTGATGTGAAGAAGGACTCTGATGGGGACATCTGATGTGAAGGAGGACTTTGATTGGGACATCTAATGTAAAGGGGGACTCTGATGGGAACATCTGGGAACATCTGATGTGAAGGAGGACTCTGATGGGGACATCTCATGTGAAAGGGGACTCTGATGGTGACATCTAATGTGAAGGGGGACTCTGATGGGGACATCTTATGTGAAAGGGGACTCTGATGGTGACATCTAATGTGAAGGGGGACTCTGATGGGGACATCTAATGTAAGGGGGGACTCTGATGGGGACATCTAATGTAAGGGGGGACTCTGATGGGGACATGTGATGTGATAGGGGACTCTGATGGTGACATATAATTTGAAGGGGGACTCTGACGGGGACATCTGATGTAAAAGAGGACTCTAATGAGGACATCTAATGTAAAGGGGGACTCTGCTGTGGTTAGTGATTGGCGGGTCCCGTGCTGTCACTTCCAGTTTCTCTGACTCATCCCGGCCAGTCCGAAGGTGGATGAAAGGCGACTTGCTGTGAGAGCTGTCAGTACGAGGGTGGGGAGGGGGGGGGGGCGGGGACATCTGCCTCAAAGGAGGACTCTGATGGGGACATCCGTTGTGAAGGGAGACTCTGATGGGGACATCTAATGTAAAGGAGGACTCTGATGGGGACATCTAATGTAAAGAGGCACTCTGATGGTGACATCTAATGTAAAGGGGGACTCTGATGGGGACATCCAATGTAAAGGGGGCTCTGATGGGGACATCTGATGTGAAGGAGGTACTGATGGGGACATCTGATGTAAAGGAGGACTCTGATGGGGACATCTAATGTAAAGGGGTACTCTGATGGGGACATCTGATTTGAAGGGGGACTCTGATGGAGACATATAATGTGAATGGGGACTCTGATGGGGACATCTGATGTGAAGGGGTACTCTGATGGGGACATCTGATTTGAAGGGGGACTCTGATGGAGACATATAATGTGAATGGGGACTCTGATGGGGACATCTGATGTGAAGGTGGACTCTGATGGGGACATCTAATGTACATTAGATGTCCCCATCAGAGTCCCCCTTTAAATCAGATGTGATGTGATAGGGGACTCTGATGGTGACATATAATTTGAAGGGGGACTCTGATGGGGGCATCTGATGTAAAGGAGGACTCTAATGGGGACATCTAATGTAAAGGGGGACTCTGCTGTGGTTAGTGATTGGCGGGTCCCGTGCTGTCACTTCCAGTTTCTCTGACTCATCCCGGCCGGTCCGAAGGTGGATGAAAGGCGACTTGCTGTGAGAGCTGTGAGTACGAGGGTGGGGAGGGGGGGGGGAGCAGGGACATCTGATCTGCCTCAAAGGAGGACTCTGATGGGGACATCCGATGTGAAGGGGGACTCTAAAGGTGACATCTGATGTGAAGGAGGAATCTGATGGTGACATCTAATGTAAAGGGGGATTCTGATGGGGACATCTGATGTAAAGTAGGACTCTGATGGGGACATCTAATGTAAAGGGGTACTCTGATGGTGACATCTGATGTAAAGGAGGACTCTGATGGGGACACCTAATGTAAAGAGGGACTCTGATGGGGACACCTAATGTAAAGAGGGACTCTGATGGGGACATCTGATTTAAAGGGGGACTCTGATGAGGACATCTAATGTAAAGGAAGACTCTGATGGGGACATCTGATGTGAAGGAGGGACTGATGGGGACATATGATGTAAAGGAGGACTCTAATGGGGACATCTAATGTAAAGGGGTACTCTGATGGTGACATCTGATGTAAAGGAGGACTCTGATGGGGACATCTAATGTAAAGGGGAAGTCTAATGGGGACATTTGATGTGAAGGAGGACTCTGATGGGGATATCTGATGTAAAGGAGAATGCTGATGGGGACTTCTACTGTAAAGGGGGACTCTGATGGAGACATCTGATGTAAAGGGAGACTCTGATGGGGGACATCTAATGTAAAGGGGGACTCTGATGGGGACATCGAATGTAAAGGGGGACTCTAATTGGGACATCTGATATGAAGGAGGACTCTGATGGTGACAGCTAATGTAAAGGGGGACTCTGGTGGGGACATCTACTGTAAAGGGGGACTCTGATGGGGACATCTGATGTAAAGGGGGACTCTGATGGGGATACCTGATTTATAGGGGGATGCTGATGGGGACACCTGTTGTAAAGGGACTCTGATTGGGACACCTGATGTAAAGGGGAGCACCTGCTGTAAAGGGGGACTCTGATTGGGACATCTGATGTAAAGGGGGCTCTGATGAGGACACCTTATGTTAAGTGGTTTTATTTTATTTTACTTGAAATGTGTATAAGATTGGCCTACTGTGATGGGCACAGTGAGGCTGCAATTGATGGGCACAGTGAGGCTGAAATTGATTGGCACAGTGAGGCCTCAATTGATGGACACAGTGAGGCTGCATATGATGGGTACAGTGAGGCTTCATTTGATGGGCACAGTTTTATCTAGCAGTAATGACACATAATCACCTGATAAATGGTTATTTACAGTCCTGCATTACTAACATTTAAAATTTGTTTACGCCCCCCAAAAAATTGTATGCACCATCCGCCACTGTTGCCTGCTAGCCTATTAGTCGTTGGTTCACCTTGAAAAGCTTGAAAAACCCTTAACACCCCTTTCTCCCAGCACCATGTATAAAACCCAGTTGGGGTCATCAGAAGAGGAAGAATATACAGTATAGTAAAACATCTGAAGAGGGTTCGGATAATACCAAATTATGGCTGCATCTCAGATATAGCCTGGAGATATTTTCAGTTTACACCGGCAATTTTTTTCCTTGTTCAGTCATGAGAAGGTAAAATCCTTTTTAAAAAATGGCGAGGGGGGGGGAGGGATTTATAAAGAGTGTCATAGACACCCTTTAGAATTCTGTTGGGTCACTGCACTAAAATTGTTGGTACTTGCTTGGGCCTATTTTCAATCTGTCGAAGACCACCACTGAGGAAGGAGTGCTCACACTGCAAATAAGAGACTAGTTGCTGTTGACTGACAGTGCACGCCATTGGCAGTATCCATCCATAGCCGCTATTCAGTCCAATATCGGCTTTCCATCTATCCCACTGCTGTGTACTGTCATTCGAAAGCAAGATGTACCTGATGGGGTACTACTCTGATGGGAAAGTAGTAGACTAGTGCGGCTGTGGGGACTAGTTCCTCATTAGGGCCACCTCCCCCGTGAGCTTCTGATTTCCCATATCTGGGTAATGAAGTCACCGCTCTCTCCAGCCAGCTCAGATTTATCTCTCTACCCCTCAGTCTTCCCACGTATCACTAATTTACCAAGATTTAGACATATCAGCCGGGATGTCACACCCCTTCCTCAAACTCAATCTATCCAAAACCAAGCTCATAATTTTTCCTCCCCCACGGGCCTCTTCCCCTGATTTATCAGTCAAGATCAATATCACTACTATCAGCCCGTCCCCACGTGCCGAGGTTCTAAGTGTAATCCTGGGCTCTGAACCTTTTGGCCCCATGTCCAATCATGGCCAGCAAAATGGTCCGGGGCTTAAGTGGTTAACTTCATGAGTCTAAATATACTGCCCACTAAGGAAATTCAATGTCATTTGATTACACTAATTATATCAATGAAAGAAAGTGGGAGGAAGCACTGAACCATGTGTCCCTTGTACTCAGTGGCACTAAATTCAGAAATAAAAAAAATTAATAATAATTAAAGAAACAAGTAAGTAAATGTAAATAACCATTAATTAGACAACAAAATGTCTGTGAAATTTATGTCAAAACAGTCATCTGACAAAACTGAGCATTTCCAAAATGAATTTATATTATATATAAGCAAAACTTACATATGAAGAAGTCGCCCCTCACACAGTCCCATATTTTGCAGTGCATGATATAATGCACTTCTTTATCCACGAATGTGTAAAAGTGGCCAACACATACATAGTTGGTAAGGTTGAAAAAAGTCCATCAAGTCCAACCTGTGTGTGTGCGCGCTTTTATATCAATTTTACATTGTATATCCCTGTATGTTGTGGTAGTTTAGGTGCCTATCTAATAGTTTTTTTTTTAATTATCTATGCTCCCTGCTGAAACCACTGCTTGTGGAAGAGAATTCCACATTCTTACCGTAAAGAACCCTCTACACAGTTTCCGGTTAAATCGCTTTTCCTCTAATTTTAGTAAATGGCTGCGTGTCTTTTTAAATGTCCTTTTGCAGAAAAGTTTTAACCCTATTTTGGGGTCACCAGTACGGTATTTGTACATTGAAATCATATCCCCTCTCAAGCGTCTCTTCTCCAGAGAGAATAAGTTCAGTGCTTGTAATCTTTCCTCATAACTCAGATCCTCTAGTCCATAAGGGCGCTGGGGCGCCTCCCCCTCTCTCCAGTCACCCCCTCTATCACCAATATATGGATTCATGCATTGCATGAATCTATCCATGGCCGTCGCTGCCACCCCCTATTCAGGCGCCCGGCCCCTCTACGGGCGCTTGGAGCCTGAATTACAGTGGCGGGGGGGTTTTGAAGCACCTGATTAGAGCCTTAGGCTCTAATAGGCGTCAAAAAAGGTAAACAGCGAGTGCCATGCATTGCAGTGGACGATGGACGATGCAGTGGACGGTGTCAGTATTTTTTTTTACTTTTAATAATTTCTTTTTTTACATTTTAATTTGTTTTAATTTTTTTTTCACAATGCTTTTTTTAATTTTTTTACACTTTTTCATTTTCTTTTATTTATTTTACAATATTTTATTTTTTATTTTTGGGGGGACTTTGGTGAGATGTCAGGGGTCTAAACAGTCCCCTGACATCTCCCCTTTCAGAGAGACAAATGGACTGATTCCCCAGTCCCTTTCTCAGCACTAAAGATGAATGAACAGGAGACAGAGGCTCCTGTCCATTCATAAACTAAGCAGAGTAAAGTAGCTTGAAAATGGGTTTCCAGAGCTCTCTAAGGTAAGCAGGATTCCACGAGTCCCCCACCCACAGTGACTCCCCTCACAGAAGAGTCAGCAGGAGCTTGTCATTGCACCCGCAATCCGTTGATCGTGGATGTAATGCTTTGCAGGCTCCTGTGAAAAATAAAGGTCTAAGAGGATGAATTTAAGGTATATCTATGGTCAAAATGTAGAATCATATATTCCGACCGTGTCGCGAGCGCGCCGCTTACAAATTACTTCTCCCAAAAAGTAATTGCGTTAGTAACTCAGTTACTACATTGGAAAAGTAATTAGTTACGCAGCAAAGTAACTGTGACTTTTTTATATTCTATACGTGTAACTAAGGGGCGGGTCTAGTATTACTGTAACCAAGGGGCGCATTTATTATTATTGTTATATATCGTGTAACCAAGGGACTGCTCTATTATTACTCTAACCAAGGAGCAGATCTGTTATAGCGTGTAAGCAAGGGGCGGTCTATTATTATTATATTGTGTAAGGGGCGGGTCTATTATTATTATATTGTGTAAGGGGTGGGTCTATTATTATTATATCGTGTAAGGGGCGGATGGCTACAGAAGAGGGCGAATGTTAAATTAATGGGCAGAGCTCGATATATAACAATAATACTAGACCCGCCCCTTAGTTACATGATAGACGTCCCTTGCAGAGTAGCACGAGCATCGGGAGCGTACGGCATCGCCTCGTACAATTACATGTTAACTGCGCCTGCGCGGTGTAGAGTTCACTCAGAGCTGTTTAGGTTCGGCAATTTTCGGGAAGCTCCGTAGTCCTTCGTACTGCGCAAGCGCTTGCGCAGTACAGGGGGTCCTTATCCGGCGGGGGAACTTTTTCGGCAGGACACCGGAATTGCACTACTGCCATCTAGTGGCGGTAGATGTAATTGGGGTAACTAAGCCAAAGTAATGGGAACTGAGTTACCATGAGGGGAAAAGTAATCAGTTAGATTACTCGTTACCCTGGCACGCATTCATTATGCCCTGTGATGCAGGGAATCCAGGAAGTTCTCAATTAACAAATGATTTCCCAGCACACTTAAAGGGGTTTTTTAAAATAACAAACATGTCATACTTACCTCCTCTGTGCAGCTCGTTTTGCACAGAGTGGCCCTGATCCTCCTGTTCTGGGGTCCCACGGCGGCTCTCTCGGCTCCTCCCTGCAATAGATAACCCCCTCGGGAAGCTCTCTCCTGAGGGGGTTACCTTGCAGCGCGCTCCCGTCTCAAACATTTTGCGTCCATAGACACAGAGTGTATGTCTCGATCCCGCCCCTGGCAGCCGCATCATTTGGATTGCGCTGCTATCCAATAAAGAGCCGAGAAGACCGGGCCGAGAAGAGCCGAGAAGCCAGCGCGTTCTCCACACAGGACTTTCGAGGGCACAGGTAAGTAAACCGGGGGGCTGTGGGACCTGTAACCATCAGATGTTTTTTCACCTTAATGCATAGGGTGCATTAAGGTGAAAAAAACGGAAGGTTTACAACCCCTTTAACAGTCAGCCTGGAAAACAACCCTGTCTAACAATTTACATTAAAAACAGAGGGTTTTGTTTGCAAACATTTGCAAATATATGCACAAGTTGCAGTGCCCATGACTAGGGACCTCTGCGGTCCTAACTCAAAAATTTCCAGCGTCTCCATAGTAGTAGCACATATAACAATGAATAGGTTAAGGGCAGGTGTGCCTGGAGGGTGCCCACCCCTCCTTAAAGGCACAGGGATGCACGTGACACCCAGCAAAAGCACAATGGCAGTGAAGGCATCCCATGGGTCTCTGTACCCAATTCAACAAACTGTACAAAGAAATAGCAACCACCCCAACCTATACCTGGCCATTACAGCAAGGTACACATAGAAGGGCAACGCACATCACAAACAGAAGATTTCCCAGCACACTTACCAGCCAGCCAGCAAAACAACCAAATTAACCCTGTTTATCAGTTTACAATACATGCTTTTGCTGGGCATCATGTGTGTCCCTTCAACCACTTACGGACCGCGCTCGTTATACGCTGGTACTTTTAAGAGGGATATCGTTGTTATGGCAGCAGCTAGCTGCCATAACCTCTGGTATCCTCTTCTTCAGCGATCGGTCAACTTTCAGATAAAAGTGGTCTCTGTGGCAGATTTGCCGCAAGTTCACTTTTATTGGCAGCGGGAGAGGGCCCCCCTCCCACCACGCTCCGGTGCCCTCCGCCACTTACCGGAGCCGTTGGTAGTAGTGGAGGCAATCGGGTCCTGTGTCCTGTGTCCTGTTAGGTATGGAGACAAGTGAGGGAAGATGTCCCCCACCCATCTCCATAACATTGCAGGGCAGAAGCGACAAAATGTCTCTTCGGCCCATAGCTCTTAACCGGTTCCCGACCAGCTCACGCAGATATACTGCGGCAGAAGTACTCTCCTGGGCGAAATCCTGTATGGGTACATCCTTCCCCTTTTCGGCGCGAGAGGAGAGGAGACATGTTGTTTGTTCCTAGTAAGTAGGAACAGTGATATGTCTCCTCTCTTGCTCAGTCCTATCCACATACAGTTAGAACACACTGAGGGAACACACATTTAACCCCTTAATCGCCCCCTAGTGTTAACTCTTTCCGTGACATTTACACAGTAATCAGTGCATTTTTATAGCACTGATCGCAGTATAATAGTCAATGGTCCCAAAAATGTATCAAAAGTGTCCAATCTGTCCGTCGCAATGTCGCGATATTGCTAAAAATCGCAGATCACTGCCATTACTAGTAAAAAAAAATTTGCATAGTTTAAACGCTATAACTTTTGCGCAAACCAATCAATATACGCTTATTGCGATTTTTATTTACAAAAATATGTAGAAGAATATATATCGGCCTAAACTGATGAAGAAACACAAACAACAATAACAAAAATTTGGGGGATATTTATTATAGCAAAAAAAAAAATATATTTTTTTTCAAAATTGTCGCTCTTTTTTTTGTTTATAGCCCAAAAAAAATTGCAGAGGTGATAAAATACCCCCAAAAGAAAGCTCTATTTGTGGGGAAAAAAGGCCGCAAATTTCGTTTGGGTACAGCATTGCATGACTACGCAATTGTCAGTTAAAGCAATGCAGTGCCAAATTGTAAAAAGTCCTTACATTTTTTTTTCTTCTATTGCATTTTAGTGTAAATATGAGATTTA
Organism: Lithobates sylvaticus; assembly: GCA_028564925.1. Lineage (NCBI taxonomy): Eukaryota > Metazoa > Chordata > Amphibia > Anura > Ranidae > Lithobates > Lithobates sylvaticus. The sequence goes on from CM053026.1 coordinate 633,018,227, forward strand.
AGAGGTCCTGTCTGTCTGGCTTTTTTTATATTACAAGGGATGTTTACATTCTTTGTAAAAGGAATGAAAGAGACACCATTTTTTTTTTATAAAAGAACAGTGCAAAAATAAAAAATAAATGGTAAAATACAGTGGTGTGAAAAAGTGTTTGCCCCCTTCCCCTGAAGACTTTGGAGTGGCCTAGCCAAAGTCCAGACCTGAATCCTATTGAGATGTTGTGGTATGACCTTAAAAAGGCCGTTCATGCTCGAAAACCCTCTAATGTAACTGAATTAGGACAATTCTGCAAAGATGAGTGGGCCAAAATTCCTCCAGGACGCTGTAAAAGCCTCATTGCACGTTATCGCAAACGCTTGGTTGCAGTTGTTGCTGCTAAGGGTGGCCCAACCAGTTATTAGGTTTAGGGGGCAATCACTTTTTCACACAGGGCCATGATGGTTTGGATTTTTTTTCACCTTTAATAATAAACACCTTCATTTACAAATTGCATTTTGTGTTTACTTGTGTTGTCCTTGACTATTGTTTAAATTGGTTTGATGTTCCGAAACACTTAAGTGTGACAAACATGCAAAGGAACAGGAAATGAGGAAGGGGGCAAACACTTTTTCACACCACTGTAAATATGAAAAAAATAAATGTTTTAAACGTGCCCCATCCCGTGAGCAGAAGCAAACGCATACATGAGAAGCACCAGCATATGAAAACAGTGTTCAAACCACACATATGAGGTATCACCGTGATAGAGCGAGAGCAATAATTCTAGCCAGGGGACAAGTCCTGGGGAAAAAAGTGTGGGAACTCCCACCCAAGATCCACTCCCCCACCAAAAAAAAATAAAAAATTATACGCTCATATGCATATATATTTCACAGAAAATACAGTGACTGCAAATCCGACATGCTACAGGAGATGACCAGACTGCGAATGCGACATACTACTGGAGATGACCAGACTGCGAATGCGACATACTACTGGAGATGACCAGACTGCGAATGCGACATACTACAGGAGATGACCAGACTGCGAATGTGACATACTACTGGAGATGACCCGACTGCGAATGCGACATACTACAGGAGATGAACAGACTGCGAACGCGACATACTACAGGAGATGACCAGACTGAAAATGCGACATGCTACCGGAGATGACCAGACTGCAAATGCGACATACTACAGGAGATGACCAGACTGCAAATGCGACATACTACAGGAGATGACCAGACTGTGAATGCAACTACAGGAGATGACCAGACTGCGAATGCGACATACTACAGGAGATGACCAGACTGCGAATGCGACATACTACAGGAGATGACCAGACTGCGAATGCGACATACTACAGGAGATTACCAGACTGCGAATGCGACATACTACAGGAGATGACCAGACTTCAAATGCGACATACTACAGATGACCAGACTGCGAATGTGACATACTACAGATGACCAGATTGCGAATGCGACATACTGCAGGAGATGACCAGACTGCGAATGCGACATACTACAGGAGATGACCAGACTGCAAATGCGACGTACTACAGGAGATGACCAGACTTCAAATGCAACATACTACAGATGACCAGACTTCGAATGTGACATACTACAGGAGATGATCAGACTGCGAATGCGACATACTACAGGAGATGACCAGACTGCGAATGCGACATGCTACAGGAGATGACCAGACTGCGAATGTGACATACTACAGGAGATGATCAGACTGCGAATGCGACATACTACAGGAGATGACCAGACTGCGAATGCGACATGCTACAGGAGATGACCAGACTGCGAATGTGACATACTACAGGAGATGATCAGACTGCGAATGCGACATGCTACAGAAGATGACCAGACTGCGAATGCGACATGCTACAGGAGATGACCAGACTGCGAATGTGACATACTACAGGAGATGATCAGACTGCGAATGCGACATACTACAGGAGATGACCAGACTGCGAATGCGACATGCTACAGGAGATGACCAGACTGCGAATGTGACATACTACAGGAGATGATCAGACTGCGAATGCGACATGCTACAGAAGATGACCAGACTGCGAATGCGACATGCTACAGGTGATGACCAGACTGCGAATGCGACATGCTACAGGAGATGACCAGACTGCGAATGCGACATGCTACAGGAGATGACCAAGTAGCCAGTTTTAACATTTAAACCTGTCCTCAGCCCCTTTATAGCACCCTTCTTCACATTCCTTTCCTCACCCATTTATGGCACCCCCTTTGTAGATCCCCCCCTTCACATTCCTGCCCTGCCTCCCTTTTATATCACCCCTCCTCATTCCTTTCAGTTTCTGATACTTTCCCCCTCCGTCCTTCATTACAGTGTCCTCTTCCCTGTTTTACCTTACACACTGCACAGGACACAGCAGATGACATCAGAGGCATAGATTTTTTATATTCAGCTGCCGCTACCTGCTAGCTCTGTTGTCTTCACAGAGCTGACATCGGAAGTGCAGCAAAGGGATGGACAGAGGGAGGGACCTGCCCCAGTTAACTGATTGGTTGGTAGAATGCAGAGCGGTTCTAGCAACCAATCAGTTAACTGGGCCAGCCCCTGCCCTCCGTGCATCGCTGTGCTGCTCTTCCGATGTCAGCTCTGTGAAGACAACAGAGCTAGCAGGTAGCGGCAGCTGAATATAAAAAATCTAATCTTAAATGGCGTGACCGCGGCGCCGGCGGGGCCGCTCAGATCATTGACGCGGTCCGGACTTTTAGTGATACCTGTGCTTAGAGCCTCGGGCGGCTCTAGTCCTGAAGAGGGAACGGCGTTCCTGCTGTGAAAAAAGTGCAGGGACGCCGTTCCCACGCGTTCCCGCAGGACTCAAGTCCTGATTCTAGCCCTAGATGTCCTCTGTAACTCAAAACATGGAACCTGTAGAATTTTTTAAACGTGGAGGTATGAAGGTTTTTAAGGGGAAAAGTTTGTCGCCATTCCACGAGCGGGCACAATTTTGAAGCGTGATATGTTGGGTATCAATTTACTCAGCGTAATATTATCTTTCACGATATAAAAAAAATTAGGCTAACGTTACTGTTGTCTTATTTTTTAATTCAAAAAAGTGTATTTTTTCCAAAAAAAGTGCGCTTGTAAGACTGCTTTGCAAATGCGGTGTGACAGAAAGTATTGCAACGACCGCCATTTTATTCTCTAGGTATAAAATATATATATAGAATGTTTGGGGGTTCTAAGTAATTTTCTAGCAAAAACAAAAAATGTAAACACCAAATCTCAGAAAAAAGCTTGGTCCTTAACCACTTGCCGCCCGCCATATTACAAATTTGTAATATAATAATTACAAAATTACATTGGCAAAGTGGTTGTGTTATCCTGACCGGACATCATATGACGTGGTCAGGATAGCAAGCCAGTCCGGGGGGCACGCATCGCAGCGATGGTTGTTGCGGCGTGTCAGTCTGACACACCGCAACTCCGACCTAGGTAAAGAGTCTCTGACAGAGACTCTTTACCACGTGATCAGCCGTGTACAATCACAGCTGATCACGATGTAAACAGGAAGAGACGTTGATTGGCTTTTCCTCAGACCAATTTTGAGCTTTCAGCGCTGTCGCATTTTGAATGACAATTGTGCGGTCATGCTACACTGTACCCAAATGAAATTTTATCATTTTTTTTCTCACAAATAGAGCTTTCTTTTGGTGGTATTTGATCACCTCTGCAGTTTTTATTTTTTGCTAAACAAATTTTTAGTTTCAAAACTTTGTAAATAAGTAAGTTTTCTCCTTCACTGATGAGCACTGATGGGCACTGATAAGGCAGCACTGATGGGCAACGATAAGGTGGCACCAATGAAGTGGCACTGAGCTGGCATTGATGGGCACTGATAGGCGGCAATGATAGGAGGCACTGATTGGCACTGATAGGTGGCACAAATTGGCACTGATAGCTGCACGGATTGGCATGGATAGGCGGCATGGATGGGCATGGATAGGCGGCATGGCTGGGCACTGATAGGTGGCACGGATGGGCACTGATAGGCAGCATTGTTTTGTACTGATGCATGCCAATCAGTGCCAAACAATAATGCATGCCAATCAGTGATGCCCATTGTGGGCACTGATTGGCATCCATTCTGGGCACTGATTGGCATCCATTCTGGGCACTGTGTGTCATCCCTGGTGGTCTAGGGTGGCATACCTTGTGATGGGCATCTCTGGTGGTCTGGTGGCGTCCCTGGTGGTCCAGTGTGGGCATCCTCGGGGGGCTGCGCTGATAATCGATCAGCACAGACCCCCCCTGTCAGAGGAGGGTCGGCTCTCCTCTACTCGCGTCTGACAGACGCGAGTGAGGAAAAGCTGATTACCGGCTTTTCCTATTTACACTGTGATCAGCCGTGATTGGACATGGCTGATCATGTGGTAAAGAGTCTCCGTCAGACTGACACCCCGCAACAACGATCGCCGCAATGCGCGCCCCCGGGGCCGTGCAGCGGTTTAAAATCCTGAGGACGTCACATGACGTCCTGTCAGGATTTTACAACCACTTTGCCGACGTCTTTTGACAATAGACGGGCGGCAAGTGGTTAAAAAAAATGAAAGTGTATGCTAGGATGAGGTAAGTAAAAAAAAAAAACATTACAAAGTACATGCAGAGGGAGACTGAATATATGAACAAAATTCATGAATTTACAAGTTTTGCCGCATATGGGATAAATAAGTATACGGTACATAGCGCAAAATATTGCTCCATTACTGCCAAGATTTCAAATTCAAAGTAGGGTTTTGTGTAAACTTCCCCTTTCAGTAATAGGCTGCATACAATTAATTAAGATGGTCTGGATGCCTTAACTCTTATACTTTTTACATAATTCCCCAGTTTGGATCCTTTTGAAGAACTTTATTAAGATTAACAGGATATTTAGAAATTTGATTTGGGGAAATAAGACAGCCCGTATCAAACTAGATCTCCCACAATATCCAAAAGAGGCCGGGGGATTAGCGTCCCCAAACCCGAGGATTTATTTTCTTGCCGCTCAATTGCAGCATCTAGTACAGTGCACATTGGAGGCCTCAGCTGCTCCTTTGGTTTCCAGGTACATCAGCCGCTACTAGCCCTGGAGGGGGCATCGGGGTGCTCTTCCTTCTCTAATATACCCACCCTGGTACTTTTATATAAGGTGTGGGAATCTGTTAAGAGGATAATAGGGGTTTCCTCCCTAACCAAATATACCCCTATATGGGGCAATGAATGGCTGCCTGAGATATTGACCCTCCAGGGCTTTCAGCGATGGGAACGAACAGGGATTTTTACCCTCTTGCAACTTTATGAGAGGGGCGTACTTAATTCTTTTGATCAGTTGGTAAGAGAATTCTCTTTGAACCCTAGATGGTTCTATCAATTTTCTTCTTCTCCTGTTTTATTTCCCCTGGTCCCAGTCTTGGAAAGAGTGGTTCAGGCAACCGCTACTAAAGGCCTAATATCCGTTACGTATAAGTCTCTATTACAATGTACTTCTAATAAGTTTCATCGTCCATCTAGAGAGAAATGGGAGCACGATATTGGTCCTATCTCTGACCATGTCTGGGAAAGGATTCTTCGGGCTCTTCCCCTTGTATCTCTTTCACCCTCATTTAGATTAACACAATTTCATATATTGCATAGGGCGTATAGGACCCCAGAATTTTTGTTTAATATTGGCTTAACAACTGACTCGGCATGCTCCAGATGTGGCAATCCAGGGTCATTTATACATTTACTATGGTGATGCTCAAAACTCCTAGAGGTACTGGGCAGAGGTTGTGGGTACATTTAATGGGATTTTAGAGTTTAATCCTTCAGTGGATCCTTTAATATGTATACTGGGCTATCTTAATAGCTCAGTCCTTAAGCCACCAAGGTGGTTTACTGTTACACAAGCGCTTTTTGTGGCCTGGAGACAAATTGCCATTAGGTGGACTTCCCCTCACTCTCCGAATATATCTGATTGGATATTTGATCTGAATAGATGCATTTCCTATGAGAGGCATGTTTTCTTTATGAGGAATTCATCTAAGAGGTTTGGTACTATCTGGAAGCCATGGCTTGACCATATGGATTGGAGTTAGGAGATATGTTTGCCAGAATATAGACATATGGGAAGAAAATAATTTGTATTTATAGGATAAAAGGACTGTGTACTGATTTGACAATGGAAGAAGTGGGAACAGGGTTGGGTTAAAATTGATATGGCTTTGTGTATGTTTTTGTGATGTTGTGAATATTTGTGTTTTGATTTTAATGTTTTTTTTGTTGTTTTTTGTGTAAGTGTTGTTGTGGTATAAAAAAAATGAAAATAAAATCAGATTTAAAAAAAGTATACAGTATATTGAAGTCCCTAATTATGATAACATTACAAAGAACCTTTTTATTTGGTATTTCTTATATTCAATTTAGAAACTAGTAGTATAAAAATACAGTGTTACCACTAAAATACTGGGTTGACATAAAATAATTAAAGTGATTATAAACGATAGGCATTGAATTACAAGGTAGAATTACATTTTGCAAAGCATCACTTTCCAAGGAGAATGAAGTCAGCACATTGTTCTCAAGCAGGTAATTAGTAAGCTGCTGCCGTAGACTTTGGAAATTATGTATGCTAACTATGCAACTGCCTATAGTGGCAAGGTTAAACACGGTGCATTTACGTTTCATGCGGTAAATGAATATCATGCTTGTGATGGCTTTCCACCAATCAAACTTATTAAAGTGTAAATTGTATCTGAGCACTTTAAACTGAAAACGCTATTTCATTTATTTTTGATATTCAAAACAAACTCACCCACCCATCCTCTATGCTTTATTTTCTGCCCTGACAGCCCCCAGGAACAAGAGACTTCTGTTCTAGGCCCCAGGCTATTTATAACCCCTCAGCCCCTTGCTGGTCACTCTCCTGATCAGGGATTGGCTAAGGCTGTATGAATATTCAGGCCAGGGTCTGCATCTCCCACCCACTATATTCCAGAACGCAGTAGAATGCAGAGGGAAGTAGCCAAACCTGCCCCAGCAAAACCGAGAACAGCCAAACGCAATTGGGTACTGCGCCCCTGCTACAGGGAAGCCAAAAACTACATTTACCTCAACTTTAGCAACCTAACTAGGAGGGTGCTACATAAATGATTGTAGTTTCAATGTCAACAGGTCTAACCATCATCACTAAATAATATGTGCCTTTACTGGTCTGAAAACATGCACAAAAGAAAATGTACAGGATACGAGATGGATAGGATATACTGTATTTGGTGAAATTATGTGAAGGAATGCACTCTGGCATGTGTTTAATAGGGATTAGCTGAACACCCCCGGGTTCGGTTCGCACCAGAACCTTCGAACGGACCGAAAGTTTGCGCGAATTTTCAAACCCTATTCGTTACAATGGACGCGAACGTTCAAAATCAAAATTGCTAATTACAATGACCAATATGCATGTTAACGTCATAAAACAGGTTTGGGGACCCGGGTCCTGCCCCAGGGGACATATATCAATGCAAAAAGAACTTTTAAAAACTAACGTTTTTTTCGGGAGCAGTCATTTTAATGATGCATGAAGTGAAAAAAAAAAAAGTGAAATATTCCTTTAAATATGGTACCTGGGGGTGTCTAAAGTATGCCTGTGAAGTGGCATGTGTTTCCTGTGTTTAGAACTGTCCCTGCACAAAATTACATTTGTAAAGGAAAAAAAGAAGCCATTTAAAACCACTTGCGTCTTTAATGACATGTCTTGTCCTGGCCATATGGCTGAAAATCCTTGAGAAAAATGGCATGGCTACCCCATCACCCCCCCCCCCCCCCCCAGCCCCTTTGGGTCTTGTATGGATATTAAAGGGGACCCCGCACCCAAAATAAAACCCTATACCTACAACCCTATATACTCTGAACAGCAGTATATAGGCGGTGCAAACAAGAGAGGGACTGTAGGTTTGTTCTTAAGTAGAATCTGAACAGGTACATTATGAAGTGTAGCTCCATCCCAAAAAAATCTATTTTTAAGCTTTTTGGAGAACATAGGGAGGGGTTATCACCCCTGTAACATTTGCTGTCTTTGCACATCTGTTCAGAACATTTCACCTCACTTTCCGTCCCAATGACAAATGTTTTTGGAAAAGTGGGGTTTTAATTGAGAGAGGAGATACCTTTTTCCCAAATTAAATCTAACAGGATCGAATTTCCCTTCCTAGGGGTAGATTTCCTCTCACTTCCTGTTTTCTCCTTCCGTTTGCAAGTAGGAGTCGTTTGTAAGTTGGATGTTTGAAAGTAGGGGCCTGCCGTATATACTCTGCAGAAATTTGCCCCATTAGATGTTGGTGTAGCCACAACACTGTAAGCCCTCACAGTTACTCTTGGTGGGCACAGGAATGGGCCCTGCTGTGAGTTATTAGATCAAGATTTGTAATTGCATGCACCTGTTGAACAGGGCAGAAAAATTGGGCCTTTGGTGGTGGACGGTGTTGCCACAAGACTGTAAGCCCTCGCAGTTACTCTTGGTGGGCGCAGGAATGGGCCCTGCTGTGAGTTATTAGATCAAGATTTGTAATTGCATGCACCTGTTGAACAGGGCAGAAAAATTGGGCCTTTGGTGGTGGTGGTGGACGGTGTTGCCACAAGACTGTAAGCCCTCACAGTCACTCTTGGTGGGCGCAGGAATGGGCCCTGCTGTGAGTTATTAGATCAAGATTTGTAATTGCATGCACCTGTTGAACAGGGCAGAAAAATTGGGCCTTTGGTGGTGGTGGTGGACGGTGTTGCCACAAGACTGTAATCCCTCAAGTTACTCTTGGTGGGCGCAGGAATGGGCCCTGCTGTGAGTTATTACATCAAGATTTGTAATTGCATGCACCGGTTGAACAGGGCAGAAAAATTGGGCCTTTGGTGGTGGTGGTGGATGGTGTTGCCACAAGACTGTAAGCCCTCACAGTTACTCTTGGTGGGCGCAGGAATGGGCCCTGCTGTGAACTATTAGATCAAGATTTGTAATTACACGCCCCTGTTAAACAGGGACTGAAAAATTGGGCCTTAGGCACTGGTGCTGGTGCCACAACACTGCAACCCCTCACAGATACTGTACTCTGAGCACAGCAATGAGACCTGTTGCAAAGCATTGCCTAAAAATTGTAATTACACGCCCCAACAGGGGCTGAAAAATTGTGCCTTAGGCACTGGTGCTGGTGCCACAACACTGCAACCCCTCACAGATACTGTACTTGAAGCACAGAAGTCACACCTGTTGCGAAGCATTTTAAAAAAAAAAATTGTAATTACACGCCCCTGTTATACAGGGGCTGAAAAATTGTGCCTTAGGCACTGGTGTGGTGGCACCCAATGTTCTTCCAAGCTATCAAGGAATGGATCATTGAGGAGGAGGAAGAGGATAGTCAGTGAACATAACAGGACAGTCACTCAGCATCAGCATAGGCAGTCTTGAAGGGATGTGACATTATAAATTATTCAGTTATATCCGCTTCAGGTGCCTGGTAGCTGGTGGTGATCCAAGACTGATTCATTTTTATGAAGGTCAGTCGATCAACCGAGTCGGTGGACAGGCGCACCCTGTGATCGGTGACAAATCCTCCAGCAGCACTGAATGTGCGTTCGGAAAGAACGCTGGATGCAGGACAGGCCAGTAGCTGAATTGCATACTGTGCAAGCTCTGGCCAGTGATCCATCCTCAAGACCCAGTAAGCCAGAGGATTTTCGGTGGGAAAGGTGTGCAAGTCTGACCTTGCCCCTAGGTATTCCTGCACCATGTATATCAGACGCTGGTGATGGTTGCTGGAACCGATCATACCTTGGGGCTGCGGACTAAAAAATTGTCTGAACGCATCGGTCAGACGTCCACCTTCACCACCGCTCCTTCTGCTACTGACCGAAGCCTCAGCAACTCGTCGTCCAGGACCAGGAGTTTGTAACCTCCCAGTTTCTGGGAACACGTTGCACAGACCTTTCTGCAAGGCCTCCCTGAGATGTCTCATCCTCTGCTCCCTCTGCGACGGCAAGATAAGGTCCGCAACCTTACCCTTGTACCGTGGATCAAGGAGAGTGGCCAGCCAGTAATGGTCCCTCTCCTTGATCCGAAGAATACGAGGATCCTTCCGCAGGCTTTGCAGGATCAGGGAGGCCATGCAACGTAGGTTAGCTGAGGCATTCGGTCCGGAGTCTTCTGGGTCACTGAGGACGACATGATCGCCAGCCACCTCCTCCCAGCCACGTACAAGTCCACTGGTTTGTTGGGACTGTACATCATCCCTAAAAGACTGCTGCTGCTGATGCTGAGTGCCAGGCTCCACCTTCATGCTCACACAATCCTCCTCCTCCTCCTCCTCCTCATCCTCTTCCTGTGTGATGGGTGGGACAGAAGGAACACTGTCTGGATAAAGGGGGCCTTGAGAGGCAAGGAAGTCCTCCTCTTCCTGCCTCTGTTCTGCCTCAAGTGCCCTGTCCATTATCCCACGCAGCGTATGCTCCAACAGGTGGACAAGAGGTACAGTGTCACTGATGCATGCACTGTCACTGCTCACCATCCTCGTTGCCTCCTCAAATGGTGAGAGGACAGTGCATGCATCCCTGATCATGCTCCACTGGCGTGGGGAAAAAAAGCCAAGCTCCCCTGACCCTGTCCTGGTGCCGTAGTCTCAAAGGTACTCATTGATGGCCCTCTGCTGCGTGTGCAGTCGCTGCAGCATGGCCAACGTTGAGTTCCACCTGGTGGGCATGTCACATATTAGGCGGTTCTTGGGCAGGTTCAACTCCTTTTGCAGCTCAGCCAGCCGAGCACTGGCATTATACGATCGGCGGAAATGCACACAGACTTTCCTGGCCTGCCTCAGGACATCCTGTAAGCCTGGGTACCTGCCCAAGAACCGCTGCACCACCAGGTTGAGGACGTGAGCCATACAGGGCACATGGGTGAGCTGCCCCTGTCGCAGGGCGGAGAGGAGATTGGTGCCATTGTCAGAAACCACCATTCCTGGCTTAAGCTGGCGTGGCATCAACCACCTCTCGGCCTGCCCCTGCAGAGCTGCCAGAACCTCTGCCCCAGTGTGGCTCCTGTCCCCCAAACACACCAGCGCAAGCACGGCATGGCATCTTTTTGCCTGCGTACTCGCGTAGCCCCTTGTACGCCTACGGAGCACCGCTGGTTCCAAGGACAGAGCACTCGAAGAGGCCATGGAGGAAGAAGAAGAGGAGGGGGTGGAGGAGAGAGGTGTGTCACAACCAGTAGTAGCATTTTGGAGACGTGGTGGCGGAACAACCTCCAACACTACGGAACCTTGTCCTGCATCCCTCCCAGCTGCCAATAGAGTGACCCAATGGGCCGTGAAAGACAGATAACGTCCCTGTCCATGCCTGCTGGACCATGAGTCAGCGGTAATATGCACCTTACCGCTGACCGCCCTGTCCAGCGAGGCATGAACATTGCCTTCCACATGCCGGTAGAGAGACGGAATCGCCTTCCGTGAGAAAAAGTGGCGTTTGGGAACCTGCTCACGGAAGGGGGCCGAGTCTACCAACTGAAAAGGCAGCAGTTGAAGTGCTAGCAACTTAGCCAAGCTAGCATTCAACCGCTGGGCATGTGGATGGCTGGGAGTATACTTCTTTCGACAGTCCAGCAGCTGGGGCAGGGAAATTTGTCTGCTACAATCGGACGTCGGTGTACTGCAAGTACTTGGTTGTGACACACCCAATTCTACACCTTCAGTCCTCTCAGAGCAGCTTTCAGAGAGGACTGAAGATATAGTGGGGATGGAGATCCCAGCTGATGAGGAGCAAGGAGAGGTCCGCTTTGTTCTTTGGTGTGGGTCTTTAATGTGCGCTTGCCAACGAGTTGCATGGCAGGTCGACATATGTCTGGTCATGCTTGTGGTGCCCAAGCAGCTGATGTTTTGGCCACGCGAGATACGCTTGAGACAAATATTGCAAATAGCAGTGGTGCGATCTGATGCACTCGTCTCAAAAAAGGCCCACACCAAAGAACTTTTGTGATAACGTGCAGAGGCAGCTGACAACACACTATAGCTCCTTTGTGTGCTGACACAAACACACTATAGCTCCTATGTGTGCTGACAACACACTATAGCTCCTATGTGTGCTGACAACACACTATAGCTCCTATGTGTGCTTACACAAACACACTATAGCTCCTTTGTGTGCTGACAACACACTATAGCTCCTATGTGTGCTGACAACACACTATAGCTCCTTTGTGTGCTGACACAAACACACTATAGCTCCTATGTGTGCTGACAAAAAAATATAGCTCCTATGTGTGCTCACAACACAATATAGCTCCTATGTGTGCTGACACAAACACACTATAGCTCCTTTGTGTGCTGACAACACACTATAGCTCCTATGTGTGCTGACAACACACTATAGCTCGTATGTGTGCTGACCAAAAAATATAGCTCCTATGTGTGCTCACAACACACTATAGCTCCTATGTGTGCTGACAAAAAAAATATAGCTCCTATGTGTGCTTACACAAACACACTATAGCTCCTTTGTGTGCTGACAACACACTATAGCTCCTATGTGTGCTGACAACACACTATAGCTCCTTTGTGTGCTGACACAAACACACTATAGCTCCTATGTGTGCTGACAAAAAAATATAGCTCCTATGTGTGCTCACAACACAATATAGCTCCTATGTGTGCTGACACAAACACACTATAGCTCCTTTGTGTGCTGACAACACACTATAGCTCCTATGTGTGCTGACAACACACTATAGCTCGTATGTGTGCTGACCAAAAAATATAGCTCCTATGTGTGCTCACAACACACTATAGCTCCTATGTGTGCTGACACAAACACACTATAGCTCCTATGTGTGCTGACAACACACTATAGCTCCTATGTGTTCTGACAAAAAAATATAGCTCCTATGTGTGCTCACAACACACTATAGGTCCTATGTGTGCTGACACAAACACACTATAGGTCCTATGTGTGCTGACACAAACACCCTATAGCTCCTATGTGTGCTGACAAAAAAATATAGCTCCTATGTGTGCTCACAACACACTATAGGTCCTATGTGTGCTGACACAAACACACTATAGGTCCTATGTGTGCTGACACAAACACACTATAGCTCCTATGTGTGCTGACAAAAAAATATAGCTCCGATGTGTGCTCACAACACACTATAGGTCCTATGTGTGCTGACACAAACACACTATAGCTCCTATGTGTGCTGACACAAACACACTATAGGTCCTATGTGTGCTGACAAAAAAATATAGGTCCTATGTGTGCTGACAACACACACACACTAGCTCCTATGTGTGCTGACACAAACACAATATGGCTCCTATAAATCCCTGCCTGGGATGGGACAGAAGGTTGGGACAGAAGGTTGGGACAGAAAGTTGGGGTGCAATGCTGTTCTAACAGCACTGCGATTGGTGCTACTGCAATGCTGTACTAACAGCACGCACACACCAGACTAATCCCCAGCAGCATATAATGTCACACTCAGCAGTGCAATCAGCAGGAATGATCAGTATTGAATGAATCAGCAATGGTTTAGCAAAGAAGAAATCAATCAGCAGACTGCCTATTCACTCTTCTAAAAGCCGGAACACATGTGCCCTGGGCCGACGGCGTGGCGGCCTTTTATAGAGTGGGGCGTGTACTAAAGCCCCTGAGCTTTAATTGGCTACAGGCGTCCTGCCTGTAGCCAATTATTGCTCTCCTCGATGCAGGCGCTGTGATTGGCCAAGCATGCGGGGTCACAGTGCATGCTTGGCCAATCATCAGCCAGCAATGCACTGCGCCGGCCGCAATGCATTGCGGGCCGCTCGCATCACACGAATGTGATGCGAACGGCCCAAATAGTTCTGGGCTCGCCGAGCAGGCAAACGCCCGGTGCTCGATTCGAACGTGGGTTCGAATCGAGCACCGGGCCCATCCCTAGTGTTTAAATGTGCTTGCTCTGTGCCAGCCACATCTGAGCTAGTCCATGAAGCATGTATATTTAAAGGGATGTCGGGGATATTTACGCTGATAAAACTATATACAAAGAGCCCTGTGTCTGCATTTAACTTTATTAGAAAGCATGATGAATCTAGAATATCATACAATAGTCATACTATTGCTGACCTCAGTACAACTTTAAAAGGACACCAAAAGGATTTATTAAAGGGGCTAACAGAGCTAAGTAATTCCATTCTGGGTGGAAAGGGGCATACATTTTTAGCCCAGCAGTCTTTAAGTGGTACTGAACTCAAAATGTTTAGATATGCTATGTTATAGGGACATAAAAGATTTACCTTAAATGCATTAAATAAGAAACCTTCCAGTTGCTGTTCCTCCTCCTTCCTAATACTGTATTGATCCTGTGCTGTGTCCGAATCAGTGGCGGCCCATCTAAAGAGGGTGCACGGGCGCTTCCCCCCATCCATGCATCCAGCCCCCTGATCTACATATCAGGGTGCCGGACTATGGATTCCAATGGGGTTTTTTTTTTTTTAAGCACGTGATTAGAGCTAGGGACTCTAATAGGCTTCAAAAAAAGCTGTGTGACAATAGCAAATACATTTTTGCTATTTTCACACTAAAGTTCCTCTCCGCCAATCAGGAGGCAGGTCATGAGACCTGTTTCCCGATTGGCCAAAGCATCAGGTGATCCTATTGGATGCCTAGTGCCTAGGCGGAAGAGAGAAGAGACACACAGTGGAGGAAGCCACTGGAGGAGCGGACACCAGAGCCACTGCCCGCACCCGGCTGCCTGCATGGCATGCAGGCAATGCTGGAGAACACCACAGCCCACCACCTAGATCAGGTAAGTGCCGGACAGCTGACCACCCTGGATGGGGGGTGGTAGTGCCACGTGCCAGCCGCCTAGGGTGGGGGGGGTTATAGTGCCACACTGCCGGCCGCTCGGGGGGGTGGTAGTGCTGCGCCGCCGGCTGCCACTTTCACAAAGGGACACAGTGCAAAACAAGGCAAGGTAAGTCAGTACAGATCTGAATGGAAAAACAACTGCAGGGGGAGACCACAGCCGTTTGGTACTAGTCCTCGGCTTCCAGAGTCCAGGTCCACTTAAGGATTCTCTGGATCAATAAGCCTGAAAGAAGAGCTCCAATGTTATATTCTCTATTAGTTGGTGTCGTAGAACGATGTGTATCTTGCCAACACCATGTCAGAAAGCTCCAAACTTACATGTAGCACTACTGCCCAAGAGAGCAGCTTGAAGAATTTGTACCCCACTGGTTGCCCTGACCTTGCAAGTCCTCTGACACCTCTGACACCCTGGGTTCAGACATTCTTGTGATGACCAAAGGCAATTAGAGAGACACACACACAATCAAGTGAAACAGTTGAATCCTATTTACTGAGGTGTTAAGAACATTAAGATTCAGTAGCAAAAACTTGGCACTTACTGAAAAGTTTACTATGACAAATAACACTGAATGTAGAAAACAGTCAAAAAGAAACAGTAAGTAAATGGAAGTATATTGACAAATTAGATATTAAAAATAGAAAGTTTTATTACAAACATTATACAGATTAAAAACAGTCCACATGGATACTGAGATTATATAAAGAGAATACAATACATGAAAAAGAGAAATTGGATTCCTCTAGATGGTTCCTACACCCCCACCAAGGGAGCCACCTCTATCAAAGAAGCCACTCGAGGAGTAGTGTAGGTGTGGGCCATCAGGTTCTCAACATGTTTTGCGGTTACCCGCTTCTTCAGGAGATTAAAGAAGTCTTTTGACTGTACCGTGAAAATCTCACTGCCACATTACACTCCAAATTCTCTATTATGTTTTGAGATGAGGGTACCTGTATATTAACTCAAACCCTCATCTACTGAGCAGTCATTTTTAATTGCAGTATATAATGAACACTTAGGGCACTTTTACACGTGCAGATCTGTTTTCAGACATCCGATTGCTCAGCAGGGATCAATCCGTTGAGCCGGCAGATGACAAGTCCATCTCTGCACACTGTGCACGGACGGACCTGGCAGATCTCCGCTCTCCTCTATGGGGGGGGGGGGATCGGATGAAAACGGACCACTTGTAAAATAGGACATCCAGCCGTACGGATTTAGTGGAGTGGATCGGATCGGGCGGATGATGAGATGTATGGAGCGACTGTTCAGGTCTGCCTGAAAAAACTGATAGGTGGATCTGAACGGTCCGCACATGTGAAAAGGCCTTTACATAAGATCAAAACTCTGTCTAGGTTAATATCTATGGGCACAGACAAAAGAAAGGCTGGGGAATGACTGTCTTTTATTTCAGACCACTCTCTTCTGTACCTCAACAAAAAAGGTCCAGAAAAAGGTATAACAATCTAATTAAATCAATGCAACCATATTAACCTTTAAGTCTTAAACCTGCTCATTTAATAAATAGAGTCCTGGGTGAAAGTAGGGCCTTTGTGGCACCAAAAGCATTAATTCCTTGTGGGGGGTGGATATGTTGTAGTCTCTTGGAAGAAAAGAAGGCCTTGTGTCTTCATTTATATGTTTGGTGGTATACTGGAGATATCCTGACAAGCAGAGTGAAGTGCCGTATATACTCGAGTATAGGCCGATCCGCATATAAGCCGAAGCACCTAATTTTACCACAAAAAACGGGGAAAACGTATTGACTCGAGTATAAGCCTAGGGTGGGAAATGCAGCAGCTACTGTAAGTGGAAAAGAGGGTCAACAATGCCCATCTGCAGCCTCACTGTGCCCATTTGGATGCCTCACTGTGCCATCTGCATGCCCCACTGTGCCATCTCCATGCCTCACTGTGCCATCTGCATGCCTCACTGTGCCATCTCCATGCCCCACTGTGCCATCTCCATGCCTCACTGTGCCATCTCCATGCCCCACTGTGCCATCTCCTTGCCTCACTGTGCAATCTCCATGCCTCACTGTGCAATCTCCATGCCCCACTGTGCCTGCCACCTGGTACCTGGTCTCCGATCTCCAGAACACCGGGGCTGTGACATCAGTCTAGTCGGCGGCCGTGCAGTGTAACAAAGCCCCGCCTCCTCCTCCTCCTTGTCCGTGACGGAACATTGATTCAGTTTCCCAGCAGTGAGTCAGTTTTCCACCTATCACGGACAAGGACGAGGAAAAGGTGGAGCTTTAATACACTGCACGGTCGCTGACTAGACTGCATGTCACAGTGCCAGGAGATCAGGCGCATGAGGCTGAAGATGGGCAAAGTGACTCGAGTATAAGCCCAGGGGGCTTTTTCAGCACAAAAAAATGTGCTAAAAAAAAACTCGGCTTATACTTGAGTATATACAGTAAATTAGACTGAGGTGTTGTTGCAAGCAGGATAATGTAAAGTGTACTTGTGGTGTCCTGAAGCAGGATGTACTCTGTCGCTTCTTGGAAGTGAGTAAGTGTAGCATAGGGTTCTACAGATTTTAGCAAAAGAAAGACCACGTTGTCTACATGCAGTGTCTCTATGTATTAAGAGGGTGGGCAAGTGCCCACTCACCAGTCCTAACAATCTTCTTTGATGTGAACACTCCAACAGGCCTCTGCAGAGACTGGCTCTAGGGATGGTGCTCAATCTCATGTCGCGCTGTGCTGCTGCCCAGCAGGATCTGGCGTGCATGTGATGAGAGTGGCCTTCAGGCTGCCGCTAGATGACCAGAAGTGACTGGCAGTGGATGCTCCCGTACACACGTTTGATGAATCTCTCCCTGAGAGACACAGCACTGTCTGACACTGAGTCACTTGCTTGCAGATCCAGGCCTAGCCCAGGCTTTTTATTATCTCTCCCAGATTTTTTTCCTCCCCCTCCTTAGCCGGCTGGTACTTGTAGTCCATTACAGTCTAACTTGAATGCAAACCCTGGTTCCTGGAACCACAGGTCCCACGACACTTTGTTTCACTCACTGATATTATTTACCCTGCTGGCAGAATGTAATGACACAGAGTCTAAGCTGAGCACTAGAGAGAAACAGTGTCACTACAGTAAGTGCTGCAGAGTGTCCCCTGGTAAGGCAGGCAATATTAGCAAATAAACGCAACACTTTTGTATTGCCCCTATTTATCATGAGCTGAACACAAAGATCTATGACTTATTCTATGTACACAAAAGGCCTATTAGGCTGGGTTCAGACTGCTGCGGTGCGGGAGATTGCATATGATTCGCACCGCACTGCAGTTCAAATCATATGCGATCTCTGTGCGATGCAAATTCAGCCATACAGATAGTATGGCTGAATTCGCATCACATTCGTCCCAAACTCACACAGGACCCTTTTTTCGGTCCGTTGCAGAATCGGATTGCATGGTGTTCTCACCATGCAATCCGATTCCTGTCCGAGTTTGCAGATCGCACTGCGATATGCGAGCTGATATGGGGGTGTCATTAACATTTCACTGACACTCCCAGCAGCTCGCATAGGGCAGTGTGAACTGCCGGCGGGAGACATGTAATGCGGGAACCCGCAGTAGATTCGCAGCGTTCCCGCACCGCAGCAGTCTGAACCGGGCCTTACTCCCAATTATTGTTCACAAACCTAAATCTGTGTTAGTGAGCACTTCTCCTTTGCCGAGATAATCACAGGTGTGGTATATCAAGATGGTGATTAGACAGCATGATTATTGCACAGGTGTGCTTTAGGCTGGCCACAATAAAAGGCCACTCTAAAATGTGCAGTTTTATCACACAGCACAATGCCACAGATGTCGCAAGTTTTGAGGGCGCGTGCAATTGGCATGCTGACTGCAGGAATGTCCACCAGAACTGTTCCCCTTAAATTGAATGTTCATTTCTCTACCATAAGCTGTCTCCAAAGACGTTTCAGAGAATTTGGCAGTACATCCAACCGGCCTCACAACCGCAGACCATGTGTAACCACACCAGCCCAGGACCTCCACATCCAGCATCTTCACCTCCAAGTTCGTCTGAGACCAGCCACCCAGACAGCTGCTGCAACAATCGGTTTGCATAAGCAAAGAATTTCTGCACAAACTGACAGAAACCATCTCAGGGAAGCTCATCTGCATGCTCGTCATCCTCATCGGGGTCTCGACCTGACTGCAGTTTGTCGTCGTAACCGATTTGAGTAGGCAAATGCTCACATTCAATGGCGTCTGGCACTTTGGAGAGGTGTTCTCTTCACGGATAAATCCCAGTTTTCACTGTACAGGGCAGATGGCAGACAGTGTGTATGGCGTTGTGTGGGTGAGCAGTTTGCTGATGTCAACGTTGTGGATTGAGTGACCCATGATGGCGGTGGGGTTATGGTATGGGCAGGTGTATGCTATGGACAATGAACACAGGTGCATTTTATTGATGGCATTTTGAATGCACAGAAATACCGTGACAAGATCCTGAGGACCATTGTTTTGCCATTCATCCACAACCATCACCTCATGTTGCAGCATGATAATGCATGGCCCCATGTTGCAAGGATCTGTAAAAAATTCCTGGAAGTTGAAAACATCCCAGTTCTTGCATGGCCAGCATACTCACCGGACATGTCACCCATAGAGCATGTTTGGGATGCTCTGGATCGGCGTATGCAATAGCATGTTCCAGTTCCTGTCAAAATCCAGCAACTTCGCACAGCCATTGAAGAGGAATGGACCAAGATTCCACAGGCCACAATCAACAACCCGATCAACTCTATGCAAAGGAGATGTGCTGCACTGCGTGAGGCAAATGGTGGTCACACCAGATACTGACTGGCTTTCAGACACCCCCGACCCCCCAATACAGTAAAACTGCACATTTTAGAGTGGCCTTTTATTTTGGCCAGCCTAATGCCCCGTACACACGATCCGAATACCGTACGACCGATCGTACGACCGTTTTCAGTTAATAATCGCAAGTAGAAATTGAATAGCTAAATAAAGTCACGAAAAAAGTGATGTCATGTGTTGTACTGTATTTGTATTGTATTTTTGAACGACAACTATACTGACTAAACAAAAATCGTACGATCTGGAATCGTATGAGGAAAATTTCCGTGCATGTCCGATCGAATAATATCGAATGAGCGGTCATGATCGGCTGTCGAAAGTAGTGTACACACGATCCGAAAATCGTACGATCCTTCCTCGGACGACCGTTTTCGTACGATATTCGGATCGTGTGTACGGGCCATTAGGCACACCTGTGCAATAATCATGCTGTCTAATCAGCATCTTGATATGCCACACCTGTGAGGTGGATGGATTATCTTGGTAAAGGAGAAGTGCTCACTAACACAGATTTAGACAGATTTGTGAACAATATTTGAGAGAAATAGGCCTTTTGTGTACATAGTAGTAGATCTTTGAGTTCAGCTCATGATAAATAGGGGCAAACACAAAAGTGTTGCGTTTATAATTTTGCCCAGTGTATTATTACTAGCAGATGACTTTAAGGTGTACATTGAAAAAATATTTCTTAAATTTTCTGATTGTGGTTGGACAGATCCAGTTTGAGTTCATACTTTTTGCAAAAGTAACATCATTTCAGATAGCCTCCTCTCTATATCCTATTACCTGGTATCAAAAGTAAAAATTTACTGATCTGTACTTTTGATTATTTAATTAGCTTTAAAAGCATCAAGTATACACCTTTACAAAATGTCCAGACCTGTCTGAATAGCTCTCTTTGGTACGTGTATTGTTCACAATTGTAATGCAGGTCAAGCATCTTCTATGCATCAGTGCAGGCCTAATGAGCTATAGATCTGTCAGGAAATTAAAAGATAACTGAAATTCCTCTAAAGTCTGAAATTACAGACATACCCTATGTGTGGCTGAACCATTGGCTGATACATGGTTTTCACATTACTTATGCTTTAACTTCCCTTAATAACCTTCTATTTTAAAAAGCTCAGCATAGCATCATCAAAAAATAATTAAGAACATGACCAGGGAAGGCCACTTGTCCTCAGTAACAATACATACTTTCAGAACATGGTGACAGAGGATATAATTGTATAAAAAAAGAGTAAGGGGGAGGTAAATTTTCTAAATTCCTTCTGTAGCTTTCTGTGATCTATACCTTTCTAGACAGGTCGCCTATATACTTGTTAAATTATTTATTTAAATGCTATTAAAGAGAGTACACTTTATTGTGTGCATAGCCAATACACAATGCTTACATTTTTGTTTATCTAGTTGTTGCTAAGATGGCCTCACACATATTAAGGGTATTTCTCATTGTTTTCACCCAAGATTCAAACAATGTTACCCCAGTATTCTCACATTTTTCCAGACAAATTAGAAATAAATCATGTAAAATGGGTAAAATCTTGTGTTAATCTTGGGTGTACACATTTAATGAGACCCCTATAGGGATGGAAAAACTGAACAAAATTGCTAGACATTAACCAAACCCAGTAGGGAGTCCTCAACCCCCAAACATAATGTAGCACCCTCTAGTGTGCTGGAAGTGATAGTGTTGTTTTGTTGGTAAAGTTGGTAAATTTCCAGGCTTGGCTGGCAGCCAAGTCTGGGTGTGTTTTGATCTGGGTTGGGAGTAACTCAGAGCAGAGCTGGTGACTCACAGGCAGCATCACCAAGACCCCCCGCTTCTTTCCAGAATATTCTAGTATCTTCTGAAAAGGAAGGAGAGGAAAGGTGGAGCTGTCTGGGGTATTTTGAGGAGCCCTGACCAATCCCCAACTTGGATTGGCAGGGGGCAGGCCTCCTTAAATACCCAGGGTCAGCCCAGCTGTGAAGGAATTGTTCAGGTGGAAGCTGGAGATGCTAGGCCGTTGTGGCTTTCTTTCGAGGGAGCTCTCCAGTCTGGGGGGGTGACCTTGGGCCTGGGGCTCGGGTGTGGACAGGACCCTTTCTCATGACACACAGAGGTGTCCTAGACAGGTGGCATGGGAGCAAGGAGAGGACAGAAGGAGAGCACTGCCAGGCAAAGTCTCCAGGGAGGAACAACAGGTCACAGCCAAGAGGGCTGGTGAGTAACACAGAGTCAGGAGAGGACTGGGGAGGCACGCCCGAGAGGACTGGGAGATTTCAGTCTAGGATGAGTGCAGTGGCGTCACTAGGGTGGGGCCACAGGGAGCCCTGACCCCCCGAGCATCATACTACAACCCCCCCATGCCCCCCAATTGAAACGATCGGCACAGCAATTACAGAGCGATTCTTTGTAGGCTCTCAGCTGCTGGAGGGAGAGACACACAGAGGGCATCGCTTATGTAATTGCCGTGCGGATTATCCTCCATGTCCTATTGTGTAAATTTTGCAGGCCGGGTCTCCTGCATGTCATAATGACAGAAGGCAGAGCCAGCTCCAGCAGCAGCGCTTCCACCTCTAAGCCTGCCCCTGTGTGCAAACCTGTACTGTGTGGAGAAGTGCACACAGCAGTAAGATGCAGGGCTCATGATCTCAGTGTCCCGACTCCCGACCGTGCTGCAGCCCCTCCCTCTTCCCCTCCCGCCCGCCACATTTCAACTTCAGTTCCAGGAAGAAGCCAGAATCAGTCCTCAGCTTGCCAGCACCCATGTGAGTTTTTTTTCTTTATGTTTACTTCAGGCAGGGGGAGAAGGAGGGTCTGCAGCAGCAGGGGCAGTCATAGATTCATACTTTTAGCACAGGTGATGGAGGAAGAGAGGTACAGGACCAGCATTCTCTTATCTATTCATGTAGTCATTCATTTACTCTGGCACTATTACCTAACCTGGCACTATACCACCCTAACCTGGCACTACCACCTAACCTGCCACTACCCCCTCACCTGCCACTATACCACCCTAACCTGGCACTACCAAATAACTTGGCACTACCACCTAGCCTGCCACTACCACTTAACCTGGCACTATACAACCTTAACCTGGCACTACCAAATAACCTGGTACTACTACCTAGCCTGCCACTACCACCCTAACCTGGCACTACCATCTAGCCTGCCACTACCACCTAACCTGGCACTACCACTTAACCTGGCACTACCACCTAGCCTGGCACTCCCACCTAACCTAGTACAACCATCTAGCCTACCACTACCACCTAACCTGGCACTACCACCTAACCTGGCACTACCAGTAGTAGCCTGCCACTACCACCTAACCTGGCACTATCACCTAACCTGGCACTATCACCTAGTCTGCCACTAACTCCTAGTCTGCCACTACAACCTAACCTGGCCCTACCACCTAGCCTGCCACTACTACCTAACCTGGCACTACCACCTAGCCTGGCACTACCACCTAGCCTGGCACCACCACTTAACCTGTGGTACTGGGAGCAGTAGGACAACTAACACTGCGACTTTCTACATTTTTTTTGCTACACCAAAGGGGCCCGTGGTGCCTGCAAAGGGCATTCACTTTAGGCCTGGCTGAGCCAGTGTCAGGCCTGCAAATCAGTGCTAGCTGGTCCTGGAATAGGGTTGCCACCTGTCCGGGATTCACATGGACAGTCCGGGTTTTGAATCATGTGTCCGGGTTTCAGGCAGACTGAAACCCGGACACATAATTCTGATGGGGCTGTGGCTCCCCAAGTAACCAAGATAGTCACACACAAATCTGTTGCCGTCCGGGAGCTGTGGATGGCTTTCTGCGGGCAGGTTCGGCATCACTGGGGGGCAGGGCAATGATATCTGCAAGAGCAATTTGGCCACACCCACTGTTCACTGCGGCACGCTATGCCACATTACTACTCTCCCCAAACTACTACCCAAAGTTTCCCAGGCCGCTAAAGTGTTCCAGTTTGGCTTGAAAAAAAGGTGGCAATCCTATCCTGGAAGAACAAGCAAGTGATGTGCTGGAGATGTCAAGGAGAAATAGTCTGCAAGCAAGGGTTGTGCTGGAGCTGAAGTGTGGAGGTGTATATACAGAGAGTGTACAGTGGTGTGAAAAAGTGTTTGCCCCCTTCCTCATTTCCTGTTCCTTTGCATGTTTGTCACACTTAAGTGTTTCGGAACATCAAACCAATTTAAACAATAGTCAAGGACAACACAAGTAAACACAAAATGCAATTTGTAAATGAAGGTGTTTATTATTAAAGGTGAAAAAAATCCAAACCATCATGGCCCTGTGTGAAAAAGTGATTGCCCCCTAAACCTAATAACTGGTTGGGCCACCCTTAGCAGCAACAACTGCAACCAAGCGTTTGCGATAACGTGCAATGAGGCTTTTACAGCGTCCTGGAGGAATTTTGGCCCACTCATCTTTACAGAATTGTCCTAATTCAGTTACATTAGAGGGTTTTCGAGCATGAACGGCCTTTTTAAGGTCATACCACAACATCTCAATAGGATTCAGGTCAGGACTTTGGCTAGGCCACTCCAAAGTCTTCATTTTGTTTTTCTTCAACCATTCGGTGGTGGACTTGCTGGTGTGTTTAGGATCATTGTCCTGCTGCAGAACCCAAGTTCGTTTCAGCTTGAGTACACGAACAGATGGTCGGACATTCTCCTTCAGGATCTCTTGGTAGACAGCAGAATTCATAGTTCCTTTTATCACGGCAAGTCTTCCAGGTCCTGAAGCAGCAAAACAGCCCCAGACCATCACACTACCACCACCATATTTTACTGTTGGTATAATGTTCTTTTTCTGAAATGCAGTGTTCCTTCTACGCCAGATATACTTGGACACACACCTTCCAAAGAGTTCCACTTTTGTCTCATCGGTCCACAGAATGTTGTCCCAAAAGTCTTGGGGATCATCAAGATGTGTTGTGGAGAAATTGAGACGAGCTTTGATGTTCTTTTTGCTCAGCAGTGGTTTTCTCCTTGGAACTCTGCCATGCAGGCCATTTTTGCCCAGTCTTTTCCTGATGGTGGAGGCATGAACGCTGACCTTAACTGAGGCAAGTGAGGCCTGCAGTTCCTTGGACGTTGTTGTGGGGTCTTTTGTGACCTCTTGGATGAGTTGTCGCTGCGCTCTTGGGGTAATTTTGGGCGGCCGGCCACTCCTGGGAAGGTTCACCCCTGTTCCATGTCTTCGCCATTTGTGGATAATGGCTCTCACTGTGGTTCGCTGGATTCCCAAAGCTTTGGAAATGGCTTTATAACCCTTTCCAGACTGATAGATCTCAATTACTTTCTTTCTCAATTGTTCCTGAATTTCTTTGGGTCTCGGCATGATGTGTAGCTTTTAAGGATCTTCTGGTGGACCTTACTGTGTCAAGCAGCTCCTATTTAAGTGATGCCTTGATTGTGAACAGGTGTGGCAATAATCAGGCCTGGGTGTGGCTAGAGAAATTGAACTCAGGTGTGGACAACCACAGTTATAGTATGTTTTAACAAGGGGGGCAATCACTTTTTCACACAGGGCCATGATGGTTTGGATTTTTTTTCACCTTTAATAATAAACACCTTCATTTACAAATTGCATTTTGTGTTTACTTGTGTTGTCCTTGACTATTGTTTAAATTGGTTTGATGTTCCGAAACACTTAAGTGTGACAAACATGCAAAGGAACAGGAAATGAGGAAGGGGGCAAACACTTTTTCACACCACTGTATATAAGTGGAGTCCCCTGGGCACTACTACAGGGGACATACTGTAGTAATGCAATAAAAGCAGAGAGGATGTGGCATAGATAAAGGTCTAATATGGGGAGCAGTGACTGCATGTGTAGTCTCTGCCTCCTGGACTATACCAGGCCAGCCACACTTAAAGGGTAACTCCGCTTTTGTGGGGGGGGGAAAAATAGCAAGAAAAAATAATATAGTGTGTACAATTGCGATACAAGTCATATTGTTATTGGATGTTATTAAAAATGACCTTTCCTTTTCCATCTGCAGCCCTGTAATTTTATATAAATGCAATGCAACATGGCTACCTGGAGTTGTTCTGTACACAGAATGTGTACTGATCACCCCCCAGAAACATAATTTCCTGCTTGTGTGATTGGTTCACCAATTTTCTCAGAAGTCTGATTTTAGGCATCCCCTGCAACAAAAATGTCATTTTTGGTGAGATACTTTCAATAGGACCTTGTCTAAAGGGATGCAGGCCCAGCAGATTTCCTCATTCGTGCTCTGCAGCTGCCACAGCTGACTGATAATTATGAAACCACTCCCATTAGACCCATTCGGCACAGAGGAACATACAGGGATTTCTTCAGAATAACAAAAGGTAGGAATCTGCAACAAAGGTTGTTTTAATCCTTGCAATAGACATAGATCACCCGGGGGGGGGGGGTTCTCCTCAAAAAAATTGAGTTACGCTTTAACATTGCGAAGCCTCCACCTCTGCAAGGTACATTGCTCTACATTAATCTTTGTACAAGGGCCTCATCCCTACATCCCTGGCCCAGTAAATGTTAGGGACTGCAGGAGGAAGTTATTGGAATCTGGAACCACCCTTAAAGGGGTTGTAAACCTTTGAGGTTTTTCACCTTAATGCATTCTATGCATTGAGGTGAAAAACCTCCTGTAATGCTGCAGCCCCCCTGAGCCCCCGTTTTACTTACCTGTACCCCCTCTATTACGTCCCGGGGACGAGCACACCAGCACACAGCAGAAGCCGGTGTCTCGGGTCCTGATTGGATGGATTGATAGCAGTGCAGCCATTGGACCCACTGCTGTCAATCAAATCCAATGACCCAGGTGTCGGGGGCGGGGCCGAGCCATACATTCGGCTTCTATGAAAAATGAATGAATGACTCGGGAGCGTGCCAGCAAGGTAACCCCCCCCCCGGGAGAGCGCTTCTCCCAGGGGTTTACTAATGCGGCAGGAGCCGCAAGAGCCGATGAGGGACCCCAGAAGAGGATGTTTGGGGCCACTCTGTGCAAAACGAGCTGCACAGTGGAGGTAAGTATGACATGTTTGTTATTTAAAAAACTAAGCTCTAGTGTCACTTTCAAAATAACTCATACCATGGAGTATATTGTCGTTATATTCTATAAAATTTGAATGTACTGCATACCTATATGAAATCTCTATACATATTCTATGTTGTACTTTATATACTGTAATTTGTTTTTGAAAGCTAATAAAAAACGATTAAACCTAAAAGAGGCATAGATCCAACTTAAATCATGATGAACAACACTCTGAAGACCTGACAACCCATGCCATGTGTTCGAGTGGGAAAATCTGAATTCACCTGTAAGACCTGTATGTGATGCTAAAGACTAATAATTAATGTAAATACACAGGTTCAAAGTATTCTTAGTAAATTCTGCAATCCCAGTAGCTGAGCTGTTGCTGATTGTATGAAGTTAATGCCTTCTGACCACCATGCATAGATTTTCACAGACAGTACTAGATTTTGAAAACTAGAACTATTACCACTATATGACAATATTATAAATACAGACAATGTGGCTGAAAATGTGTGATCTCAATCAATGGCAAACAGAGAGTGTGCTTTGTTGCCCTCTTGTGGAATAATACTAAAATGTCATGTTAACTAAAAAAGCCATGTTGCAAATCAGTGGTTCTCAACCTCAGTCCTCAAGTACCCCCAACAGGCCATGTTTTGGGAAGTTCTCTTAGATAAAATATCTGTCCGTAATATCAAGCCATTGACTCTGATTTGAAGCACCTGTGCAAGATAAAGGAAAACCTGCAAACATGGCCTGTTGGAGGTACTTGAGGATTGAGGTTGAGAACTACCGTTGTAAATGAAAATTCTTATAGCTAGTAAAATATAATCACAACTTCCTAATAATCAGCTAAAACGAAAGAGAATGGCTAAATAGTTTCTTATTTTTCCAGGCAACTGGCATGTTCAGAAGGATGTCAGCATTGGTAACTTTTTTTCATGATAGGTGAATTTAAAGTCTAACTTTAACCTTATACAACTTTTAGGTTTTGGAGTTGAGAAAAAGTATGTAGCACTTCCCCCGTAGAAGCCGCTTGAGTTTGTTCAGTCCGTTACTCTGATCTTCAACCCCAAGAATCATCTCAGCCCCTACTGGCACACCTAGCAATATGGTTAATGGAATAGCACAGTAATGACACACAGTGACAATTCAAACTATTTAAGCTTTCTCAGATTTTCTTAGTCAAGAGAAGAGACTTAAAAGTATATTAATCAACCAAGTCCTAGATAAATAGCCAAGACGGTTGAAACAGTTCTTAAAACAGTTAGATAACAATTAGCAACAACAAGTAACTATTACCAATGTATAGAGTAATATACAGTAATAAATGACAATGAATGAATGAATGAATGATTTGTATAGCGCTGCAAATGCGAACTGAATCGCCTCAAGGCGCTTGACTGCTCTTGTTGTCCTGCGATATTAGAAGAGGTGGGTCTTGAGTTTTTCCTGAAGGCCTGATGGTTTTCTTCCAAGCGGATGTTGTTCGGAAGAGCATTCCATAGCCGAGGTCCCTGTACTGCAAATCTTCGTTCTCCCTTCGATTTGTATCGAGCTTTGGGGATGAGAAGGCGGTTCTGGTTTGTCGATCGAAGGCTGCGATTTGGTATTGAGGAGCATTTCCTTGTGTACATTTGTGGGTGAGGCAGAGGGTCTTGAATGTGATTCTATTTTTTACCGTCAGCCAATGGAGGGTCCTTAGAGATGGGGAGATGGATTCCCAGGGTTTCATTCCGGTGACTAGTCTTGCTGCTGTGTTTTGGACGACTTGAAGGCGTGCAATCTGGTAATCTGGTAATCCTATGTAGAGTGAGTTTGCGTAGTCGAGACGCGAATTGATGATGGTTCCTACTACTACTGCTTTCTTCTTTTCCGGAATGAATCGGATGAGTCTGCGAAGCATGCGGAGGAGATGATGGGATCCGCTGATTACTGATCCTATTTGTGCCTCCATGGTCATCTCTGAATCAATTGGTGCTTGGGATGATGGTCTGACCAAGGATGGTTGGTGGTGTTCATGGGGTCTTCGTTTTTTTCCTTCGGTTTGCGTCGAGGAGCAGTAGTTCTGTTTTCGATCCATTAAGTTTGAGGGAGCTAGTGGTCATCCAGTCATCTATCAATGTGAGAAATTTTCCTAGTTCCTGGTATTGGTCTTTTTGTCCGGTGATAGGGAAGTACAGTTGAGTGTCGTCTGCATATGAGTGATAGCATAGATCCGATTTGTTAATAATTTTGAAGAGTGGCCAGATGTAAATGTTAAAGAGTACCGGTGACAATGGTGATCCTTGAGGGACTCCATAAGAAATTGCCCGGGTTTCCGAAGTGAAGGCTCCTAGCTTCACTGTCTGTGACCAGTTTCCTAAGAAGAAAGCGAACCATGGAAGATCTCCATCTGTAACTCCTGCCACTTCCTTGAGGCGGCTGAGAAGATTGTTGTGGTCCACTGTGTCGAACGCCACGCTAAGATCCAGCAGTACCAGAAGACACGAATCTGCATCATCTGCTGCTTCTAGGGCGTCATCCCATATTTTCAGAAGTGCCGTTTCTGTGCCATGGCCTGGTCGGAAGCCTGATTGTAGTGGGTCCAAGAGCTTGTGTGTGTCCAGGTGAAGTTGAAACTGTTTTACTACTGCTTTCTACATAATCTTGGAAATGGTGTTCAGGCTTGTTACAGGTCTGCGATTATTCAGATCTTTGGGGTCGAAGTTGGGTTTCTTTAGCAGTGGTTTGATGATGCCTTGCTTGAGGGAAATAGGAACCAACCCTTCTTGGAATGACTGATTTACTAGGTGTGTAATAGCAGGGGCCAGAATGTTGGAGCATTCTTTCAAGAGTTTTGTGGGAATGATGTCATTTGGCGATATACTGTCTCGGAGGCTCTTGATGATTTTTTTGGTTTCATCCGTGGTGATCGGGGTAAGTGAAAAATGTGGTGCTTGTGCGTTGTGCATGTAAAATTCCTTACCTGTGTTTGGTTGAGTAGAATTGGTTGTTGTTTTTTTTTGTTGAATTATTTTCTGAATGTTGTCTATTTTGTTGATGAAAAAATCCGATAACTCGTTGCAGTATGCTTGAGTTTCGTTTTCTAGGGGCTCAAGGCAGGTGGGGTTCATAGTCTGGACGACTAGTTTGAAAAGTTCCCGTGGCCGGTTTAAGGCTTTTGAGAGGGTGTTTGAGACATGTTCTTTTTTTGCTGTAAAAATTGCTTTATGATATTTCTTGGTGAGTATTCTGTATTTTGTGTGATTTTCCTTTGTAGTGTTTCTTCTTCAGGCTCTTTCTGCTCTTCTGTGTTCCAGTAGAGTAAGAGTTCCATTAAACCATCCAGAATTTTTCTTGCGGATGGGTGCTCGATGTTTCGGGGCGACTGCGTCTGCTGTTTGTAGAAGTGCCTTGTTTACGAAGCTGAGTGTTTGTTCTGTTGAGTGGTTTTGATTTAGTGTTGCCATTTTGTTTGTTAGTGTGGTTTTGAAGATTTACGAGTGTAGTTTCTTCTGTGATCTAATCCAATGTGTTGTTGCCGTCGGATTTGGTTTTTGGAGGGTGATGTTAGTGGTGATTTCAAATTTGATAGAGTGGTGGTCTGTCCATGGTAGCGCTATGTTGCCTAGTATGTTTGTAGCGGGGTCGTACCCCTTTTAGGGGAAGAGACTACATTCCCCATAATTCCCCAGGCTCCCGGGCTGCTTGTTTCCACCCGAGAGGCTGCTGGGGGAGGAGATAAAAAGGAGGAGGGGAGACCGCCTCTTCCTCTTCTGATGCCGCGTCTGACTGGGACGCCTCTTCTGACTGAGCTGGTGACGCGGAGACTCGTTCCTGAGGGGACACCTGTGCGGACCGGGACTGCTGAAGGCCTGAAGCCTGGGCCTTGCAGCAGACGGAGTGAGACTCTAATCCCTCAGAGTCAACAGCAGCGGAGCGGAGACTTTTCCCTGCAGTCGGTCGGACGGAGACAGGACCGGAACGCAGGGGCTGTGACTGAGGAGACCGGACGCCGCCATTGGAGGGACCGGAGCTGAGGACGGTACCCCAGGATTGGTGAGAGAGCTGAAAGGCTCATCCTGCATTGATACACACATTTTCATGCCTATTGAACTGCCAAGGCACAATTTACCTCAGAGCAGCAAATGTTACTTTCTGTGGATTACAAATATACCATTTAAAGCTACATGTGCACCACCTCTACAGATCTATTGCCGGTGAAGAATACTGTACCTATTTAAAGGACTGAGCTCTATTGCTAGGGATCAGGCCTGGTCCGTTAGGTAGGCGCAGATAGATTTATTGCACCTCAGGGGTGTATAGCAGACGGTCGCTACGCTTGGCGTTCCGTCTCCCCATTGCTAGTTTGATACATATATGTGTACAAGTTAAAGTGCATATTGCAGGGACCTGCTAAAGTATTGTAAGTCATATGTTTAAATGCATGTTACTATTTCTTTCCTTACTGATAAAGTAAAGCCAGTTATTCTTATCTCAGCAGTCTGCTTGTGAGTTCATACCCATTACACTTAGAGTATAAGTGATGTTTATATGTGCATAGATACATACCCCTTGACTAACTGTGCCAGAGCGGGTAGAGCAAATTGCCGGGGGTTGGTGGAGCTGCACTCAGGGACCCAAAACAAATCAGCGGCCCTCTTAACTGGGGGTATCGCTACACGTGGGGGCTCGTAATCCGGGATCCTGAGTCAGCGGGAAAAGCCGCCAGAAGGTACCGGCATGGACCCGATAGAAGTGGGACGGTGGTCCGCAACATGGGCCACTGATCCAGCCGCAGCAGCAGTCATTGAACTGCCAGGGATATGGCAGAGAGAGGCAGTCAAGCAGCTCATAATGTCCCTATCCCCATGCCACAAGTCATGGATAATGGACATGAGAAATGATGCTGGGTATACATACGCCTTAATAGAATGGAAGGAAGAGACTCCAGAGCAGTTCAGGAGCCAAAGCATACAAGCACCGAATGGTCAGGCCTACCAAGTGCTGCATGCGCTGCCGCGCAAGGGAGACTGTTCTCCTGTGAAAACTATGCTATTCCCAAAGCAGGAAGAGCAGAAGGGCGCGGAAAGTCCCGCACAGACTACTCTTAGTGCAGAACTGTGTGCTGTCCTAGGGGAGATTGTGACTCAGTGCAGAAGAGACCCCGGGGATTACCCAATGTCGGGATACAGGAAACTCCGGATGTTCTCTGGGAGGACACCTGTACCCTCGGGAGAAGAGGGATTTGAAGAGTGGTTAGATGGTGCCACGCAGGCCCTAGAAGAATGGGAGGTCTCAGAAGGTAGAAAGAAGCAAAGGATTGTTGAGAGCCTAAAAGGACCTGCCTTAGAGGCCATACGCAATCTGAAGACAAGCAAAAAGGATTGCACTGCCCAGGACTACATAGACATCCTGGAAAGTGTGTTTGGTGGGACAGAAAAAGTCACAGAACTTACCTATCAACTGGAACACTGTTACCAGAAGACAGGGAGAAGCTGTCAGAGTACATGGGACGTATAGACAAGATCCTGCATAGGATTATCCTGAAGAAGGGGATAGATCCAGGGAAGGTAGATGAAGCCCGTGCCCAGCAGGTGATGAGGGGAGCCCAACCCCTGGACCCTGTGGCACTAATTCTACGCACCCGGCAGGATGGGAAGAACCTGGACTACCCTGATCTCATTCGAATGGTCAGAGAAGAAGAGGCCATGTTGGAAGAGAAAAGGGAAAAGCAGGTGATGGGGTCTACAAAGCTTCCAGTGGCCACGGTCAACTCGGCCTTAACCCCTGAAAGAGAGACAGAGGTAGATGCCCTGAAGTTGCAGATGTCCCAGATGATGGAGATACTGACGTCCCTAGTGGCAAAAGAGACGCCCAGTCCCAAGAAAGAAACAAGTAGGAGGGAATTGTTTCCAGCTGTGTCAGCACCAGCATCCCCACCTGACTACGGTGAGATGATCTGCTTTAATTGTGGAGGAATTGGTCATATTGCAGCTGTATGTTCCAGTCCCAAGAAGAAGAAAACAGAAAGCCGCCAGCCGGCGGGAAACGCCAAAGGGCCCCGGTGAAGGAGTCAACCGGGTGCCCATCGCCTTCAGTGAGCTCCAAGAAGAATAACGGAAAGAGAAGAGGAGATCAGACCCCTCGGAAGGAATACAGTACTCCTAAACGAGAACCCCCAAAAGTGAGAGATAACAATGTCCCTCAACGGGTTCACACTCCCAGCAAGAGGGAGAAAATTAATGCATACCAGGCTCAAGAAAGGAGCAAGTGCAGATCAAGTGAGAAAGAAAAGAGTCCGCAGAAGAGGACAGCATCAACTCGGCCTTACCCAGAAAAGCTAGTTGGTCCATCCCCTACTGTACCCATCCAGGTGGAAGGAGTGTACACAAAGGCCCTCCTAGACACTGGAGCACAAGTGACCCTATTGTATAGGGACTTCTATGACAGATACCTGAGCCATCTGCCAATACAGAAGATAGAAGAGTTGGAGATAAGGGGACTGGGAACTCAGAGTTTCCCCTATGATGGATACCTACCCATACGGTTGACCTTTGACCCATCCGTAGCTGGGAAGACTGAAGTGTTTGACACCTTAGCAGTGGTGTGTCCCCGCCCACCAGGAACCAGCAAGACTTCCCTGATCATAGGGACGAACACGGACCTAGTCAGAAGGCTTCTGACCCCCCTGGTGAAGAAAGAGAATCTTTCAGCCCCCACGATCCATCCCATGCTGAAGGCAGCCTACCAGCGGTTGGTCCTAGAGCAGAAGACCCCAAGTGAGGGGATAGGAAGGGTATGGAGGCTTGGAAAAGAAGGAGCAGTGTTACAGCCTGGAGAGGTGACCTGCATGAGAGCCACGGTGAAACTTACTTGGGAGCAGCCTGGCCCCTTTGGAATGTTGGAACCCGACCCAATGGAGGGTCACTCAGGTCTGGAAGTGATACCAGAGGTGATCTCATTGAAGGACCTGAAGAAGGCAAGAGGAAGAGTCCCTGTCAGTGTGAGGAACCCCACGGAGCGGCCCGTGGAGATCCCTGCCAGGATGCTTCTGGGACAGGTGAGTCCTGCTGTCCCAGTTGGCTGGTCAGAAGTGAAGGGGATGGGTGAAGGAGAAGATGTTTGGAAGAAACTCTCCATGGAAAACCCAAACCTACCTGGAGCTTGGAAAGAGAGAGCCAAGGCCCAGCTGACCAGATGGGAGAAGATTTTCTCTAAAGATGAGTTTGATGTGGGGTGTGCGAGGAGTGCCACCCATCGAATCCGCATGCAAGAGGACAAGCCATTCAGAGAGAGAGTCAGGCGAGTCCCGCTAGCAGATCTGGAGGATCTGAGGGAGCAGCTTGCGGAACTAAAGAAGACGGGAGTGATTCGGGAGTCCAGAAGCCCCTATGCCTCCCCAATTGTGGTAGTCAGGAAGAAGAATGGGTCATTGAGGCTCTGCATTGACTACAGAACTCTCAACAGGAGGACCATTCCTGACCAGTACACCACGCCAAGGATAGAGGATGCCTTGCAGAGTTTATCTGGAGCTAAGTGGTTCAGTGTGATGGACCTCAAGAGTGGGTATTACCAGATCCCCATGCATCCAGAAGATAGAGAAAAGACTGCCTTCATAACCCCAGTGGGATTCTTTGAGTTCAACAGGATGCCTCAGGGCCTATCTGGAGCTCCTGCTACATTTCAACGCCTTATGGAAAGGACAGTTGGAGACATGAACCTCATAGAAGTCCTTGTGTACCTGGACGATGTCATTGTCTTTGGAAAGACTTTGGAAGAGCATGAAGCCAGATTGGAGAAAGTACTGAAGAGGCTCAGTGAAGAGGGACTCAAACTTTCTCCCGAGAAGTGTCGGTTCTATCAGTCTTCTGTGAACTATCTGGGACACATAGTGTCTGAAAAGGGAGTGGCTACAGACCCTGAGAAGTAGGAGGCAGTTACTTCGTGGCCAAGGCCCACAACAGTTACAGAACTTCGGTCTTTCTTGGGGTTCTGCTCCTACTACCGCAGGTTTGTGGATGGGTTTGCCCGTATTGCAAAACCCCTAAACGAACTGCTGAAGACAGAAGGAGAGGAAGATGGATTGGGGCCCAGGAGGCCCGGTGAATCGGTCAAAGACCAGTGGAACTCAAGGTGTGAAGAGGCTTTCAGAACCTTGAAGAGAAGTCTCACCACAGCCCCAGTTTTGGCCTACGCTGACCCCACTAGACCATATGAGCTACATGTTGATGCCAGCCATGAGGGCCTAGGTGGAGTACTCTACCAGGAGTACGAAGACCAGCTACGACCAGTGGCTTATGTGAGCCGGAGCCTGACCCCCTCCGAGAAGAACTATCCCACCCACAAGTTGGAGTTCTTAGCCCTCAAATGGGCAGTTGTTGACAAACTGAGAGACTATCTGTATGGGGCCGAGTTTACTGTAAAGACAGATAACAACCCCTTGACCTATCTATTCACCACCGCCAAGCTGGATGCAACTGGACACAGATGGTTGGCGGCGTTGTCTGGATTCAATTTCAGCCTCAAGTACAGACCAGGGGCTGGAAATAGGGATGCAGATGCCCTGTCCCGAAGATCCCATGTCATGGTCGATGACTGGGAAGACTGGACCCAAGTGGCACCAGATGGAGTGCGAGCCCTTTGTCAAGGGGCTGAACTCCAAGCCAGAGGAGGATCCAGAGCTGAAGAGATAGGAGTTACCACAGTGGGAGTCCCAAAGTGTTACTGTGGGGTAACTCAACTAGAAGAAGAGTGTCTACCGAAGCTGTCCAAGAAGGAGTTAAGGTGTGACCAATTGGAAGACCCCATGGGGAGATTGGTCCTGGAAGCCCTGGAAGGCAAGAGTCCAGAGGGACTTCGCCTTCACCCTTCCAAAGAAGCTCGCCTACTGAGGAGAGAGTTGGACAAATTACAGGTGCATCAGGGGGTAGTCTACCGAAGGGGCCCCTCTGATGGCCCAGAAGACAAGTGGCAGTTGTTTCTCCCAGAGAAGCATCGAGAGACTGTGCTGATTGCCTTACATGACCAGCATGGTCACTTGGGAGCAGAGAGAACCTTCCAACTTGTCAGAGACCGGTTTTATTGGCCCTGCATGAGGGCCGAAGTGGAGGAGTATTGCCATTCCTGTGCAAGATGCATTCAGAGGAAGACTTTACCCCATCAAGCTGCCCCAATGGGCCACCTACAGAGTCAAGGCCCAATGGATGTGGTATGCATTGATTTTCTCTGCCTCGAACCCGATTTGAGTGGATTGGGAAATGTTCTGGTGGTAACCGACCATTTCACCCGTTATGCTCAGGCTTTCCCAACCAAGGACCAGAAGGCCTCTACAGTAGCCAAGGTACTTTTGGAGAAGTACTTTGTTCACTATGGACTGCCACAGAGAATCCATTCAGACCAAGGAAGGGACTTTGAGAGTCGCCTGATAAGGAAGCTACTAGATTCTCTGGGAGTAGAGAAGACTAGAACTACACCCTATCACCCTCAAGGTGATGCCCAGCCTGAAAGGTTCAACAGGACCCTATTGAACATGTTGGGAACTTTGGAAACAGAGAAGAAGCAACATTGGAGTCAACACATATCAGCTCTGGTACATGCCTACAATTGCACCACAAGTGATGTGACAGGCTTCTCCCCTTACCGACTTATGTTTGGGAGAGAAGCAAGATTGCCAGTGGATTTGGCCTTCGGCATTTCCTTAGACCATGCCTCTGCTGCCTCCCACAAAGGATATGTGGACAGACTGAGGCACAGTCTGAAGATAGCTTACGAGAAAGCTCAAGCGGCCTCCGACCAGAGGGGGGCCCGAAATAAGAGGAACTTTGATCTGAAAGTTAGAGTACAGGACCTACAGCCTGGGGACCGTGTACTGTTACGCAACCTAGGGATCCCTGGAAAACACAAGATTGCTGATAGATGGAGATCAGAGCCATATATCATTTGTAGAAAGCTTCCAGGATTTCCTGTCTACAAGTTGAAGCCAGAAGGGAGAGTGGGGCTTTTGAAGACCTGGCATAGGAATCACTTGCTCCCACTCACTGAAGCAGTCAGAATGCCTCCAGCAAGAGACTTACCTGAATCTGTTTCCATTCTGGATACCCCCAGGCCTAATACTCGGTCTCAGACATCCCAAGTTAGGGGTGGACAGGACCCCCAACCAGAAGAAGAAAGAGGAGAACTTGAATGGCTATGGCCTTCCTCAACCCCAGGAAGTTCTGCCATAGACCTTCCACCTACTGAAGATGTGGAAGACGGAACATTGAACCCAGAAGCCACAGAGTTTGTGCCATTCAGTGTTGTGCCTGAGTGCTGGGAAGATATCCCTGGTCTCTACTCAGAAGAAGAAGTAGATGTTCCAGAACCAGAGATGTTGCCAGAATGTGTTCCTGAAGAAGTCCCAAGAGAACAGAGAGCTCGCAGAAGTGTGAAGCCTCCCAAGAAGTTAACTTACCCCAAGATGGGAGAAAGTTCAGAGGACTCTGTTACCACAGCAAGGAGAAGTGCTGAACGCCCTGACCCATCCACTGCTCATTTGGTGGAGGGCAACCCCAGCTCACTCTCTGGCACAGTTAAACAGGTCGCCCACACTGAAGTGACCTGTAGACAGGACAGCTCCCCATCTTATGCTAATTGGTGGGAAGCTCCTCTGTCTAAGTTATGTGAACGTGTTGTTTCCGAGGAAGCTTGTAATTCGAACACTGTCTTTGGGGACCAAAGATTCAAAGTGGGGGGAGTGTGTAGCGGGGTCGTACCCCTTTTAGGGGAAGAGACTACATTCCCCATAATTCCCCAGGCTCCCGGGCTGCTTGTTTCCGCCCGAGAGGCTGCTGGGGGAGGAGATAAAAAGGAGGAGGGGAGACCGCCTCTTCCTCTTCTGATGCCGCGTCTGACTGGGACGCCTCTTCTGACTGAGCTGGTGATGCGGAGACTCGTTCCTGAGGGGACACCTGTGCGGACCGGGACTGCTGAAGGCCTGAAGCCTGGGCCTTGCAGCAGACGGAGTGAGACTCTAATCCCTCAGAGTCAACAGCAGCGGAGCGGAGACTTTTCCCTGCAGTCGGTCGGACGGAGACAGGACCGGAACGCAGGGGCTGTGACTGAGGAGACCGGACGCCGCCATTGGAGGGACCGGAGCTGAGGACTGTACCCCAGGATTGGTGAGAGAGCTGAAAGGCTCATCCTGCATTGATACACACATTTTCATGCCTATTGAACTGCCAAGGCACAATTTACCTCAGAGCAGCAAATGTTACTTTCTGTGGATTACAAATATACCATTTAAAGCTACATGTGCACCACCTCTACAGATCTATTGCCGGTGAAGAATACTGTACCTATTTAAAGGACTGAGCTCTATTGCTAGGGATCAGGCCTGGTCCGTTAGGTAGGCGCAGATAGATTTATTGCACCTCAGGGGTGTATAGCCGACGGTCGCTACGCTTGGCGTTCCGTCTCCCCATTGCTAGTTTGATACATATATGTGTACAAGTTAAAGTGCATATTGCAGGGACCTGCTAAAGTATTGTAAGTCATATGTTTTGTCAGGAGAACAGGCAGGTTAACACGGTGCGCCGGGTGCCTGTGCGCACGCGCAACGGGACGGCGCTCCGGCGCATGCGCATTCGCGGCTCGGCGCTCCGACGCACGCGCATGCGCACTAGCGCACGCTTGAGCGTTCCAGTGCGTGACAGCGTCACATGACCACTTACAGGTCCTATTTAAGGAAGTGGTTCAGATCAGTCCAGCGCTGGCTTGTCTTCAGCTTCCTGCTTGAACTCTGTTCCTGTTTCCGGTATCCTGATTGATTGACTGCCTGTTTGACCTCGGATCTGCCTCTTTGACCTTGCTGCCTTCTCCTGCTCTTTGACCCCTGGACTGTTTACTGGACTACCCGTTTGCTGCCTCTGGCCCTCTTGAACCTTGCTTGTGACCCGGATTTGTCTACTGTCTCCTGCCCTGAACCTCTGCTAGTGACCCGGATTTACCTGTCTACAGACCTGTACCTGCACCTGTATCCTGGAAGCTTCTCTACGGATTCCTGATCCCAGTACCTGGCTCCTACTCCAGTCCTCATCTTCCGGTTGGGTAGCCTGTGCCTCTTTGTGCCATTCACCCCCTGTCTCACCTCCAGGGGGCGGACTGCGCTCAGTTGCAAGGGTGAACCACTCTCGGCACTTCGGCCTCGGTAAGTACTCTCCTGATAGTACAAGCCAGCCATGTCTGAGGCCGACAGAGTGCGTTCACCCCTTGAGGCTTTGTGCCAACAAGTCTCAGCTTTAACTGAAGCCGTACAAAAATTGCAAGAAGGGTACACTCAAGTGGACAGTCGCCTGCAGCATCTTTCTGGGTTAGCTGCACCTACTTTGGCAGCCCCCTCAGCTTCCAGCGGAATCTCCGCTCCTCCTGGATCAACTAATCCTACTGTAATCATGGCCTCACCCGAACCCAGGGTCCCTACCCCTGAACGCTTTACGGGTGACCGTAAGAAGTTCCGGGCCTTCAAGAATGCTTGCTCCCTCTACTTGGCTCTTCAACCTAGGACTTTTTCGTCAGAAGTTGTAAAGGTGGGCTTCATCATTTCGCTCCTGGCCGAGGAACCCCAGGCATGGGCCCATAGTTTGATGGAGCAGAGGAACCCCGCATTGAATGCGGTAGAGACTTTTTTTGAAAGTATGGCACAACTTTATGATGATCCGCAACGTGGGGCCACAGCTGAAGCTACTTTACATAACCTACTTCAGGGGCGCCGACCGGTGGAGGACTACACCGTAGAATTTCGAAAGTGGTCAGCTGACACCGGTTGGAACGAACCGGCCCTCAAATACCAGTACCGCCAGGGGCTATCCGAAGTGTTAAAAGATGAACTGGCAAGATCCGAAACTCCCGACACGCTGGAGGACCTGATTCAAGCTGCCACCAAATTGGACCGGCGCATGCGGGAGAGGCGTTCCGAACGCTTCCAGTCCCCCCGCTCCAACTGGACTTTCACCAGACCTACCTTGCCTCCACCCGCCACTGCGGCTTCAGCCGTGGCCAACCAGGAGACGGAACCTATGCAGTTGGGGTTGGTCCGGGCCCCCCTCACGGCTGAAGAACGGCTCCGTAGGCGACGGGCGAATCTTTGCCTGTATTGTGGGGCTTCTGGACATTTCCTCAGTACCTGTCCTATAAGACCGAGTAAGTCCTACCGTCAGTGTCTGATGAACTATCAGTCTTCTGGGTTCTCCCAGACTTATGTCGCTCTCTTTGTCTCCTTACAGCTGTCGGGAGAGGAGATCCGACTATCAGCAATCGTTGATTCCGGTGCCTGCAGCTGCTTCCTTGACGCCACATTAGCGTCCAAATTACACTTACCTCTGGTCCTGAAGAAACAAAACTTGCAGGTACACTTGGCTGATGGTTCTCTTCCCCGTTCAGGACTTATCACCCATGAAACCCAACCCATCCGGGTTACCACTGACTCTGGCCATCAGGAACTCATTCAGTTCGACATCATCCCATCTCCTATGTTCCCCGTCATCTTGGGACTTCCATGGCTTCAAATCCACGAACCACAGATCAACTGGGGGAGGAAAGAAGTCTCCTTTTCATCTCCTCACTGCACTCAGCATTGCTTCATTCAGGCCTCCGCTTCCTGCTCCACCATTTCTTCGGTTCCCGAGAGCCTTCTTCATGTACCCCCAGTTTACCTAGAGTTCCGAGATGTGTTCGACAAACAACAAGCGAACTGTCTGCCGCCCCATCGGGCATATGATTGTCCCATCGACCTACTCCCTGGATCAGCGATCCCTTTTGGTCGTATCTTTCCTCTGTCCGAAGTAGAATTAAAGGTCCTCAAGGCCTACATTGATGAGAATCTGGAAAAGGGGTTCATTCGCCCTTCCTCATCACCAGCTGGAGCTGGCATCTTTTTCGTAGGAAAGAGGGATGGCTCCCTGAGGCCTTGCATCGATTACAGGGAATTAAATAAAATCACAATTAAAAACCGGTATCCCCTGCCACTAATCCCAGAACTTTTCCAGCGTTTCAGATCTGCCCGAATCTTCTCCAAGTTGGATCTTCGTGGGGCCTATAATCTTATCCGAATTAGGGCAGGAGACGAATGGAAAACTGCTTTTAGATCCAGATTCGGGCACTATGAATACTTGGTGATGCCCTTTGGGCTCTGTAACGCACCAGCAACTTTCCAGCACCTGGTCAATGATATTTTCCGCAAACATCTCGATGACTTTCTTGTCGTATATTTGGACGACATCCTTATCTTCTCAGACACCCCGGAACTTCACCAAGTGCACGTGAAACAAGTTCTTTCCATTCTTCGGAG
Source organism: Lithobates sylvaticus (assembly GCA_028564925.1). Classification (NCBI taxonomy): domain Eukaryota; kingdom Metazoa; phylum Chordata; class Amphibia; order Anura; family Ranidae; genus Lithobates; species Lithobates sylvaticus. The sequence goes on from CM053026.1 coordinate 633,059,272, forward strand.
TCACAGTTTGTACCTCAAAGCTGAGAAGTGTGAATTCGAGAAAACTACAGTGCAGTTCCTGGGGTTCATCATTTCTACAAATGGGGTCTCCATGGACCCACAAAAGGTTAAAGCCATACTAGAATGGCCCGCTCCGGTAAACAAGAAAGGGGTACAGCGATTCATCGGTTTCGCAAACTTCTACCGAAGATTCATTGTTGGCTTTTCTTCCATAGTGGCACCCATCACCAAATTGACTCATCAAGGCACCCAATTCCATTGGTCCCCGGAGGCTCAAGGGGCCTTCGACACATTAAAAAAGTTGTTTTCGTCAGCTCCCATCCTGATGCATGCAAATCCAGCCTTACCCTTTGTGCTGGAGGTGGATGCATCAGAGACGGCGACGGGAGCTATCCTGTCCCAAAGACTAGGTCCCAAGGCTCTTCTACATCCTGTGGCTTTCGCATCCCGGAAGTTAAGTCCTCCAGAGAGGAACTACGATGTGGGAGATAGAGAATTACTGGCCATCAAGTTTGCCTTGGAGGAGTGGAGGTACCTCCTGGAAGGGGCTTCTCATCCAATTATGATTTGGACCGACCACCGAAATTTGGAATACCTCAGGACAGCCAAACGCCTAAAGCCTAGGCAGGCCCGATGGGCTCTTTTCTTTGCTAGGTTTAATTTCCATATCTCGTACAGACCCGGCTCGAAAAATGGGAAGGCAGACGCTCTCTCCAGGATGTTCCATGAAACACCCCAAGAAACTGAACCCAGTACCATTCTTCCATCACAGAATTTTCTCTCTCTAATTTTGCAACCTGATCTGATTCCCGCTATTAAGGCAGCATCTGGGCAACCTTCTAATCAAGGAACTCCTCCAATGGAGATGCATGACGGATTACACTGGTTCCAGGGAAAGGTATTTGTTCCTACTGAAGTAAGACCCTTGACACTCAGGACTCTGCATGATCTCAAACTTGCAGGACATTTTGGGGTTCGTAAAACAACGGAGCTAGTGTCTCGTTCCTTTTGGTGGCCTGGGTGGAGACAAGACTGTCGGGATTATGTGTCATCTTGTGTAGTTTGTCAACGGAACAAGGGGACCAACTCTAAAGCCTGGGGCCTGCTGAGACCCTTGTCCATCCCTGAGCGTCCATGGGCGGAGATAGCAATGGACTTTATCGTGGAACTACCTTCCTCAGAGGGATTCACTACAATAATGGTCGTAGTAGACCGACTGTCAAAAATGGCACATTTTCTTCCAATTACCGGCACCCCGTCTGCTTCTGCTACAGCCGATATCTTTCTCAAAGAAATTGTCCGACTCCACGGTTTACCTGCAACTATTACCTCGGATAGGGGTCCCCAGTTCACTTCTAAGTTCTGGCAAGAGTTATGCAAGACCCTGGAGATTAAAATTTGCCTCTCTTCGGCCTATCATCCTCAAAGTAACGGTCAAACAGAGAGGACGAATCAGTCATTGGAGCAGTATCTTCGTTGCTTTTGCTCAGATTCCCAGGACGAATGGTCCAGTCTTCTACCATTTGCAGAATTTGCTTATAACAACGCGGTCCATACCGCCACCAATCAAACGCCCTTTTGGGCCAACTACGGATTCCATCCTTCCTTCCTACCAGGGTTCCTTCCTGAAATTGCCGTTCCGGCTGTCCAGGACCGAGTACGGTCCCTTCAACAGAACTTCCAAAAGATACAAGAAGCCATGCAGAAAGCCCAGGAGGGGTATGAAAAATACTTTAATCGGGGAAGAAAGGAGAACCCGGATTTTGAAATAGGAGACGAAGTATGGTTATCCTCGGTGAACCTCAAGTTAGCTGTCCCCACACGGAAATTAGGACCTAAATTCATCGGCCCTTTCAAAATAAAACGGAAAATCAATCCTGTGGCTTTTGAACTTTCTCTGCCGGATTCGTACAGGATACACCCTGTCTTCCACGCTTCCCTCCTGAAGCCTGTTACTCCTAGTCCTTTCCCGGGCAGGATTGAACCCCCACCTCCACCAGTTCTGGTGGATGGCGAGACGGAATTCGTGGTGGAGAAGATCTTGAGTTGCAGGAAGAGGGGGAGGCAACTCCAGTACTTGGTCAAGTGGGAGGGTTACCCCACGGAAGAAAACTCATGGGAGCCCTCAGGAAATCTGCATGCTCCACGTTTAATTCGGGCCTTCCACACCGAGCATCCAGAGCTGATGGCTAGTTTGGGCGTCCGGAGGCCGCCCCTCGGGGGAGGGCACTGTCAGGAGAACAGGCAGGTTAACACGGTGCGCCGGGTGCCTGTGCGCACGCGCAACGGGACGGCGCTCCGGCGCATGCGCATTCGCGGCTCGGCGCTCCGACGCACGCGCATGCGCACTAGCGCACGCTTGAGCGTTCCAGTGCGTGACAGCGTCACATGACCACTTACAGGTCCTATTTAAGGAAGTGGTTCAGATCAGTCCAGCGCTGGCTTGTCTTCAGCTTCCTGCTTGAACTCTGTTCCTGTTTCCGGTATCCTGATTGATTGACTGCCTGTTTGACCTCGGATCTGCCTCTTTGACCTTGCTGCCTTCTCCTGCTCTTTGACCCCTGGACTGTTTACTGGACTACCCGTTTGCTGCCTCTGGCCCTCTTGAACCTTGCTTGTGACCCGGATTTGTCTACTGTCTCCTGCCCTGAACCTCTGCTAGTGACCCGGATTTACCTGTCTACAGACCTGTACCTGCACCTGTATCCTGGAAGCTTCTCTACGGATTCCTGATCCCAGTACCTGGCTCCTACTCCAGTCCTCATCTTCCGGTTGGGTAGCCTGTGCCTCTTTGTGCCATTCACCCCCTGTCTCACCTCCAGGGGGCGGACTGCGCTCAGTTGCAAGGGTGAACCACTCTCGGCACTTCGGCCTCGGTAAGTACTCTCCTGATATGTTTAAATGCATGTTACTATTTCTTTCCTTACTGATAAAGTAAAGCCAGTTATTCTTATCTCAGCAGTCTGCTTGTGAGTTCATACCCATTACACTTAGAGTATAAGTGATGTTTATATGTGCATAGATACATACCCCTTGACTAACTGTGCCAGAGCGGGTAGAGCAAATTGCCGGGGGTTGGTGGAGCTGCACTCAGGGACCCAAAACAAATCAGCGGCCCTCTTAACTGGGGGTATCGCTACATGTTGATGTCCATATTTTGCTTGAAGATGAGGTCTAGAATGTGACCTGACCCATGTGTGAGAGCCTTTACTAGTTGTTGAAGCCCTAGGTCTTCCAGTTTGTTGATGCAGGTGGTGGCGATGGGGTCTTCGGTGGAATTTGCCCAGAGGTTGAAATCTCTGAGTACCAGAACCTTGTTGTTTTTCAGGGTGTGCGCCGAAATGAATTCCGTGAGTGGTATCGGTAGGTTTGTCTTTGGTCCTCGTGGTCTGTAGCATAGCAGCATGTGGATGGTTTCTTATGGTGTTGTTTGCATCTGTAGAGTAAGTGTCTCCATAAATGTTGCTGTGTTCTGTACCGTACAATTAGTAAATGAATTACTCAAGAAGACTATTGGTTGCTGTAGGTATTACCACTATTAAAAGAAGAACCCCAGGTCGGCCTATAGTACCTTAAAACTCAATGAGTGATAAAATAATGTAGATATCAGTAACCTGTCCCCTTTAAGAGCAATAACAATGATGTTCTAAAAGCAAGGCCTCGCACTATCTTCACTGGCAAGTTGGAGCTCATAAACAAGAATTCCATAACCACTTGCCGACCACCCGCCACAGTTATACTGTGGCAAGGTGACTCGGCTGCGCGATTACCCGTACAGGTACGGTGATTTCTGCACTAGATTCTGTGGGCAGGCATGCACTCGCGCCGATTGCCCAGTGGAGGAGCCAGTCAGAAGGTCCGGCGGACTTAATGTCCGCAGCTCGCAATTGTTCCCCACAGAGAACCAAACGAGGATCTGCCGAAGTAAACAAGGCAGATCTACGTTCTGACATGGTATTACACTGAGATCCTGTCTTTCTGCTATGCAGGAATACGGATCTCTGAGTTGTCCCAGGCAGTCCATCCCCCATACAGTTAGTAAACACACCCATGGAACATAGTTAACCCCTTGATTAACCCTGATGTTAACTCCTTCCCTGGCAGTGTCATTAGTACAATGTCAGTGCATATTTTTAGCACAGAACACTGTAATAATACCACTGGCTCCCAAAAAAGTGTCAAAAATGTCAGTTAGGTGTCCGCCGCATTGTTGCAGTTTTGCTAAAAATCAATGATAGCCGCCATTACTAGTAAAAAATTAAAATAATAATAAAAATGCCTTAAATATGTAGCAGAATACACATTGACCTAAATTGATGAAGAAATTAGCTTTTTTTATTAGGTGTTTTATCGCAAAAAATAAAAAATATTGTTTTTTTTTTTTTCAAAATTGACAGTCTTTTTTTGTTTATAGCGCAAATAAAAAAATACTAGAGGTGATCAAATACCACAAAAAAGAAAGCGCTATTTGTGGGGGAAATAGACATCGATTTTATTTAGGTACAGCGCTGCATGACTGTGCAATTGTCAGCTAAAGTAACGCAGTACCGTATCGCAAAAAATGTCCTGGTCATTAAGAGGGTAAAACCTTCTGAAGTGGTTAATGTGGTAAAGTGATGATGAACAAGGCAGCTGATTCTGTCTTATAGCAATCCTCTGTGTGATCCAGGTACAAGTTGTCTGTGCACGATGTTCAGAGTGTGATATGTATGAAAGTCAATAGAATCTGTGGACAAAGGCCCCCTCACCAATTCTGACAACGTTCGACAGCTCCTGCGGGGGAACGATCAAACGATTCTCCTTGATGCAGAGTGCCCTTCAGGAAGCGGGCAACGTCTGTACCCTCTAGGGCTGGAGCTGTAGGCTGTGTTTCAGGTGGTAGGCTGCGATCCCCTCAAACGGCGGCAAGATAGTGCTCACGTGAGAGGGCTTGAGCCTGTTCTCCAGACCACTTTATAGTCTCTCCCATAATTCTCCACTCTCTTTGCAGTGCAGGCTGGGTTTTGTATGCCTGCCTCTTTAAGAGTCAGTGGGGTCGCTTTGTGATGGGACTTTTAGTCCTGCTGCTGCTGTTTGATGATTGTCTCTCTCTCTCCCTGGCAATAGAGAGACAGGAGAGAGAGCAGAGCAGGTGGATGCCTGTGTGTGTGAGAGAAGAGGGAGGGGGGGGGGGGGATCCACCTCACAGGCACTGACAGACACATTCTCCCTCTCTGCCTGTGTGTGTATTCAATCCGGCAGCAGCCAGCTTGGTAAGGCACCCGCTACAGGTAAAATTTCTGTGGTTTATTTTTTACTTGTGACTCATTAGGGAGATTTCCCTCACTTCCTGTCCCTGTGTACAAGAAATAAGGAGAGCTGTAGTCTCTGGGATAGGAGACTACAGACAGCAATAAAACATTGTAAGAAGGCCTAAATCTTCCTCGTGCTACTAAAAGATGTGTTTTTATTTATGGGCAAGTCACTCCTGGATAGATTTCCCATCACTTTCCACCTTTGCAAGAAGTAATGTCAACTTTTCCCAGCAGAGCTCCAATATAAATGTGCTTGTTGGATCCCCCAGTGTACATAGCACTTGTTCCCATTAAAATTTATACAGGGGTTACCGAGCAGCGTGGTCATATAGTGCAACCCCCCACTGCTATCTCACCATGCAAGGAGACATACTTCTAATGCCACGTACACACGATCGGAATTCCGGCCAGAAAAAGGAAATTGCAGAAAATGCGACCATGTGTAGGCCGAATTTCCGACAGCCAAATATTGAGAGCATGTTCTCAATTTTTCAGACGGAAAGGGTTTCTATCGGAAATTCCGATCGTCTGTAGCAATTCTGACGTCACTGCGTTCTTGACGGTCGGAATTTGGTATGACCGTGTGTAGGCAAGACAGTTTGAGCGGAATTCCGTCTGGAAAACCATCAGAGCTTTTTCCGACGAGAATTCCGATCGTGTGACAGTGCACCAAGGAGTCCTTGCTGTTTAGCCCTGTCCCTCCTCTGCCCCCTTTGTTCTATGAAAAGACTTAGCTGCTGTCAATTGCCAACTAGTTCTGAGATTACTACAGTAGTAAACGGTAGCTTGTGTTTTGAATGATGGCAGCTGGGGAGCAGTGCTGTCATTCACAAAAACACAAGCCAACAGCAACAGCTTTTACACTGGTCTCTCTCAGACAAATAAAGTAGCTGTCAGCTTGTGTTGTTGTCAGATTTGTTTTTTTGTAAATGACGGCACTCCTCCCAGTCCCAAGCTGCCATCATTCAAAACACAAGCTACAGTAATAGCTGGTGAATTGTTTTGTGAATGGCATTGGCTGGGGAGCAGCAATGTTATTCAAAAAGGCACAAGCCAACAGCAACACAAGCCAGCAGCTACTACATTTGTTCAAGAGAGAATAATGTAATAGCTGCCAGTTTCTGTTGTTGTTGTCTTGTGTTTTTTGTGAACAATAGCACTTCTCTAGCCAGCATCATTCACAACACAAGCTACCAGCTACTACTGTAGTAATCTCCTTCAAAGCTGGTGGCTGCAGTAGATTGTGGGCACAGTCTTTTACACTACAAAAGGTAACAGAGGAGGAACAGGGCTAAATGGAAGGAGAGATACAAATGTATATAGGAGGCAGGGGCTGTTGCTTCAGTATTGCCTGTATCTCCCCCATAGGAATGCCCATCATTTTGGCTTCTGCCAGGGGTAAAGCTACAGGCATCACTGACAGAAATAAAAATTACATTTTATTTCTAAACCACAGATTTTACCAGTAACACATGGTATGTTCACTGGTCCCCTGGGAGATTTATCAAGGCTTTAACTTCCGGTGAGAATTCTTCTTTAACTGAATTGCGAGAGAGAGGTGGATGGAGCATGAGTGGGCACACAGCTCATGCTAAACGATTATACGCAGGGGGAAAAAAATAATGATTAGGCAAGGCATTCAGACCTGTCTAAACACTCTTTTGGGGTCCTAAATAAAAACAGAGAAGGAAATTTATCAAAACTGGAGCAGACAGATTCTGAAGCAGCTGTGCATGGCAACCAATTAGCTTCTAACTTCAGCTTAAACAATTCTCATTAACCACTTTCAGACCGGACCAATTTGCAGCCAAAGGACCAGGCCCTTTTTGCGATTCGGCACTGCGTCGCTTTAACTGACAATTGCGCGGTCGTGCGACGTGGCTCCTAAACAAAATTGACGTCCTTTTTTTCCCACAAATAGAGCTTTCTTTTGGTGGTATTTAATCACCCCTGCGGTTTTTATTTTTTTGCGCTATAAACAAAAATAGAGCGACAATTTTGAAAAAAATGCATTATTTTTTACTTTTTGCTATAATAAATATCCCCAAAAAATATATAAAAAAACATTTTTTTTCCTCAGTTTAGGCCGATACGTATTCTTCTACATATTTTTGGTAAAAAAAAAATCGCAATAAGCGATTATTGATCGGTTTTGCGCAGAAGTTATAGCGTTTTCAAGATAGGGGATAGTTTTATAGCATTTTTATTAATAATTTTTTTTTATTAGTAATGGCGGAGATCTGCGATTTTTTTTGTGACTGCGACATTATGGCGGACACATCGGACATTTTTGACACATTTTTGGGACCATTGTCATTTTTACAGCAATTAATGCTATTTAAATGCATTAATTCCTGTATAAATGACACTGGCAGTGAAGGGGTTAACCACAAGGGGGCAGTGTAAGGGTTAAGTATGCCTAGGGGTGTGTTTCTTACTGTGGGGGGGCGTGGCTGTCAGCTAGTGAATGCTGATCTCTGCTCCAATCACAGGGAGCAGAGATCGGCGTCACTAGTTGCTAGGCAGAACTGGGAGATGCTGTTTATCTCGGCATCTCCCGTTCAGCCTTCCCGTGAGACGATCGCGGGGGTCCCCGCGGCGATCGAGTCCGCGGGGACCGCGATCGGACTCACGGGGTCCCGACCGGCGCGGGAGCACGTGGCTCCCGGCGCGCTCCCGATGGCACGGACAGGCTAAAGGAGGGACTTATATATACGCCCTCCTGCCTGTACGTGCCATTCTGTCGACGTATATCGTCGTGCGCCGGTCGGCAAGTGGTTAATATAAAGTGGTTGTAAAGTCTCAAGGTTTTTCAGAAGAAGGAGGTGAAGAAGGTGAAAAACCTTCTGTGCAGCAGCTCCCCCTTCCCCCCCTTTCTAACCTGAGCCCGATTCAATCCAGCAATGTGCACATGCACAGCAGCTCCAGCGGCTGTTTTTCTTCTCATTGAACAGATTGATAGCAGCAGGAGCCATTGGCTCCTGCTGCTGTCCATCAAATCCTGTTACAAAGGAGCTGGGGGCTGGGCTGAGTCAGGCTGTCTGTGTCAATGGATGCAGCAGCGGGGCTCAAAGCAAGCCCGAACGGGTGCCCCTGTGGAAAGGGGAGAAGCCTGGAGAGCCGGTGGGGGTTCCCAGAAGAAGAGGATCAGGGCTGCTCTGGGCAAAAGCATTGCACAGAGCAGATAAGTATAGACATGTTTGTTATTTTCATACAAAAAAAAGTTTTACAACCACTTTAAATTATATTAAACCCTCAGTTTTTTAAGCACTTTCAGCAGTGGATTTAATCATTTACTGAGTATGCATCTTCTTCATCTCTTAATCCTTGCTTATGTTCTTATTTAAGCTGGTGCCATGCCACTGCCCCATGTTTCCTGTTTCAGGGTGGCTCCCTTCTCTTGCAGAATCCTAGGAGCCACTCTTGCATGCAGCCACTAGGGCTGTGCCTCCTTATGCAGTGTGCATCAATAGAAACACACAGCCCTGTTACCTGATGGTAAGGCACTCAATTGCTCCTCCCACTCCCTCCCTTCTCCAATCTAAAAGACTGACTGGAGACTGCACTATTCACTGGTAACTCTTCCCTGTGAAGACTAGAAATTTAGGAAAGCAGCACTATGAAAGCAGCCAACAGCAGTGAAAGTTGCAAACTGCAAGTGCTCAGATAAAAAAAATTAACAAATGCTTTATTGGGGAATGTTTATTTTGTTGTGCTCAATAGTAAGCTGAAAACTCTAATGCCCTGTACACACGATCGGAAATTCTGCCAGCAAAAGTCAGATGTGAGCTTTTGCTTTTTGGTGTGTATGCTCCGGACTTTTGCTGGCGGAATTTCCGCCAGCAAAAGATTGAGAGCAGGTTCTCTATTTTTCCGACGGAAAAAGTTCTGATCGGAAATTCCGATCGTCTGTAGCAATTCGACGCATGCTCGGAAGCATTGAACTTAATTTTCTCGGCTCGTCGTAGTGTTGTACGTCACCGCATTCTTGACGGTCGAAAGTTCAGAGAACTTTTGTGTGACCGTGTGTATGCAAGCCAAGCTTGAGCGGAATTCTGTTGGAAAAACCATCCAAGATTTTTCCGACGGAAATTCCGCTCGTGTGTACGCGACATTAAGGGTTTATACTACTTTAAGTAGCAACATTTCAAGCTGTACAAAGCTTTTTCTCAAGCCTGGACTGCAGTGTAAGAAAGAACTGTGTAAGGTTTAAAAACGTATTTACTACTTATTTTTGATTTTTTTTTATGTTGTATTGCTATTATATGGATTGAATAACAGAGCTATTATAACAAGACTTGATTGAAGTCTCCATTGTGGATTACTTGAGTCAAATGCCTGACAGAAAAGAGCATGAATAAAAGGCTGAATAGAGAGGGAAGACCATGCTAAAGTAAAAAAAACTCACCTCTGGGAAAATAGTGTCTGAAACATGCATCCTCTGCTTCTGCTCACACCATCACTGTGCAACCCACTGCCTAGCAATGGCATTCATTTCTGTGGTGCTATGCCTAAGACCCATTGCAAACAGGGTGTCTAGAAGCACAGTGTGCATCCTGGCATTTTTAGTGCACCCAGAAGGCACAGATTTAGGATCCAACCTTTTCAAAGTCTATGGTAGGCTGCGACTGGACAGGACTAAACGCTGTACTGAGTGGTACCATTATTTAGGGCCCTATTTGTTCATGGAGGAATCACCATCCCAGTACCAGGTGCCCATGTCATTGGCAATCTCTCACTTGTGAATTCAAACTATGAATTATTTCCCAAAGTATTGTTTTCTGATTAGGGCTCTCACTTCTATAGCCATGTACAGGGCTGCTGATAAGACAGTACAGCCAGCCCTCCTGTACTGGGTCTGTGCCTGATCAGTTAAAAAGAGGGGCCCAGGCACCTGCTGAGTAGGAGGGCCATCTGTACTGTCTTATTGCAGACACTGATCCTCTTCTGCCCCCTGCAGTGCTGCCAGCCTCTCCTCCTCTTTCTCCCCCTGGCTACAATTCAATGGGATTGGTTCTAGCACATGCGTCCCTTCCGTATGCTGTCAGGGCCCCCCCATTGTGCCCCTTTCCCCTGCATTGCTGCTGACTTCCCCTCTCCCCCGCTGGCAGCTGCTGCGGGCACACAGGGGGATGTTTCAGGATGAAGAGCAGGGCAAGGGATTAGTAAATATGTAATTTACTGGCCCCTTCCTTTCCTGAATGAATACAGTGAGCGATCGGTACCAATCACTCCTGTGTCCATTGATTACTGAAGCATAGTAAACTGTGTTTACTATGCTTCCGTTTGTGAATTTGCAGGCTTCCTATTCATTCAATCTGTGCAGGTGAGGCTGCAGAGAAAGGGACTGATAAATCTATGTCAGTTTCAGCCGGGGGGGGGGGGGGGGGCGTATGTATGATATGAGGCCCATGATTTCTAACAGCTGCATGTATCCATCTTCTAGACTGCTGGAAATATTAACGCTAGGTTCACACCTGTGTGTTTTGCAGTTTGCAGAAACGAACTACAGTCCATAAACGTTTCCTATGGCGCACGTTCACATTTATGTGTTTTTCAGCTGGTGCATTTTTGGAAAGGGTCAGGGACTTTTTCCCCGTAGCATATTAATGGGTTTTAAAATGCATTTCTCTTTTCCTCCATAACAAACTGTGTATAGCTGTTTTTTTTTTAAAGAGGTTGTAAACCGCCACTGTTGTAAAAAAAAAAAAAAAACTGCAGGGTAATGACATAATGTGCTGGTATGTTTAGAGGAACCGATACGCTAGCTAAGAGATAGATTGTTATACCAACCAATAAAAGCGGATCCAACTTTACAAAGTTCTCAATATGTTTTAATAATGCAAAGGAGAGAAGTTTAGAAAGGTTATCGATGTAAAAAATTAGGAGAGGAGCTTTTTCCACAGTTACCATGTAAACCAGCCTGGTATTTTTTTTAACCAAAAATTCATAAAGATCCAGAACAGGCCTTATGCCGCGTACACACGAGCGGAATTTCCTTCCGAAAAATCTTGGATGGTTTTTCCGACAGAATTTCGCTCAAGCTTGTCTTCCATACACACGGTCACACAAAAGTTCTCGGAACTTTCGACCACCAAGAACGCGGTGACGTACAACACTACGACGAGCCGAGAAAATTAAGTTCAATGCTTCCGAGCATGCGTCAAATTGTTTCCGAGCATGCGTGATTTTTTGCACGTCCGAATTGCATATAGATGATCGCATTTTCGGATGGAAACTTTTCCCGACCGAAAAATAGAGAACATGGTCTCAATCCTTTGCTGGCTGAAATTGCGCCAGCAAAAGACCAATGGAACATACACACGGTCGCATTTTCCGACAAAAAGATCTCATCTGAGTATTGCTGGCGGCATTTCCGATCATGTGTACGCAGCATTAGATAAAACTTTGACATGAGGCCCCATTCACGCCCATAATGGGAAAAATAAGCTCCAGAAGTCTTATGCCGCGTACACACGGTCGGAATTTCCGATGAAAACAGTCCGATGGGAGCTTTTCATCGGAATTTCCGACCGTGTGTATGCCCATCGGTCTTTTTCTGTCGGAATTTCCGACGGACTTTGGATTGAGAACCTGTTCCTAATTTTTCCGACGGAAAACCTTTCTATCGGATTTTCCGATCGTGTGTATGCAATTCCGACACGCAAAATTCCGACGCATGCTCGGAAACAATTCGACACATGCTCGGAAGCATTAAACGTCCCTTTTATAGTGCCGTCGAACATGTTGTATGCCATGGTGTTATTGACCATCGGAATTTGGTGTGACCGTGTGTAGGCAAGGCAGTTTGAGCGAAATTCCGTCGGAATTCCGATGGGAAAACCATCAGAGCTTTTTTCGACGAGAATTCCGACCGTGTGTACGCGGCATTAGGTTACGCAAGAGGTGAATGTGACAGGGTTCTTAACGCTACCTGCGCACAGCAGCGTTACAGTGTCCTGTCACCTCTAAAATAAAGTCACGCTGCAGTAACCTTCAGGCCCCAGTGCAAAAAAACATGAAGTGCCCCCCCCGGACCTGAGCCTGCTTGGGGCCCTTTACTCCCATTTACTCTATTATAATCCAGCAGTGGAACCCTTTCACATGTTCTGCAGCGTGCCCCCTTCCTGCCCTTGCATTAGATCCCCCCTTACATCAGATTTCCCAGTATTCCCAGAGCCCCCTTTACATTAGCGATACCCTTTACAGTACATCAGAGTCAGCAGGGTTTGCCTTACGGTGCAAGCGGGAACTCTGTGGACCCTGATGTAAAGGTGACCTCTGTGGACCCTGATGTTAAGGGAAATGTTGTAGACTCTGGTGTAAGAGGTTCTTTGACCAACAGAGCCCCCCCCCCCCCCACATCAGAGTTTGCAGAGTTCCTCCTTACCTCAGAGTCTGTAGAGTTCCCCTTGCACTGTAACTCTGTAACGTGCAGTTCTGGAGAGTTTGACTCGGGCTCGACAGGGATTGGCTTGAGCGAGGGTTCCGCTGGTAAGGTGTGCAAGGGGTGCGCGGGGGGAGAAGAAGCTCGGGGACAAGCAGCCTGAGCACAGCAGCGTTAGGGTCCCCTGTCCCTCAAAACTATGGTAATGTGTTAGGCTAATTAGGCAACCATGAGGCTCCTGTGAGTGCGAGGCCTTTGCCCAATTGAAGAGCCACCTCTGATGACCGATTACATTGGTGGTGGGGTCATGTACAGATCCAATGTTCAGGTACCTTGACCACATTCTGAGGTATTTAATAGCTCACAGTCTGTTGTACTTACAGGATGATAGAGATGCTTTAAGGAGATAGGAACATTTTGTCCCATGAAAGATGATGAACTAGCCACAATTAATGTGTGAGTTTGCGATAGGGATTATGGCCATTAAGGTATTGGTCAGTATAGGATTTGACTGGGATCATGTGCCACTTGTGGGTGAGTGTTGAAGTGATGTCAGTTACAGAAATCTTACAAAACTCCTATTTTAACCTTTAGTTAAGCAGCCCAATTAACCCATTCACCTTCTTCTCCCCTTAGCTATTATCTCTTTCATTGCATGAGCCCTTTTTTTAATTCTTTGCACAATGTTAAAATGCACATTTTAGGCCTGAAGACTACGTAAAACCCCCAAAACATGATATATTGTCTGGGATAATGATAAATAGTGGGCACCTTCTCTTGGTCTTAACCTACCCAAATACTTTTGTTCCAAAAAAACATTAATGCAACATAACATAACAAAAATAGTGTGTACATAACACTGCACAGTTAACAAAAAAATTAAATAAAGGTAAGGACGCTTCATATCCTAATGACACCACACAACATGAAAATCCTAAATTCAAATGTGGTCAGTTTGTACTTTCCATTTCCAACACTTTGCTCATATAATAAAGTTCTTTCAGTGTCTTTCCACTCGCTTCTGTAACTTTAAAAATGTGCTCCAACACGTGCTCCACACTTATGCACTCACCATCGTAACTTGTCCCCTTAAATGGCCTGGTTCCAAGTACCATCCACTCCTCTCTCCCAGGAAAAGCAATGACTCTCATAGTGTGGTATTTATTGCATGCAAGTGAGTAAACACCATGAAATCCAAAAATATTACACTCACATTAAAAGGTGCTCAGTACCATGGCACCAATACAAATAGCCCAACGTGTATTGTTGTCACAGTGTGCTCTGAGAGCCTCAGGAGGCGAAAAAAAAAACTAACACTGATCAAAGTAGAAAGTGTGTTTTACTTTTTACGTCTCGCCTACAAAGTGCATAAAAAAAACAAACAATAATTATGCAAGATAATATCACCAAGAAAAGCAAAATAAAACAATATATGTATCACTTTACACTTAAGTAATGAAAACATTTTTGCCAAATAAACATGTCTATAGTCATGGGCGTAGATAAGTGGGGGTTTGTGGTGTCTGAACCCCCCCCCCCCCCCAAAGCAGAGTTATGTTTGTGGAAAAAATGGGAGCTTTTCACTTGTCCCCATCGTAATTGTCAATGGATGGGAGCAAGGCAAGCTCCTGTATTGATCCAGCCACTGCCGCTGTCAGCCTCCCCCTCCTCCCTCCACAGCAATTTAGATCTCGGCTCAGGCGGGGGGCGGGGCACTCCGCTGACATCTCGGGTCCGCTCGGGTGGGATGCTCATCAAACATTGCAGGTCGGCAGGGCGCTACACTTGCATCTCAGGTCGGCTCGGATGGCCCGCTCCGCTGACATCTCGGGTCAGCTTGGGCGGGGGGGGGGGGGTGCTCATCTGACATTGCAGGTCGGCTCGGGCGGGGCGCTCCGCTGACATCTCGGGTTGGGGGCAGGGCGCTCGGACACTGTGTAGTGACACAAAGGCGCTTTTTTCACTAATTTCAAATATACTGCAAGGAGGGGGAGCAAATAGGATCAATTCCTACCCTCAGTGCCCTGGACTGCAGAAGAAAGTTAAAGTCAGTGTATGACAGCTCCACACCACAGACTGCCCTGCCATCTGCTGGAAAGAATCTGCAGGGGGTCACTTATGTAAGAGGGGAGTAGGGACCCTAAAAAAAGGGTAATCCGTCCGCAGTCTCTGATTATCTCCTGTAATCCGTCTACAGTCTCTGATTATCTCCTGTAATCCGTCCACAGTCTCTGATTATCTCCTGTAATCCATCCACAGTCTCTCCCCAACAGCCCTTAAGCCCCTCCCACAATATTTTTTGCCCACACACACTTTTTTTGCAGCGCAGGTTGTTCTCTGCTTGGCATAACCCTCATTTTCAAGTTCAAAGGTATGTTTTGTATGTATGGAGCACAGTACCACTTCTCTTGTCTGGTATACTGGGTTAAGATCAGTGAGTGTACTGCCTTCCACAAGATGGTGCCCATTTGCACCTGCCCAGTAAGACTGACTATTACAGTGCACCATCCTGTGATAGCTACTCCAATGGCTGATAGCACTGACAGCTGTGTTCTGGTGGGTGATCCCCCTGTCAGAACACAATAACACAGTGGGGAAGATCGCTGTATGCGTTAGTACAGTGATCTGTGTGGTCAGAATGAAAAAAAAAAAAGCCGACAGTGTGTACCAGGCCTTAGACTGGACCTTAGCCAACCTCACTGCAACGTTCATAAAAACTGGAAGAAGGCAAAACTGAAATCAGGTTCATTTTTCAAGAGGATCTGAGAAAATAGAATTAAGGATGTGGTGGCTTAATATAAGCAACACATTGTTTTTCCTTTTTCCAGTCTTTATGAATTTAGTTCAATTTGTTTTACTTTAAAAAACTTTTACTTTGTACCTGCTACTGAAAAAAAAATTAAAAAATTATATTATATTAAATTAAAATTATATATATATTATATTATATTAAAATTATAGTAGAAATGTAAAAATTGCTCTGGCCCAAAAGAATATACAGGTGTGAAAGCTGAAGTTTTTTAAAATCGTGCTTACCATTTATTCATTAGTTATCAGTGAGTAGGAGGAGCTGCAGTTGGGACGTCAGTGGCTCCAGAATATTCTAATTTATTTCTGGCAATCTGTGAAAAAGGACGAATATAGATTATGTGCAAAATCCTTATATGAATTATATAAAATGAGGTCAAAGTACATCGATAATGCTCTAATAGTATGGCCGGCTATTAAAGACATTCAATAGCATTGATACTAACAGGCCTTACCATTTGAGTATGGCGGTATAAAATCTGCATTTGTAATTACTATTGAAAATAAAGCCATAATAAAAAGGTTCCTAAAAAATGAAAACTGCTTCAGACTCACTCCTACATCATGGGAAGTTTTCATCCCGATCATGTTAAAAGATCTGTTTCATACAGTCACTTTGAACTTGTGGTAGATTACACAAGGCAGGCAACAGATTCAAAAATTCAATTTATAGTGAGAGGTTACAAGGAGATGTAAAAAAAAAAAAAAAAAAAAAGCACAAATAAAAGCCCAAGAAAGAGATCAGGACAACTAGTTTATCCAAAATGAAAAGAATAAAGAAAATGGAAATAGGTTTATCTCTTAGATATTGACCAATGACAACCAAGATTCAGGAAGTAATTTGTGATAACTGCCATATACTGCAGCAGAATTAAAATATGAAAAAAAAACACTGCCTATAATAACTTTCTCAAAAATGTAAAACAATTAAAGTGCTTCTAAAGGCTCAAGGTTTTTTACCTTAAAGCGGTTGTATACCCTTAATTTTAACTTGCACCTACAGGTAAGCCTAGATTAAGGCTTACCTGTAGGTACAAGAAATATCTCCTAAACCTGCACGGTTTAGGAGATATTTGCAAAGAACGTTTTACAACGTTGTCTGTGGCGCGGTGCATTTACAGGGTTAATCCCCATTCACAACTATGGCTCGCCGCAGTTGAAGTGTCCCGCGCGCATGCGTGGAGCGACGTCTTTGCTGCTCGGGCCAATCACAGCGCCGAGCGGCGATACCCAGAAGGGTATCTGTGGAGAGATGGATGCGGCTGGAGGGGGAGAAGAGGACGGCGTCGGGGGCCCTGATCTAAGGTAAGTGATGCATAATGAGCTAGTATGCTAGTCATACTAGCTCATTATGACTTTGTCTTGCAGGTAGTTTAAAAAAAAACCCGACCAAAAACGGGTATACAACCACTTTAATGCATTCTATGCATTAAGGTTAAAACCTTCTGAGTGCAGCTTCTCTGCAGCTTCTCCTAACACTTACCTGATACCCATCTTGATACAGCAATGTGTATGAGTACAGCAGCTCTCCCTCTCCTCATTGGCACATGTAGCAGCAGGAGCCATTGGCGCATGTAGCAGCAGGAGCCATTGGCGCATGTAGCAGCAGGAGCCATTGGCACCTGCTGGTGTCAATGACAGCCAATCAGCCAATGAGAAGATAGCAGGGGGCAGGGCAGAGTCATGCTCTGTGTGTGAATAGACACACAGAGCATGGCTCGGGAGCGAGCCTGCTTGGGTGCCCTCATAGCAAGAGGCTTTTGGGGGCACTCGGCAGGGAGGAGGCTTGGGGCTGCTCTGTGCAAAACCATTGCACAGAGCAGGTAAGTATAACACGTTTGTTTGTATATTTTTGTTTTGAATTATTTCCTTTAGAATCACTTTAAGGTCACATAAGTGAATGTAACAGGGCCAAAACACTTTTTTGTGATGTAAATCTGTGTGTGTTTGCACAATATGTGTGTTAGTGTGCTGCTATATGGCGCCTTAATGCACTAAGGCAGCTCTGATGCACATGCATTGCAGCGCACCACCACAGTAACATACCAACGTGCGTTGTGGTGCACTGCATCAGAAAAAGTGAACAGACTTGATGCAATGCAAAGTGTGAATGAACCCAAAATGTGATTCATCTTATATATGTCCCCATATGAGTTGCTCAGTTAGGAAAACATATACGGTACATTAGTAGTTTGAATACTTGTAGGACAAAAATTGTTGCCTACAAATAATGTGCCCTTGTGGGTTTTATTACATCAGATGATGCAGGAACATTTTATATCAGTCACTTCAAGGATAGGCGCTCCAAGATTTAAAGGGGTTGTAAAGGTTAGTTTTTTATTTTCTAAATAGGTTCCTTTAAGCTAGTGCATTGTTGGTTCACTTACCTTTTTCTTAGATTTCCCTTCTAAATGTTTTTTTTTTCTTTGTTTTCTTTGTCTAAATTTCTCACTTCCTGTTCCTCCTCAGTAAGCTGTTCTGGCTGACTAAACACCACTCGGATGATGGTGTGAAGTTTACTGAGGAGAAACAGGAAATGAGAAATTCAGACAAAGAAAAAAAAACATTTAGAAGGGAAATCGAAGGAAAAGGTAAGTGAACCAACAATGCACTAGCTTACAGGAACCTATTTAGAAAATTAAAAAAAGGACCTTTACAACCCCTTTAAAGTATGTTAGAGAGAAACATGGAGGCCAAAATGATATTGTGGGCTGACTGCAACCAGACCTGTTAGAATAAATTATAAAAACAAGCTAGTCCGTAAAAGTGTGTTAATTGCAGAATATACAAGATATTACATGAGCAATATTTTATTATTAATTTATTGCAGTGCTATATCTGTAACTGCAATATAAAAGTGTAACAATTGCTGTATAATTTATAAGCATGCCCTCCAATTGTACCTATTGTCTCTGTACAGTACGGGTTTTTAAATATGTCTCTTTCTACAGCATGCATCAGTCTGTACTGGTGTAACAAAAGGTAATATTTCTGATTGCAGAACTCTTTTTCTTCCACAAGATGGCAGGAACAAGTGTGTTTTGTTTAGCTTGTGACTGACTTTAACCACTTGACCTCCGGAAGGTTTTACTCCTTTTATTACCAGAGCATTTTTTGCTATTCAGCACTGCGGTATTCAACTGGCAATTGCGCAGTCATGTAACACTAATGAATAGAAATTTTATCTTTTTTTTTTTTTTTTTTTTTACACAAATAGAGCTTTATTTTGGTGGTATTGGATCACTCCTGTTTTTTTCATTTTTTGCACTGTAAATTGAAAAAGACTGAAGCTGGGTTCACACCTATGCAAATTGGATGCAGATTTCCCTGCATCCAATTTGCATAGAAGGAAAATGTGACTGGCTCTTTATGGAGCCAGTTCACATATCTCTGGGACGGCTGCGGAGCGCACTGTGTGTCTTTGGCTCCGTTTCAGGGCTGAATTCAGGCAAAGATTTGGCCCCGATTCATCCCTGAAATGGAGAATCAGGGCCTATGTAATGCGCGGCCGGTTTAGGTGTGAAAAGTTTTTTTAAAAGATAATACCGGACATCGGAGGACAATTTTAATAGGAGACTTGAGTGTTATAATAACATTTTAAATGCTTGTGAAAGGTTCTAAAAAAAAAAAAAAAAAAAAAAAAAATTGAGATTGTAGTTGGAAATTCGCTTTAACCTTTTTTTGGTTAATTCTCCTTTAACCACTTCCCACCCGGCCAATGTACATATACGGCCGGGTGGGAGCCGTCTACTTCTGATCGGACGTTCCGGAACGTCCTTCAGAAGTAGAGGGATCGCGCGCGTGCCCGCGCAGCGGCGCGATCCCGATGTGGCCATGTCACCCGGATATGGCTCGCTGATTGGCCCTCCTGATCACATGACGGCCGTGTCGAATCACAGCCGTCATGTGATGTAAACAAACAGCCGGTTGCTAGGCAATCGGCTTCTCCTCTCCTCACACGGAAGTCGTCGGTGAGGAGAGCGGATCGCTGCAGCCGGCTGGTGATCAGTGAGTATGAGCTGTTTTTTTTTACTCACTGATCACCAGTAGTGTCCACAAAGTAAAACACACATGTCCCCAAATAATAAAAAAAAAACACATGTCCCCCACATATGTCCCAGTAAAATAACATGTGCCAATGATTATCTGCACACATATGTCCGTGATCACCTTCACACATATGTACATGATCATTTGCGTACATATGTCCGTGATCACGCGAACCAATTATTATACACTTAACGGAATTTTTTTTACTAAAAACATGTAGCAGAATACATTTTGGCTTAAATTTATGACAAAATTTGATTTTATTGGATTTCTTTTAAAAAAGAAAGGAGAAAATATTGTTTTTTTTCAAAATTTCCGCTATATTTTCGCTTATATCGCAAAAAACAAAATGATAAAAAATTCATTTGGTTACAGCATTGCATGACCGCGCAATTGTCATTGAAAGTGTGAGAGCGCTGAAAGCTGAAAATTGGTCTGGGCAGGAAGGGTGTTTAAAGGGGAGTTCCAGGCATTTTAAAAGTCAGCAGCTACAAAAAGTGTAGTTGCTGACTTTTAAAAAAAATGACACTTACCTGTTCCACGGTCCAGCGATGCGGCCGAACGGGGTGTCGCTCCTCTCCCCCTCCTCTCGTCGGCGCCGCCATTTCCACTCTGGGCACCCGGCCGTGACAGCTTTCCTCTTCACGGCCGGGCACGCACGGCGCATGCGTGAGCCGCGCTGCGCTCCCGTAATGGATAGGCGATCTCCTGGGACCTGTCACGTGTCCCAGGAGATCGCCTAGAGGGAGGAGTCGCCTAGGCGGAAGGAGGAAGTGGGACAGGAAGTCCCCCTCCTAATGAAGCCCCACTCCCCCCCCAAAAAAAATTACATGCCAAATGTGGCATGTAAGGGGGTGAGGAGTGGTTAAAGCTGGAGTTCCATTTTTAAGTGGAACTCCACTTTAAGTGCACAGTAAGCAAGTGGTTAAGGGGGTGTGTCCTATGCCTACATATGTTTGCTAATAGGTGTCCCTCATTCCTATCTCAAAATGTTGGTATATATATATATATATATATATATATATATATATATATACACACACACACACATATACACACACACACACACACTTTATAGGAATGGGCGGCGCTGTCTCACTTTCATCACACTATCTGGGTATAGGTAGTTAGCATCCCTAGCTCATAAAACTAAAGAGTATTATTGGGCACGGCCACCCTTCTTCCTGTAATAACACACTTTAACTAATAACAGCACCTAGAACTCTACACACCCCAGACAAGTTTCTTTTGCCCATGTAAAACATGGCGGAAGTTGTACTTCCAATCACGTGGGTGCGTCAGCAGCGCCGGGACGCAGAGACGAGGCGGGGGGAATGACGTAGTGCTGACGCCGTGCCCGCAGAGTTTGGGAGGTTGTTCGCTTGTTTCGGGCGATGGAGGATGAGGTTTTGGAGTTCTTGAGGCAGAACCGGGAGACGGCAGCATGGCTGGAAGGGGTGCGGGGGGTGTGTGAGTCGGACAAGCTATGGCTGTCCCGGAGAGAGTTCATTCTGCGGAACCTGGAGGACTTCTGCGGGCCCGGGCAGCCGCCACCACCGCCCGACTCCAACCACCGGGGACTGGACCGGCTCCTCGCCTACTCCATGGTGTGGGTCAACCACATCTTCACCGGGTGCCGGTATGTATGTGTATGTAGAGGGCGGGGCCCGCCGGGCTGGGCGCCAATGAACAGCTGTGTCCTCAGATTAGATGTCATTGGGGCCCATTCACACCTGTGTGATCCAACAGCGCATGTTTCTTTATGTGTGATTAACCACTAAGAGCAGGATTTTCTGACACTTTTTGTTCACAAGTTTAACCAATTCAATACCGGGCATTTTCACCCCCCCCCCCCCCCCCTCCTGCCCAGGCCAATTTTCTGTTTTCAGCTCTGTAACATTTTGAATGACAATTGTACAGTCATGCTACGCTGTACCCATATTCTATCTCCCCCCCCCCCCCCCCCCACAAATAGAGCTTTCTTTTGATGCTATTTGACCACCTCCTGTGATTTTTATTTTTTGCGATATAATCAAAAGCAGAGCGACAAGTTTGAAAAAAAAAAAAAAAACTTTTTTTTTTTTTGCTTTAATATCCCCAATTTAAAAAAAAAAAAAAAAAAAAAAAATCCTCAGTTTAGGCCGATATGTATTCTACATATTTTTGTAAAAAAAAAAAAATAAAAAAAAACACAATAAGCGTATATTTTGCTTGCGCAAAAGCGCCTACAAAATAGGGGATAGATTTATGGCATTTTTTTTTTTTTTTTTACTAGTAATAGCGGCGATCTGACTTTTTTTTTTTTTTTTTTTTTTTATCGTGACATTGCAGCGGACATTTCAGACAGTTTTGACACTATTTTCTATTTTGGGACCGTTTACATGGCGATCAGTGCTATAAAAAATGCACTGATTACTGTATTGATGACATTGGCAGGGAATGGTTTAACTAAATGTGAAAAAGTGCAGCGCTCAGAAAAATGAGATAAAAAATGAGATAAAAAAACTTGACCAATAACGGTAAAGGTGAGTGAATCAAGTCCTATTCCATGTGAATGGATACTGGTACTTGCGACAGTTTGAGTGCATATAAACTTATAAACAACTTAATTACAGTGCAAACCTAAACCAAATGTGTTGATATATGTTAAATACATAAACTAACATTTGCAAAAAAATATGTGAATACCCAAATCTATAAGTTCAAACACATAAGTGCATCCAAATCGCATGCAGTGAAAAACGCAAAAAGATCAATCAGAATAGTCAGAGTCCTCAGTACTGAATATTGAGTACATAAACTAACATTTGCAAAAAAAATATATGTGAATACCCAAATCTATAGGTTCAAACAGATAAGTGCATCCAAATCGCATATAGTGAAAAACGCAAAAAAAACAACAATCAAACAGAGTCCTCAGTGTTCAGTAGCCTTTGACAGTCTCCTACACAGAGCGCTTCTGAGTGTAATAAGATTTTCTTAAAATTGACCTCGCAGTTCCCTTCAAGAGATATAAAGTAAGAAAAGGAGGCTTACCAGATGTCTGGTCTTTACCGCATATATCCCATCAAACGAGGTTCCAGGTACAGCGAATCAGCTGGGCTATTCCTCGCTCATCAGAGCGTGCATCAGGCTCCACCAAGTGCCTATATACCCCCTCTGGGGGGTCCGATCAGAGTCCCGCAGGGATAATGGGAATGGTTTAACACTAGGACGATGAATGGGTTAAATGTGTTACCTAGGGAGTGATTCTTACTGTGGGGGGAGGAGGAGACCAATTGGTGTTCATACTTATTATGAACACATCTGTCTCCTCTCCTGACAGGACGTGGATCTGTGTCCTGATCTGTAATGAGCGATCGCGGGTGCTCGGCGGACATTGTGGCCGCTGGGCACACGCATTGGCTCCTCGGTGGTTCAAGTGTTTGCCCCCAATATCGCCGGGAAGCCGAGGACATCATGACGTCCGCCCAGGATATGAGATCCCATCTGCAGACGGTAGGGAAGTGGTTAAACCAGTATTTTTTTACTAGAAAAGTGCTTATTAAACCATCCCCCCAACATTATACTTCCCTTTTTTTTTTCTCAGCAACCATTGGGAATAAAATGGCGATCGTTGCAATTTTTTATGACACACCGTATTTGCGCAACACTTTTGCCAACAACATTTTTAATTTAAACGCCTTTACAGGTTACCTCTTTAGAGTTAGAGGAGGTCTAGCGATAGAGCAATAATTCTAACGTTTGTGGCAATACCTCGCGTGTGGTTCCAATACAGTTTACAGATGCATGCATATGCTTCTGTGCATGAGCAACATGCTGCTTTTTCCTATACAGAACTGTACTGGAATTCAGTAAAAAGCATTAAAGAAATGAATCGGACCCCGGTACAGTGGGGAAAAAACATCTGTAATGCATCCGGGAACACATCAGAAACGCACTAATCTGGAGAATGTTTTTGCAGTGTGAACTGGCACAAGACCAGGCTTTTTTCTGACAGTTTTAACATGCATGTAAAAATCATGTATTTTTTGCTAGAAAATTATGAATATATATAATAATTATTTTTTTTTTTTTTTTTTTTTTTTTATCACTTCCATACCGGGCCATTGTAAAATGACGCCGGCAGGAAAATCTCCCTCTGGGTGGACGTCATATGATGTCCTCTGGTTTTGCGGCAATCGGGAAGGAGGCGTGTCCCCTGGACATAGCCCATCCCCGAACAGGGTAAAGAGCCAATGAAATGCTGTGTGTGAGAAATAACTTATGAGAATTTTGGCTAAAAAAAAAAAATAAAATTCCCAAGAATTGTGGGAAAAAATTACAACTTCAAAAATACACTATACCTCTTACTAAATACAAAATAGGAATAGAAAAAAGAGGGCGCACCAGCCTTGTGCATTATCCTTAGATGAGTTTATTAACCACTTTAACCCGCCCATGTACATATGACGCCCACAAGGTGGATCTCCCATCCTGGGTGGGCGTCATGACGTCCTCTCATTCCCGGCCGCCTGGGGGGCGCGCGCCGCGGCGTCGCTCGGGACCAGGTGCGAGTGCCCGGCGGCCGCAATGTCCGCCGGGCACCCGCGATTGCCCGTTAAAACAACGGGACCATGGAGCTGTGTGTGTAAACGCACAGCTCCACGTCCTGTCAGCGGAGAGGAGACCGATCATGTGATCCCAGTTTGGAGGATCACTGATCGGTCTCCTCCCCTTGAGTCCCCTCCCCCCACAGTTAGAATCACTCCTATAGGGAACACATTAACCCCTGCAGCGCCCCCTAGTGTTAACCCCTTCCCTGCCAGTCACATTTACACAGTAATCAATGCAATTTTATAGCAACGATCGCTGTGTAAAAATGTGTCAAAAGTGTCCGAAGTGTCCGCCGCAATGTCGCAGTCACGAAAAAAAATCGCAGATCGCCGCCATTACTAGTAAAAAAAAAAAATGCAATAAATCTATCCCCTATTTTGTAGACGCTATAACTTTTGCGCAAACCGATCAATATACGCTTATTGCGATTTTTTTTTTTTTTTTTTAACCAAAAATATGTAGAAGAATACGTATCGGCCTAAACTGAGTAAAAAAAAATAGTTTTTTTTTTTTAAAAAAAAATGGGATATTTATTATAGCAAAAAGTAAAAAAAATATTGTGTGTTTTTTTTTTTTTTTTTTTTCAAAATTGTCGCTCTTTTGTTTATAGCGCAAAAAATAAAAACCCCAGGGGCGATCAAATACCACCAAAAGAAAGCTCTATTTGTGGGAAAAAAGGACGTCAATTTTGTTTGGGTGTAACATCGCACGACCGCCCAATTTTTAGTTAAAGTGACGCAGTGCCGAATCGCAAAAAGTGCTCTGGTAAGGAAGGGTGTAAAATGGCCCGGCGCTGAAGTGGTTAAATAAGAATATAAAAAATACTCACAAACGTGAAACAAAACGCAATGTAAGAAGCCTTTAGGTAAGGGCAATCGGTCTGACGGCCACAGTCTCCAAATAGTGAGAGAGGACACAAAGACCACAGCTAGTTGATGCGTTTTGAAGGATAACCTTCTTCCTCAGAGCCTTTTTTTTTTTTTTTTTTTAACTGCTAGGATAGGCAGCAAGGCCTGAGACATTATCCATTTCGAACTGTAGATCACCTGATCAACATACTTGTGTGCAAAAGTGTTTGTTTTCTACTCTTAATAAATACCTTGGACTGTCTTCTTTCCAAAAAGGGGTCATTTGGAGGGTATTTGTACTGTGCTGACATTTCAGGGCCTCAACAAATGAGATAGGTTGTTAGTACATCAGGTGTGATCAATTTTTAATGATTGCCACCACAGCTTGTAGACTATAACTTTCACACCAAAATAATATACACTAATTTGGGTTATTTTTACTAAAGATTTGTAGCCGTATACATTTTGGCCCAAATTTATGAACAAAAATTACCTATTTGTTTATATTATAAAATTTAGCAAAGTCATTTTTTTTTTTTTTTCACTAATTGCAAAAAATAAAAAAACCCCAGTGGTGATTAATTACCACCAAAAGAAAGCTCTGCTTGGTCTGGGCAGGAAGGGGGGATAAGTGCCCTATATTGAAGTGGTTAAAGAAGAGGCCTTGGAGAATAAAATGAAGGGTGTTGCAATTTTTGTATGTCACATGGTATTTGTGCAGCAGTTTTTCAAAAACAATTATTTATTTTTTGGAAAAAAAAAATGCACTTTAATTTTAAATGCACAAAAACACAACATAGTACACAATTGTTTGTATTACACAGAGTAAATGGATGCCAAACATGTCATTAAAATAACAGGTGCTCTTTAAATGTTAGGACTTATTCTTGCTGGTAGTTTCAATCTTTAATATTTTCAAACAAAATGAAGGTTTCCTATTAAGAATAAAAAGCTGTCAGGTTGGTAAAATGGCGATATAGGAACTGATTGTAGGTTAATCGCACATCATTGGGAAAACTACTCACATTTATTTAAAACAATAACATTGCCAGTGCATGTTATCTCAGCTCACTGATCTTGGATTCATTGAATGAGTTTACCAAAAATGTAAATATATCAGAAGATACAGCCTCATGCTCTATTTCATGCTGAATAAACGAAATTATTAGTTTTCTATTTAAGATACATTATCTTTTAGATTTTTACTCCAAAAGCGTTTTATCAAAATACATTTGATAAAAATCTGTGGTGTTTTTTTATTTATTTTTTTAGACACTTTCCAGGGTGGATATGTCCACGCTACATGGTCCCACAGTGTGTATGAATGTAGCCACACTCCAATACTTGCTCCTGACATGGATTAGAATTTGACATGACAGCACTGTAAAACCAGGTTAGACTATGCATAGTGACAAGAATTAAAGCGTCACTCCCATTCCTAACACTGCCACCCACACAGCAATGCTCGGCCACACCCACAGTCTACAGAGCAAAGGCAGGTCCAGGAACAGAGCAAGCATACCTGCACAGTAGGAGTGCCAGCACCGTGCCTAATGGGGACATTTAGTTTTAGTATGAAAGTGATCGCAGTTAACAGTCACTGCTCGTTCTTCATTTTAACTGGATGCAAAAGAAAAAAAAAAAACAAAGCGTGAAGGTATTTATGGGGATTTCAAAATGTTAAAACCTAGTTCTGGGCACTATTATACACCACTGGCTGAGATGCCCATTTGGTTGTGATGGTTCAGTGGCACTTTAAGACCCCTTTCACACCGAGCCCTCCGGGCGCCAGAGGTAAAGCGGCGCTATTTTTAACGCCGCTTCAATGGCGTTTTGGAGGTGCTATTTGGCTGCTATCGGCCAAAAAGGGGTTAAATCGGCAGTATCACAGCGCTGTCCCATTGTTTTCAATGGGCAGGAGCGGTGTATTCACCGCTACTCCACCGCTGCAACGTAACTCCTGGCAGGACTTTTTGTGACGCCCTGCCAGCGCAGTGCCCCAGTGTGAAAGCATTCTGGCTTTTTACAGGCGCTATTTTTAATGCTGCAGCGACCTGAAAAACGCCTCGTGTGAAAGGGGTCTAATAGTACTCTGTATATAGCCCTGTTTTTTTTTTTTTTCTATTTATTTTTAAATCTTGGTTATTTTTTCTTCCAGCTATCCACCTCTTGTTATGGAAAAAGCTCTTAAAATGGCTGAAAATATAAAGGTCTCTGATGCACCTGTCCATACAACTCGTGATGAACTGGTTTCCAAGGTGAAGAAAAGAGGGATTACAAGTAGCAATGGTTAGCAGAACATAGATGTACACTTGAGGCATTTCC
Organism: Lithobates sylvaticus; assembly: GCA_028564925.1. Lineage (NCBI taxonomy): Eukaryota > Metazoa > Chordata > Amphibia > Anura > Ranidae > Lithobates > Lithobates sylvaticus. Next base: position 633,086,580 of record CM053026.1, read on the forward strand.
TATACAGTTCAGTGTGTTACTGTGTTTTCTATTTAGAATATATTTAATGGTGTTTTATGTGAAAACGATATAACACATTGTGCATCTTTGTACACAAGAATTGGTGGACATTTTGGTTTAAATTGAACTCTGCCTGCTAACCGCAGAAATGCAAAATAGTATTTACTACATGTCCTGCTTCTTTTATACGTCTCCAGTCATAACTTTATTACCACCCACCTAATATTGAGTAGATCTCACTTGCTGAAATAGCCCTGACCCGTCATGGCATGGACTCCACTAGACCGCTGAAATGATGCTGTGATATCTGGCACCAAGCTGTCAGTAGCAGATGCTCGCATGCCTATTGTAGGCGCTTTTACCTGTGGACAGGGGTCATGAGGGACCCCCTGATCGGTGTGATGCACTGTGTGTCCTGACCCATTTCTTTCAGAACCAGCTTCAAAGTAGAACTATATGCAAAAACGTTTTTCTTTTAATTTTGGGTGGAGTAACCCCTGTCATGTTTATTTTTTTCATCTGTGTCCCATTGGGGAAATTAACCATGACTTCCTGTCCCATAGCCAAAGCAAGAAGTGAAAGGAAATCCCTACAAATCAAGGGAATCCCTTGGGGACCCCCAGGTCACCAGAACTAGTGTCTCCATTGGAAGACTTCCTCTTGCTTTTGTGGGGACAACCCAAAATTTGCTATATATATATATATATATATATATATATATATATACATTTTTTTTTTCTTTGACTTTTGGAGAGAACAAACAAGATGGGGTGAATTTTATTCATTCTGTATAAAACTGGGGGAAAGTGTTGCCTTCAGTTGGATTTCAACTTTTTTTTAAAAAAAATGTTTTATTTAATTTTTTTTTTTTTTACCAATTTGAGCTACAGTAGCTCTTCTATTGGATCGAAGTACATGGTCCAGTCTCACTCCCCATGTCTATCAATGAACCTTTGCCACCCGTGACCTTTTTGCCAGTTTTCCTTCCTTGGGCTACTTTTGGTAGGTCCGGACCATTGCAGACCGGGAACAGCCACAAGCTGCCGTTTTTTGGAGATGTTCTTCTGACCTAGTCATCTAATTTGGCCCTTTTCAAAGACTCTCAAATCCTTGCGCTTGCCCATTTTATCTGCTTTCAGCACATAAACTTTGGGGAAAGCATGTTCACTTGCTGCCTAATAGACCCCCACACACTTTTAGATGCAATTGTAATGAGATAATGTTATGGCTGGCTGATGCATTTGTACAGGCAGAGAATCCAGGGTGTCATTTGGGAAGTGTTCAAACATTGTTGCATGTTACAGTACAGACGCAACACAATTTCTTTTGCTGCTATCTTTTCTTTTGAAAATACTTGTCATGCTGATCCTGTTGGCTTCAGTACTTTCAGTCAATGACCCAGACAATGTATCGGAAGAGTATTTGATTTCATTTGTAGCATGTGTTTTCCAGGTCAGTGACCCAAAGTATTAAATCTAAAGAATCAGCATTAGGGCTCTTTCACACATTTGGACCGTTGAGGTCCGCCTGTCAGTTTTTCAGGCGGACCTGAACGCACGCTTAATGTGCTCCTATGGAGCGACGGATGGATGGATGTCTGTGGTGACATGTCCGCTGACATTCGCTCTGCTAAATTCAGACGGATGGAAACCCTATTTTCCATCCCTCCTGGCGGATCAGACGAAAACAGACAGGTGGATTCGTTTTCATCCGATTTCTACCCCCCCCCCCCCCCCCCCCCCCCCCCCCCCAAATAGCAGTTCATTTAAGTTCATTTTTTTTTTTTTTTCCTCAATGTACACACAGCACCCCATATTGACAGAAAAACACAGAATTGTTTACATTTTTGCAGATTTATTAAAAGGAAACTGAAATATCACATGGTCCTAAGTATTCAGACCCTTTGCTCAGTATTTAGTAGAAGTACCCTTTTGATCTTGAATCTGACATTCCTCCTTGCAGATCCTCTCCAGTTCTGTCAGGTTGGATGGTAAACATTGGTGGACAGCCATATTTAGGTCTCTCCAGAGATGCTCAATTGGGTTTGTCAGGGCTCTGGCTGGGCCATTCAAGAACAGTCAGAGTTGTTGTGAAGCCCCTCCTTCGTTATTTTAGCTGTGTGCTTAGGGTCCTTGTCTTGTTGGAAGGTAAACCTTCGGCCCAGTCTGAGGTCCTGAGCACTCTATAGAAGGTTTTCGTCCAGGAGATCCCTGTACTTGGCCGCATTCATCTTTCCCTCGATTGCAACCAGTCGTCCTGTCCCTGCAGCTGAAAAACACCCCCACAGCATGATGCTGCCACCACCATGCTTCACTGTTGGGACTGTATTGGACAGGTGATGAGCAGTGCCTGGTTTTCTTCACACATACAACTTAGAATTAAGGCCAAAAAGTTCTATCTTGGTCTCATCAGACCAAAGAATCTTATTTCTCACCATCTTGGAGTCCTTCAGGTGTTCTTTAGCAAACTCCATGCAGGCTTTCATGTGTCTTGCACTGAGGAGAGGCTTCTGCGTGGCCACTCTGCCATAAAGCCCCAACTGGTGGAGGGCTGCAGTGTTATTTGGGTTCTTCTTTACCTCTCTCACCAAGGCACTTCTCCCCCGATAGCTCAGTTTGGCTGGGCGGCCAGCACTAGGAAGGGTTCTGGTCGTCCCAAACGTCTTCCATTTAAGGATCATGGAGGCCACTGTGCTCTTGGGAACCTTAAGTGCAGCAGAAATTTTTTTTGTAACCTTGGCACGATCTGTGCCTTGCCACAATTCTGTGTCTGAGCTCTTCAGGCAGTACCTTTTTGACCTCATGATTCTCATTTGCTCTGACATGCACTGTGAGCTGTAAGGTCTTATATAGACAGGTGTGTGGCTTTCCTAATCAAATCCAATCAATATAATCAAACACAGCTGGACTCAAAGGTATAGAACCATCTCAAGGATGATCAGAAGAAATGGACAGCACCTGAGTTAAATATGAGTGTCACAGCAAAGGGTCTGAATACTTAGGACCATGTGATATTTCAGTTTTTCTTTTTTAATAAATCTGCAAAAATGTCAACAAATTCAGTTTTTCTGTCAATATGGGGTGCTATGTGTACATTAATGAGGGGAAAAAATTAACTTAAATAATTTTAGCAAATGGCTGCAATATAACAAAGAGTAAAAATTTTTAAGGGGGTCTGAACACTTTCTGTCCCCACTGTATATAGTGCCAGCAATTCTTTACAAAATAGAGGAAGATTTGCATTTACAATTTTAATACAAGGAGTCAGCGGGCTTCACTCCCTAAATCTTATGATCTTAAATGGCAGCATGTTTATTTCTCTTAGCCACAGGTGGCCTTTATTTTTATTTAAAGGAGAACTATACCCATAGACTTAACTGTTTTCCAAAACCTTTATATTTAAAGGCAGATCTTAAAGTGGTTGTACACCCTGAACTACCACTTTTGCCTACTGGTAAGCCTATAATGCAACGTTTAGGAGATAGTCACTGTATGCGCCGATGTCATCGGCACATGCACACTGAAGAAATGGCTTGCTCGTGCCGTTCAGTAACTTTGCCGAGACCGAAATAACGCCGGGAGATATGTCACTGGCCACAGCGGTGTACGGGGACTGCTGCAACAGCTTCGATCTAAGGTAAGTATTTCATAATGAGCAAGTATGCAATTTCTCCTCCTTATTTTATCCTTTGTAAAGGCCCTGCAAGTAAAGAAAATTGCCAGGTGATCTGCCAGAAATACACTTGAATTCTAATTCCTATTTTAGACTGACAACACACAGGGTTTTTGTGACCGGGGTGTTGTCAGTCCTTCCCAATGTTTTTTTTTTTTTTTTTTTGCCAAATTACTTAACCACTCCTCAGATCTCAACAACATGGTTAAAGGATAAGTTCTCCTTTTTGTAAAATAAATAAAAGCACATCTTTTTGCAGTTTTTTTATCTTTTTTTTTTTTTTTATTTTACATTGCAGTCTGTAAAGCATTGCACCTGCAATCCTCAGATAGTGGGTACTATGCCAGGATCCTACACTGTCTGCACCTCCGATATGGGCAGGCAGTTACGGAATGGCAGAATCAATGAACTACAAGGGTGCTTGTGAACAACAAACCGTCAGCCGCAATGGGTGATGGTACTTGTAGTCTTGTCATTCACAGGCAGTGTTGGTCATCTTACTTTAAAAAAGTAATTAGTTAAGTTACAAATTACTTCTCCCAAAAAGTAATTGCGTTAGTAACTCAGTTACTACATTGGAAAAGTAATTAGTTAAGCAAAGTAACTGACTTTTTTTTTAAATATTCTATACGTGTAACTAAGGGGCGGGTCTAGTATTACTGTAACCAAGGGGCGCATTTATTATTATTGTTATATATCGTGTAACCAAGGGGCTGCTCTATTATTACTCTAACCAAGGGGCAGATCTGTTAAGCGTGTAAGCAAGGGGCGGGTCTATTATTATTATATCGTATAAGGGGCGGATGGCTACAGAAGAGGGCGAATGTTAAATTAATGGGCAGAGCTCGATATATAACAATAATAATAAATGCGCCCCTTGGTTACAGTAATACTAGACCCGCTCCTTAGTTGCACGATAGACGCCCCTTGCAGAGTAGCACGAGCATCGGGAGCGTGCGGCATCGCCTCGTGCAATTACATTTTAACTGCGCCTGCGCGGTGTAGAGTTCACTCAGAGCTGTTTAGGTTCGGCAATTTTCGGGAAGCTCCGTAGTCCTTCGTACTGTGCAAGCCCTGCGCCTGCACAGTACAGGGGGTCCTTATCCGGCGGGGGAACTTTTTCGGCAGGACACCGGAATTGCAGTACTGCCATCTAGTGGCGGTAGATGTAATTGGGGTAACTAAGCCAAAGTAATGGTAACTGAGTTACCATGAGGGGAAAAGTAATTGGTTAGATTACTCGTTACCCTCTAAAGTAACTTGCGTAACTCAGTTTTTTTTTTTAACTCAGTTACTTACATCACTGTTCACAGGAAACTGAATAAATTATGTGCTGCTTCTCCCTCCCTAGTATTGCCATTGGCCTGTTGCAAGAATAGGGTTTTTTTTTTGTTTCTTGTTTTGTTTGTTTTTAAGAATAGGGTTGGATACAAGAAAATGTAGGAAATAAAAGATGTATTTAACATAGCGAGGGTATGCTTCATAACAAGTTGCTTATTGTGATCCACATTGGAGAAATGTTTTGTTAATGTCAATGTAGTGATACTGTGCAAAACTTACCATTCTTTTCCTTGTGATGCAGAAGGGCTGAGTGAGGAGCCTTTGAAGAAAAGATCTACAGATGATACTTCTAGAACGGAAGCAGGTTGTACCAACCTTACTGAAGACTTGAGTTCATCGACCAATGTAGGTTGGAAGGTTGATCATTGCCAAGAGGTGCAACAGACAGACACAGGCCTTAGCAGCTGTGCTGCCCCTGAGCAATGCAGTGTCGGCAATGAATCTAATCAGAAACCGGTGAAAGATGGCTTACAGATTAGCGTGTCTACTGTGAAAGCCCCCCGAAGACCCACTGATGGGGAGATTAAGGAACGACAGTCCTTCTTTAACAAACTCTATAAAAGAGTTGCTTGGAAGTTAGTGTCTGTTGGTGGGTTTAATCCAAACCATGATTATACAGAAGTACTTGATGAATGTATTAAAACTTTAAAATCCACACTGGACATTGCTTTTGTGCCACTGAAAGACCTGGCAGAATTACCTCAAAACAAAACGTCTCAGGAAAACATGGTGTGTGAACTGAGATGCCAGGCTGTTTATATTGGCATGGGTTGTGGAAAAACAAGAGCGAATGCCCAAGCTGTAGCATCTAGAGAAGCAATTAAACTTTTTCAGAAGAAGAAATTAGTGGTGAAGATATGCAAGAGGAAGTACAGCGGTCGTGATGTTGAAGATTTGGTTCTGTTGGATGATGAGTGTCGTGCCCCACAGTTGCCTCCAGCGTTAACAAACCCCCAGGATCTTCTATGAGGCACTTTATTATCCAAACTCCGAAATACAGAGTTCTAATGCTTTACGATTTATATGTTACAAGAATACTTTTTCAGATATTTTGTATTTGTTTTAATATGAAAATTTCATCTGTCTTCACAAAGTAACAGCTTTTTTTTTTTTTTTCTACTTGCTTAGAATCATTGGGGATAATTTAATTTGTGGTTTTATGTGTATAAAAATCATTTTTAAATTTAACAGTTTGCCTTTAACTTATCACCCATTGCAGTCCCAAAAACATTAGTGGATTTGTATATTTACCTTTCTATACAAAAATAGAATAAAGATTTCAAAATCTAACTACTTATTACCTACCCCATTTATCAGGTTCCCAAACCTATTCAACTGAGTTTTATTTCTGTCTCTAAAAGATCCAGAATAATCTTTCTAAGGTTATGATTTATGTTCACCTCTCATGTTACAATCTGATTTTGCTATCTTATTTAGATCTACAAACAAGTTTGTGGTGCAAGGGCCTGCCTGATTAGATAGATTAGGTAGGTCCTCTAATCAAACCGTAAATTAAAAGTTGATTGGTCAGATTGTAGTTGCTATTCCTCGCCCCACCCATGCCCCCCCCTCCCCCATGGTCACTTTCTGTGCCAGTTGTCTTTTATAAGAGTCATTGAACTTTGGTTGTGTTTTAGCTATGGCTCCTCCTTTATGAGTGTGCTCAGGGCTAAGATACATTAATTTCCTCTGCATTGTGCCTGTGCTGCACTAAAATCCTAAACGGTGTTGTTAGCCCTCCCAATTCCAATCTATAAACAGAATGTCTTACCCCTATGTTTTTGGAGGGCAGGGGATGTACTGTAGTCCAAATCGGGAGGGAGCAGCCTAGCTGCTTCGTAATAGAGAGATACAGTGGGTGTGCATTGCCAGCCTGGAAGGATCACTGGGTGAAAAATGGCAAGATGCAATATAAACACTTTTGTTCTTGGGTATTGATACCCTTTAACCACCGTTTTTTACTGCTACAGGGCAGCAGTTGTGCGCCTGATCACACACAGTGTGTGTGTGTGTATGTGTGTGTATTCAGAGTGAAGAAATATCAGCACACCAAGGATTCCTCCAAAGCTTTATTTCCGTGGTCACATGATAAATATACAGCAACGTTTCTACGCAGGGCCCCTTTGTGGCTCTGAAACTTTGCTTTATATTTATCATGTGATCACGCAAATAAAGCTTTGGACCCTTTCGGGGAATCCTTGGTGTGCTGATGACATTTCTTCACTTTTTGATTATCCATGGTTTCCAACCTATGGTTATTACAGCACCCAGCATCACTGAAAAGCTGGTTTTGGTGAATGTGTGCGTGGGGAACATTGTGTTTGTATAACACACACACACACACACACACTTCCAGGTAGCGGGCATGAATGTGTGGGAGCCGGTCAGCAGGTACGGTGGACTCTGTGTCACCTGCCACCTCCCAATTATCCTGCAGAGTGACAGAACAGCAGTTTGCCTATATAAACAAGGCAGATCACCATTCCGACAGGAGGGAAGGCATGGATCCTGTGTCTCTGCAAAACTGGGACTAGGATCCATGTCTCCCCCCCCCCCCCCCCTAGTAAAAGCACCTTCCACGCTGTAATAAAACACTGGCTAGGCACACAGTTAACACTTTGATCACCCCTGATGTTAACCCCCTTCCCAGCTAGTGTCAGTACAGTAACTGCATATTTTTTATTTTTATTTTTTTAGCACTGGTCCCCAAAAAGTGTCAATGTCCGCCGCAATATCGCAGTCACACTAGAAGTCGCTGATCACCGCCATTACTAGTAGAAAAAAAAAATTATAAAAAAATATCCCATAGTTTGTAGATGCTGTAACTTTTGCACAAACCAATCAATATACACTTATTAGGATTTTTTTTTTATTTAACCAAAAATATGTAGCAGAATATATATTAGCCTAAATTTATGAAGAAATGTTTTTTTTTTTTTTTTTTTTTTTATATTGGATATGTTTTATAGCAGAAAGTACAAAATGTATATCTTTTTCACAAATTGTCAGTCTTAAAATGCAGACATGATCAAATACCACCAAAAGAAAGCGCTATTTGTTGGGAAAAGGACATAAATGTTATTTGGGTACAGTGTCGTATTGCAAAAAATGGCCTGGTCATGAAGGGGGGGGGGTAAATCTCCCAGCACTGAAGTGGTTAAAGCGGGATTCCACCCTAAAGTGGAACTTCCGCTTTTTGGAACCCTCCGGTGTCACATTTGGCCCCTTTCAGGGGGGAGGGGGGTGCAGATGCTGACATTGCGCTGCGTGACTCGCGCATGTGCAGTAGGGAACCAGGAAGTGAAGCCACTTCCTGATTCCCTCTCTGAGAATGGCGCCGGCAGCAACAGAGAGCCGATCGATTGATTGGCCTCTGCTGCCCACATTGCTGGAACCTGTGGCAGGTAAGTGTTCATTTATTAAGTCAGCAGCTGCAGGATTTGTAGCTGCTGGCTTTAATTTTTTTTTTTTTTTTTCAGTTACCGTCCTGCTTTAACAAGTCTCTCCCCCCCCCCCCTTTTTTTTTTTTTTTTTTTTTTTAATGGATGGCTGAATTAAGAATGTTACATAGTGGGTGAGGTTGAAAAAAAAAAAAAGATGAGTCCATCCTGTGTGTGCTTTTGTTAATATTACATTGTATATCCCTGTATGTTGTGGTCGTTAAGGTGCCCATCCTAATAGTTTTTTGAAATTATTGATGCTACCCCCTGAAATCACTGTGTGGAAGAGAAATCCACAGCCTTACCGCTCCAACAGTAAAGAACCCTCCACGCAGTTTAAAGTGGAGTTCCACCTCTAAATGCCTGTTGCTAGGGGGTCCCTCGTAGTCTGCCTCCTTCAGCGACTGGGCTCCTGATGTCACTTCCCTCGGTGCAGGAAGGGAAACCTCCTCCCCTCCCCCCCCCCCCCCCCCCCCCCCCCTCCCACTTGTCAATCATCTGGGACACATGACTGGTCCCAGATGATTGCGCGGCCCGTGACGGTGGGGCTCGCGCATGTGCAGTGGGTGCCCAGCTGGGCGCCCACAGTTAAAATGCCGGTGTGGTGGAGGGGGGGACGAGCGGGGCTTCGTTTTTATCCCCCCCATCGCTGGGCCCTGGGACAGGTAAGTGTCTGATTATTAAAAGTCAGCAGCTGCAGTATTTGTAGCTACTGACTTTTTTTTTAATTTTTTAATTTATTTTTTAACTGGGAACCCCGCTTTAAGGTTAAACCGCATCTCTTCTAATTTTAGTAAATGGCCGCGTGTCTTTATTAAAGTCCCTTGCGTGGAAATGTTTCATCCACTATTGTTGGTTCACCAGTAGGGTATTTGTACTTTGAAATCATATTCCTTCTCCAGAGAGAATAAGTTCAGTGCTTGCAGTCTTTTCCCCATAGCTAAGGAGGGGGCGGGGTCACCAGGTGCCCTCCATTATAAAAGACCTGTCAGACGGAGCGGAGCCTCACACAGCGGGAGCCTCCCATTGCGCGGAGCGGCCCAAGAAGAGACAGAGACACCGACACCGACGGAAGAAGATGCCGGACGAGAAGGACGAGAAGACCAGCGCAAGAAGAAGCGGATCGGAGGAAGAAGAAAATGGAAGAAGAAGATGGAAGAAGATGAAGGAAGGAGAAGATGAAGAAACCGAAGGATGAAGAAAGAAGAAAGAAGATTTTAATAAAGGAATTGTCAAAGACTGTCTCCTGTCATTTTTACAATTTTTGCCACTTTTTTGGTGAAATGGTAGGGGTACTTTTGTACCCCCTTACCATTTCACACAGGGGGGGGGCCGGGATCTGGGGGTCCCCTTGTTAAAGGGGGCTTCCAGATTCCGATAAGCCCCCCGCCCGCAGACCCCCACAACCACCGGCCAGGGTTGTGGGGAAGAGGCCCTTGTCCTCATCAACATGGGGACAAGGTGCTTTAGGGGTCTTAGACCCCCAAAGCATCCTCCCAATGTTGAGGGCATGTGGCCTGGTACGGTTCAGGCGAGAGGGGGGGCCGCTCTCGTCCCCCCCTCTTTTCCTGCGGCCTGCCAGGTTGCGTGCTCGGATAAGGGTCTGGTATGGATTTTGAGGGGGACCCCACGCCATTTTTTTTGGCTAGGGTTCCCCTTAAAATCCATACCAGACCTCAAGGGTCTGGTATGGATTTTGAGGGGGACCCTACGCCATTTTTTTTTTTTTTTTTTTGGCTGGGGTTCCCCTTAATTATCCATCCCAGACCTGAAGGGCCTGGTTATTGAATTTGGGGGGACCCCTACGCTTTTTTTTTTGTTTTTTATTAATGAATGACAGCTCTCTGTGTTACAGGAGCCATCAATTCATTAGCCGCGAGTGATTTAAATAGCTTTCTTCCTGCAAAAATGACACTTTTTTGCAGGAAAAGTTCTAAGCACAGGAAACCTGCCCCCTTCACAGGCCACCTATAGACACCCCCCAGATGTGATACTGCAATGCTGTTCTAACAGCACGCACACACATATCCCCAGAAATAAAGCACATATTGTTGTCAGCAGTCAGCGGCACACTGACACGCTGACACTGACTGAAACATAATATGCGAGGCCGCCGGCGCGGCGGCCTCTTATACCGTGGGGCGTGTACTAAAGCCCCTGAGCTATAATTGGCTACAGGCATCCTGCCTGTAGCCAATTATGGCTCTCCTCGCTGCCGGCGCTGTGATTGGCCAAGCATGCGGGGTCACAGTGCATGCTTGGCCAATCATCAGCCAGCATTGCACTGCGCGGGCCGCAATGCATCACACGAATTTGATGCGAGCGGCCCCAATAGTTCTGGGCTCGCCGAGCGAGCGAACACCCGGTGCTCGATTCGAACATGGGTTCGAATCGAACACCGGGCTCATCCTTAGTCCCAGCACAGAACCCTGGGGGACCCCACTACCCACACCACATCTATGTAGTTTGACAATAAAAGAGCAGCTCAGCCCGGTGTTTTCAGCAAGGCAGTTCAGGGAGTTTTTTCATTTTTCTAAAAATAGCCTATAAATCATTTCTGTCATTTCCTGAGGTGGTCTGCTTATGTATGCAAATTGGCAGAAACCATATCTCTAAATCTAGTATGTCTTTTCCTACTCTGCATTAAGACTGGCCAGAAACGAAACCAATGTGTGCTGAAGAGAGTACTTACTAGACTACTTAGTAATGGGCGTAGGAAAAATGGCCATCACACTTTTTTTTTTTTCCGGTCGTGTGGCGTTGCACCCAAACAAAATTGATGTCCTTTTTTTCCCACAAATAGAGCTTTCTTTTGGTGGCATTTGATCACCTCTGTGGTTTTTATTTTTTGCGCTATAAACAAAAGAAGAGTGACAATTTTGATATTTTGCTATAAAAATACCCCATTTAAAAAAATAAATAATAATAATAATAATTTTTTACTCAGTTTAGGCCGATATGTATTCTTCTACATATTTTTGGAGAAAAAAATCGCAATAAGCGTATATTGATTGGTTTGCGCCAAAGTTATAGCGTCTACAAAATAGGGGATCGATTTATTGCATTTTTTTTTCTTTTAACTAGTAATGGCGGCGATCTGTGATTTTTAATTTTTTTTTTTTTGTGACTGTGACATTGCGGCTGACACTTCGGACACTTTTGACACATTTTTGGGACCATTCACATTTACACAGCGATCGTTGCTATAAAATTGCACTGATTACTGTGTAAATGTGACTGGCAGGGCAGGGAAGGGGTTAACACTAGGGGGCACTGCATGGGTTAATGTATGTTCCCTGGGAGTGATTCTAACTGTAGGGGGAGGGGACTCACAAGGGGAGGAGATCGATCGGTGTTCCTCTGTACTGGGAACACACCATCGGTCTCCTCTTCACTGACAGGACATGGATCTGTGTGTGATCCACGGTCCTGCTGGGTTCCCGGGCAATCGCGGGTGCCCAGCGGACATCGCGGCCGCTGGGCACGCGCACCGGGTTCCGAAAGACGCCACGGGCGTCCCCTAGATGGCCGAGAATGGGAGGACATCATATGATGCCCACCCAGGATGGGAGATCCACCTTGTGGGCGTCATATGACTATGGGCGGGTATTGAAGTGGTTAAAGTAGAACTATAAGGCAACATTTTTTTTCTTATTCTTTTGAATAGAGTAAGGAAGGGTTATAATCCCTGTCAGGTTTTTTTTTTTTTTTAGTCATCTGTATTTTTTCGTGGAGCTTTCTCTTCACTTCCTGTTACATAACCAAAACAGGAAGTAAGAGGAAATCCCTCCAAAGTGAGGAAATGCCTGGTTGTCATCAAAATAAAAAGAGGGGGTGAATCTCCCAAATATGGGGCACAGGCAGCAAAAAAAAACTGACAGATGTTCTAATCCCTCTCTATGCTATTCAAAAACATTTTTTTTCTTTTAGTTATACTTTAAGGCTGGCTACACCCCTGCCTTCTCAAGTGCACTGCATTAAAGCATGCATGTTTTTTAATAGATTGTCATGCTTTGCGTTAAGGCAGCCGGTTTAGTTGTGTGCAGAGAAATATTACATTGCATTCAAAATGAATGTCACTTCCACACTATGGTCTGTAGTGGCCATAAAAGAAACCTCTATGTAGAGAAAATGTAAACTGCCATTTTTAAAGAAGAGGCTCGGGTATGGGTATTTTTACATTGGTCCAGCTTGTACCAATGTAATCATGCATATACCATACCTGGAGGATCCCTCTGGAACAGGGGTGCCCAACCTTTTGAAGAGCGAGTGCCACTTAAGCGAATTGATAACTGGTCGCGGGCCACAGTGAGTGGAGCGGAGGGAGGACAGATACGTGTCCGCTCTGTATATGCAGAGCGGACATGGACACAGCCCACTCTACTCCGATCCAACCAGATGGAAGGGGACTGATCCCCTTCTGTTTTTTTTTTTTTTTTTTTTCAGTGGATCGGATTGGAGGTAGGTGGGTGCAAATGGACACAAGTCTGTTTACATCTGCCGCTCCATAGAGGTGAATGGAGGGTCTGTGTGGGTTGAACCGATCATGTGAAAGGTGCCTAAGGCTGCTTTCACACTGATGTGCGGCAGTTTACCTGCACTGCGGGTGCAGTACAGTGCACCTGTGGCTTTCCTGTAGGTTAGCTGCACTTTCCCTTGATGTCTATTTATATCCTGCAGGTGTGGTGCACTTTCTGAAAGAGCACCAAACCTGCAGATAATAACAGAAGTCTATGACTCAGTGCAGGTAACCCGAAGGTGCAATGTGCTGCACCTGTGGATCAGTTTAAAAGCAACCCAGTAACCACTGCAGAACAGATATGCCCATATACTGTATATACACTGCTTTTAGTAATAAACGTACCTTTAATAACAGTCTTCCATTCAGGTATCGCCGGCTGTTGCTGTCCCAGGCAGAATGCATTTGGTATCACTTCGCTTGGGACAGGACGCTATACAGGAAGCATCGGCAAATGCGGCTCTGCTCCCTCCGAGAGCCGCTTGCTTCCTCTACCACTGTCTTCATTTAAAACACTGATGCTCTGGGCTTCAGAACCTGCTATCCCAAAGCAGGAGGTCGCGGGCCACATCAGAAGGCTCTGCGGGCCACATGTGGCCCCCGGGCCACTGGTTGGGCAACCCTGCTCTAGAAGCTGGAAATCACAGTAGTAGACACGGCTATGCCTATGTCCAGTTGCTGACACAAGGCAGCAGGGAAGCTACTCGGCACGGGACTCAGAAGCTAGTGGAGTTCACTGTAATAGGGGTGCTTCCTACAGTGATTTCCAGCTACAAGAGGTATCCCCCAGTTATTGTATATGCATTGTTGCATTGGTCTAAACATGACCTATGTAAAAATAACCATACATGAAATTCTTTGTTCACCTCTTAACATCTTCCCCCTGGCTGTATGCTTACATGTGGCCTCTCAGCGGGTGGGTTTTAACTCAGAGGCCACATATCTGTGGCCCTATGTAAACACTTCTCTGCACTCAGTGTGCGGCCCCAGTAAAGTCAATGGTGGGGACCTGATGAAAGCTGATGATGTGACAGCCATCACATGACCTGAATCTCCACTTCCCAGCATCTAGAAACTCTTAAAGGGCTGGGTGGCAGGAAGGGGTTAAAAGGCTAGTTTTCTAGCTTTTAAGTCGATCAAATGCTTTCGCTAGTTACAGTAATGCATCAGGTACAGATATGCTGGTCATAAATTTGGATGTGCTGCATGCACATTCCTTGGCAGGCATTTTGCAAGCATTGAAACCATAGCTTGCCTGGCATTTAAAATTGTTTGGAGGTTGGCAATAGCAGCCCTGTATCTCATGGAATGCAGATGTATCTTTTGAAGGAACCCTGTAACAAGAGCAATGTGTAAAGATATAACACAAAGGTTGTGCCGCTCCAGGTAAAATCGGAGAACTCCCCTTGCTGTGACAACATGCTGGCAGCCTTGGTCTGCAATCAGGATATGTACAGCAAAAGAGGTGGCGGCACGACTGGCATAGAAAATTTTTATTTTTTGCTTCCTGAGTCTCCAACACTGAGCAGCACAGTTGTAATATCACTTAGGCCCCTTTCACACTGAGGCGCTTTGCAGGCTCTAAAGTGCTAAAAATAGAGCCTGCAGAGCGCCCTCTAACAGCCGCTGCTGTCTCTCCAGTGTGCAAGCTGCATCTTTGGAGCGCTGTAGGAGCGGTGTATTTACCGCTCCTAAAGCGCCCCTTCCCATTGAAAACAATGTGGCAGCGCTCCAAACCCACCTGCAAAGCGTCGCTGCAGCGCCGCTTTGCGGGCGGTTTTAACCCTTTTTCGGCCGCTAGCAGGGGTTAAAACTGCCCCGCTAGCGGCTAAAAAGTGCCGCTAAAACGACGGTAAAGCGCCGCTAAATACAGCGCCACTTTACTGCCAGCTTGCCAAGTGTGAAAGTAGCCTAAATCTCATTTCAAGACAAATATGCTGTTCATATTGCAAGGGAATTTCCCCTTAGCATGGTAAATGGGGTGCAGCTCTGCTGACTTCCTAAGGTGCAAGCAAAAATCCTTTTTTTTTTTTTTTTTTTTTCTTGCACATGATTGGGTATGCTTTGTTTTCAAAGTGAATTTTCACCACATTAACTAAGCTAAAGGAAAATTCCCTTGCAAAGTAAACCATCTAGTTTCCATTAGTAAATCAACCCCCGACTCTCCTAAGACCAGCAATCAGAGGCAGTGTCGCCTCAAAGTGACACTAAACAATATTGTTTGCCAAACATAATCCACACACATCCACTACCTAAAGGCCCTGTAATCCATTTTTCATGAAATTATTTCTTACAGACACTATAACTGGCCATAAATGGATTAAATATGGCCGGTTTAGCAGGGACTGTCTAAGCTTCAATCCATCTATGGCCAGGCTTCGTTGTACTGAAGTTGATCTCTGTTTACTTTAGTACAACCAGCCTGTTGGGTTTTTTTTCTCGTTCTATTACTGCTGGCAGCTATGGTTACAGTAATAATTGTGTTCTAATAGCTGGCAAACCTGCTGTCAGAATACAATAGCCCAGCAAGAAGGGTTCCTTAAATGTGTTGATGTGGGAATCAAGCATTTTTCTTTTCCTTTAACCAATTAGCGAATACTGGTCAATTGAAAAAGGGAGCTCAAGATGTACAAACACCCAAAGAGTCTCTCACCTCCACACTACATAGAGATTTGCTCCCCAGGCACAAAAAAAAACTTTAACCACTTGATGCCCGCGCTATTGCCGAAAGACAGCTACAGCGCAGGCTGGGAGGGCATACATGGACATGCTTGCGCGCCTTGTGTGCTCTGTGATCACGAGTCCTTGGGACTCGGCCGATCACTGATCAGAGTAAAGGGCCGATCATGGCCCTTTACCACGTGATCAGCTGTCAGCCAATGACAGCTGGTCACATGATGTAAACAGAAGCTGGTAATCGGCTTTTTTTCCCCCTTGTGCTGACAGAGTGAGGAGAAAAAAATAAAGCCGATTGCCACCTTCTGTAAAAGGGACATCGGTCCCACACAGTCACCAGCATGCTGCTTACCAGTGCCCATCAGTACTGCTAACCAGTGCCACCTATCAGTGCCTCCTGATCAGTGCAGCCTCATCAGCGCATATCAATGAAGGAGAAAAATTACCTGTTTGCAAAATTTTATAACAAACTCTGAAAACTGTCTTTTTTTTTTTTTTTTGTTTAGCAAACGATAAAAAAAACCCAGTGGTGATTAAATACCACCAAAAGAAAGCTCTATTTGTGTAAAACAATTATAAAAAATGTCATATAGGTAGTGTAGCATGACCGCGCAATTGTCAACATGTAACAGCACTGAAAGCTGAAAATTGGCCTGGGGAGGAAGGTGTATATGTGCCCAGTAAGCAAATGGTTAAAAGGGCTGGAAGTTGCTAAGCTAAAGAGAAAGAAAAGAGCATATACAGTATTTGACCCCTATAATTAAGTCTGAGGGGCAGAAATAAACATGTCAGGGGGCTTGGCCCAAGGAGTGGCATTGAATGATTCATGGCTGGGACCTGCTGACCAACTATGTCAAATCACAGCCCAGAGCCCTCCTGTGTTGATAATCAATACAGAGCACTTTACAAAGGGAATGATCTCTGGTACAGCAGGGAAAATAAACAAATCGATCAGTAGTAAAAAGCAGCACATGTTGTTAGGCACACACTTAACCCCTTGATCACCCCTAGATGTTAACTTCTTCCCAGCCAGTGTCATTAGTACAGTGGCAGTGTATAGAATTATTACTGATCACTGTATTAGTGTCACTGGTGATGTCAATGGCTGTTAGTTCCCCCCCCCCCCCCCCCAGTGTCACTATCACAGCCCCACTATAAGTTGCTGATTGCCACCATTACTAGTATAAAAAAAATTTTTCCTGTATATATCCCATCGTTTGTAGGCGCTATAGCTTTCGCACAAACCAATTAATATACATTTATTTTTTACATTTAAAAAAAATGTATTGGATGTTTTACGGGGTGGGGAGTTTGCCATCTTCGCCCTGGGCACCGGATGACCTTATCCTGGCACTGGCAGTGCCACAGGCTGATCGCTGCCATACCAAGCCACATTCATGCAGTAATTCATGCAAAAGGAGCCCCGACCAAGTTTTGAGTGCATACTATACTGTACAAGGACATACTTTTCAGTAAGCCAATATTTCTCTATTAAAAATCTTTTTTTTTTTTTTATTGGTATTATGTAATATTCTAATTTTCTGAGATACTGAGTTTTGGGTTTTCACTAGCTGTAAGCCATAATCATCAAAATTAAAAGAAAGAAATGCTTGAAATATATCACTCTGTGTGTAACGCAGCTATATATAAATATATGAGTTTCAATTTTTGAATTAAATTACCAAGAATAAAATAAACTAACATAGTTAAATAGTTAGTCAGGTTGAAAACATTCCATCCAGTTCAACCATAATAAATAAATAAATAAAATAAAAAATATCATACAATCCCATATACACAATCCTATACCCACAGTTGATCCAGAGGAAGGCAAAAAAAAAACAAAAAAACACAGAAAAGCATGATCCAATTTGCTACAGCAGGGGAAATAATTCCTTCCTGCTCCCCCGAGAAGCAATCGGATTTTCCCTCGATCAACTTTACCTATAAATGTTAGTACCCAGTTATATTATGTACATTTAGGAAATAATCCAGGCCTTTCTTAACCACTTCAGCCCCGGACCAATTGGCAGCCAAAGGACCAGGCCCCTTTTTGCGATTCGGCACTGCGTCGCTTTAACTGACTATTGCGCGGTCGTGCGACGTGGCTCCAAAACAAAATTGGCGTCCTTTTTTTCCCACAAATAGAGCTTTCTTTTGGTGGTATTTGATCGCCCCTGCGGTTTTTATTTTTTGCGCTATAAACAAAAATAGAGCGACAATTTTGAAAAAAATTCAATATTTTTTGCTTTTTGCTATAATAAATATCCCCAAAAAAATATATAAAAAAAACATTTTTTTTTCCTCAGTTTCGGCCGATACGTATTCTTCTACATATTTTTGGTAAAAAAAAATCGCAATTAGCGATTATTGATTGGTTTGCGCAAAAGTTATAGCGTTTACAAAATAGGGGATAGTTTTATAGCATTTTTATTAATATTTTTTTTTTACTAGTAATGGCGGCGATCAGCGATTTTTATTGTGACTGTGACATTATGGCAGACACATCGGACATTTTTGACACATTTTTGGGACCATTGTCATTTATACAGCAATCAATGCTATTTAAATGCATTGATTCCTGTATAAATGACAGTTGTAGTGAAAGAGTTAACCACTAGGAGGAGGGAAGGGGTTATGGGCTCTGACGTGTGTGTGTTTTTTTTACATTAGGGGGCGGGGCTGACGTCTGACGTCATTGATCGGCTTTCCCGATGACCGGGAACAGCCAATCAATGACAGGCAGAGTAGGAAGCGCGGGGAGAGGTTTGTTTACACATACCTCTCCCCGTTCTTCAGCTCCGTGACCTGATCGGGGAACACCAGCGGCGATCGGATCCGCTGATCCCGCGGCCGGGGTCACGGAGCTCCCGACCCACGGGCAGGCATTTAAAGGGCCACGTACAGGTACGTGGTTTTGCCTGCCCGTGCCATTCTGCTGACGTATATATGCAGTGGGCGGTCGGGAAGCGGTTAAAGCAATCTACTGAGCTGGCCAGAACCACCTTTGGAGGGAGTCTATTCCACATTTCCACAGCCAGGGCCGGTGCTACCACTAGGCAAACTAGGCAGCCGCCTAGGGCGCCCTGCTGCCGGGAGGCGCCTGGCCACTGGTGTTCCTACTCTCTTCTCTCTGCAGCAAGCAACTAAGTCTCATCATCAGCAGGCAGCCACCGCTCCATTCGCAGATTGTGCCAGAGGCGCAGCAGCGGTGAAGGACTGTGTCTGTCTCCCGTCTCCCAAATGAATTGAAGCAAGCAAACATTAATTGATGGGCACTGGTAGGCTGCATTGATGGGTGCTGGTGAGGCTGCATTAATTGGCGCTGGTAGGTTGCATTTGATAGGCGCTGGTGAGGCTGCATTAATGGGCGCTGGTGAGGCTGCAATAATGGGCGCTGGGGAGGCTGTATTGATGGGTGCTGGTGAGGCTGCAATAATGGGCGCTGGGGAGGCTGTATTGATGGGTGCTGATGAGGCTGCAGTAATGGGCGCTAGTGATGCTGCATTGATGGAAGCTGGTAGGCTGCATTTGATGGGCACTTCATTAAAAAGGTGGGGTATACAAGGGCATGGCAAAGGGGGTGGGGTCAGGGGTGGAGCCAGGGGGGCGGCAAAATTAGGTTTTGCCTAGGGTGTCAAAAATCCTTGCACCAGCCCTGTCCACAGCTCTTAGGCTCGATTCACATCTATGCATTTTGCTTTTGAGCGTTTTTGCAGTGCTTTTTGCGGTGCTTGCCGCGTTTTTGGACACACACTTTTACAGAGATTTTGCCGCGATTTGCGTTTTGCGGGTTTTTTTTTTTACACTGTTGTTGCTTAGCAACCAGCTATATACAGTGTAAAAAAAAAAATATTAAAAAAAAAAACACAAATCGCAGTAAAAACGCGGTACTTGCGTTTTGGATGCAGGTCCATTGACTTCTATTACATGCAAAACGCTGCATTTTGCATGAAAAAAAGTCCCCGACCCTTTACAAAAATGCAGAGGCACAAAAATGCATTGATGTGAACAGGTTCCATAGGAACCCATGTTAAAAAATGTCCCTGCATTTCTGCAAAATGCATCAAAAAATGCGCTAGTGTGAATGGAGCCTTACTGTGAAGAAACATTTCTGTATTTGGAGATGAAATATATTTTCCTCTAGACGCAAAGAGGGGGTATATATTGTGTTTTTTTATTCATTTAAATATTTTTTCCCCAAAAATTGCGCTTGGAAAAACTGCTGCGCAAACACCGTGCAACATAAAAAATTGCAACAATCGCCATTTTATTCCCTAGGGTCTCTGCTTAAAAAAAAAAATATGTATAATGTTTGTGGGTTCTAAGTAATTTTCTAGAAAAAAAATACTGATTTAAGCTGGTCATACATTATACAATTTTCTTATTCAATTTCCTTTAGATTTACCCTTAACCACTTGCTTACTGGGCACTTAAACCCCCCTCCTATCCAGACCAATTTTCAGCTTTCAGCGCTGATGTACTTTGAATAACAATTGCGCGGTCATACAACACTGTACCCAAATGAAATTCATCATTTTTTTCCCACAAATAGAGCTTTCTTTTGGTGGTATTTGATCACCTGTGCGATTTTTTTTTTTTGTTAAAAAAATTTAAAAAGACCGAATTGAAAAAATGATTTTGTTATAAAATTTTTAAACGGGTAATTTTTGTCCGTCATTGATGTATGCTGATGAGGCGGCAGTGATGGGCACCGATAGGTGGCAGTGATGGGCACTGATCGGTTACACTGATAGGCAGCACTGCTAGGTGGCACTGATTGGCAACACTGGTGGGTATTGATAGGTGGCACTTGTGGCCATAGATAGGTGGCACTTGTGGGCACTTTCAGGTTGCAATTATGAGGCATAATTGCCTCTTCCGTTTCGGGGCCGATGTCCCTTTAAGATGAGCCGGTGATCGGCTTTTTTTTTTCTCCTCCGCTGTCAGCGATTACAAGTTTTTGTTTTGATCATGTGATCAGCTGTCATTGGCTGGCAGCTGATCACATGGTAAGGGGCTTACTCACTTACTCAGATCGGTGATCACCCGAGTCTCAGTGACTCAGTGATCACGGAGCGTGCACAGGGGAGGCCGTCATATGACGGCCTCCCGGGAATTCACATCCGCGCTGTGGCTGTCATTCGGCCATAGCACGGATGTCAAATGGTTAACTATGTAGTGCAAGGGCCTGCCTAAGAGCCCTTTCACACCGAGGGCGTATTGCAGGCGCTATAGCGTTAGAAATAGCGCCTGCAATCTGCCCTCAAACTGCTGCACCATTGTCTGCAGTGTGAAAGCCCTCGGGCTTTCACACTGCAGCGGTGCACTGGCAGGACGTCAGGAAAAGTCCTGCCAGCAGCTTCTTTGGAGCTCCAGCCCTGCTCCCCATTGAAATCAATGGGGCAGCGCTGTAATACCGCCAGCAAAACGCCGCTATTGCGGCATTTTGCCGGGGGTTTTAACCTTTTCTCGGCCGCCAGCGAAGGGTAAAAGCACCCCTCTAGCTGCCGTAATGCGCCACAAATCCGATGGTAAAACGCAGCTAAAAATAGCGGCGTTGTACCGCCGACGCTATGGGCGGATCGGTGTGAAAGGGGTCTAATTGCATACACATTGAAATGTTTAGGTTTGACCTCATATATGGTTTAGGTAAATCTAATGGAAAAGTGTACAGTGTATGGCCAGCTAAAAATTGCCAGGAAAATCCTGGTCGGCAAACCCTGACTTTCGGTCATAGTGCTGCTTCTGCTGTGTCCTCTTCTCAATGGTGATAACACGCTATTATCATATCACAGGCGGGATCATATCAATACACTATGGAATGGCTCCATCATTTCCCTTACACGTATGTAAGAAGTGTAGAAGCCAACTTCCCTCCACATTCACATAGCTCCCAATTGTCCCCGATTTCGAGGGACTGTCCCTGATTTGGAGCAATGTCCCTCTTCCTCCTCATTTGTCCCTCACTTAGGTCTGATCTATATAGCTGTATATAAAATGCACTTTTTATCTTTAAAAAGTGTTTCCCACTTTTCCTTTCATCCAATTTCTAAATTGCTGCATTTGTAAGTTTTAGAAGCCAATATAAAGGAATAGTAGTGGTAAAAAAAAAAAAAAAAGCCCTTGTGGATTTAAGGAACCTTTTTTGGGGGGTTATTCTCCTTTAAGGGGGTGTGGCAAGGGGCGTGTCCTATGCCTACATACAGTTTGCTAGCCCTCATTCCCATCTTAAAATGTTGGGAGGTATGCATTCACATCACAGTCCATACATTGCCATTCTATGTCCAATGCTCACAGTCTCCTCCCACCACAATCTTCTCGGCTCACAGTCTCCTCCCACCCCAATCTACTCGGCTCGTAGACCCCCTCCCACCACAATCTCCTCGGCTCGTAGTTCCCGCCCACCACAATCTCCTCGGCTCGTAGTCCCCTCCCACCACAATCTCCTCGGCTCGCAGTCTCCTCCCACCCAATCTCCTCGGGTCGCAGTCTCCTCCCATCACAATCATCTCGGCTCGCAGTCCCCTCCCACCACAATCTCCTGGGGCCGCAGGCTCCTCCCAACACAATCTCCTCTGGCCGATGTCTACTCCCACCACAATCATCTCGGCTCGCAGTCCCCTCCCACCACAATCTCCTGGGGCCGCAGGCTCCTCCCAACACAATCTCCTCTGGCCGCTGTCTACTCCCACCACAATCTTCTCGGCTCGCAGTCTCCTCCCACCACAATCTCCTCGGGCCACAGTCTCCTCCCACCACAATCTCCTCGGGCCGCAGGCTCCTCCCACCACAATCTTCTCGGCTCGTAGTCTCCTCCCACCACAATCTCTCATCGCCACTGCTTGCAGTCACCTCTCCCCCACTCCCCTTTCTCGCAGCCTCCACCCATCTACACACCCCCAGGAAGTGTTTTCAACGATAGACTCACTCTTATTGGTTGCTTTCCTGTTAAGCACTGCCCTATGAAATGTACATATGTAAAAGTTCAGTTACCCATCTTACATTGCGTGCCTCATTAAGTCGTTTATAAATGATTGAATCGGTCCTTAGATTATAGTGCAGACAACCAGAGGGTAATTACATACTTCTCTTATACAAACAGACTATTGTATACAACACTCAGATATTTTTCTGCATCACTATGAGCTGGAGTAGTCAGTATTGAACGAGCTATATAAGTAACGTGGGGCTACGTGTTTACTAGGCGTTCTGAAGACCTGACGTCTAGGCTACGTACAGAGGACACTCGTTCCTCCTATCCCTCCGCCTAGGGGAAAGTCCCCGGACCTCGGGCAGAGAGTGCCGCGTGCTCTCGTAGTGCGCAATAATCCGGCCCTACTACTCATATCTCTCCGCCAAGAAGCTCCCAGAGCCGAGCGGGTTGGGTTAGGGCGGGACCTCTCGTCAGTCTCCATAGACATTCAGGTAGCGAGGTAGGCATACCGCGCCAACACAACGGGGCTCATTCTCAGAATGTCACTTTTCTGTCAGGACAGAAGATTACATAAATTTTTTTTGAAAGTAAAAAGCTAGCAATTTTTATGTCGAAAACAAAATGCAAAACTTTAGTAAAAAAAAACACTAAAAGTTGATTTTAGGACACCCAAACGCAAAAGCGGAAGGATTTTCCCCCTTAATGACCAGGCCATTTTTTGCGATGCGGCACTGCGTCACTTTGACAATTGCGCGGTCGTGAGACATTGTACCCAAACAAAATGGATGTTTGGGTACAAACAAACAAATAAACAAACAAATAAACAAACAAATAGAGCTTTCTTTTGGTGGTATGCACTATAAACAAAAAAAGAGCAACAATTTTGAAAAACAAAACAATATTTTTACTATAATAATAAACGTCCCCAAAAAATGTATGTCTTCATCAGTTTAGGACAATATGTATTCTTCTACATATTTTTGGTAAAATAAGCGTATATTAATTAGTTTGCGCAAAAGTTATAGCGTCTACAAAATAGTTGATAGATTTATGGCATTTTACATTTTTTTTTTTTTTTTTACTAGTAATGGCAGTGATCAGTGATTTTTAGCAGGACTGCGACATTGCGGCGGACAGAACGGACACTTTTGACACTTTTTTGGGACCAGTGACATTTATACAGCGATCAGTGCTATAAAAATGCACTGATTACTGTATAAATGACACTGGCAGTGAAGGGGTTAACATTAGGGGGTGATCAAGGGGTTAAATGTGTTCCCTGAGAGGTTTTTCTAACTGTGGGGGGATGGGACTGACTGTTCTTAATCACTAGGAACAGACATCTCTCTCTACTCCCCTGACAGAACGGGGTTCTGTTTGTTTACATTGACAGATCGCCGACATTGCGGTCGCTGGCCACACACATCGGCGCCATTACACAAAGCGACTTATACCTACGGCGATTCGCTCAACAGAGCTGACCTGCTGCAGTTTAACAGCAGCGGCTGGTCGGCAAGTGGTTAAGCCTTAAAACTGCGTGCGTCAGTGAAACGGTGACAAACTTTGGTACCCTATATTTTCCATAGATGACACTTTAACCGCCTCCCACCTGCCATATTGTCATTGGGCGGCTCTCTCGTACTGGGTAGACGTCATAGGATGTCCCACTCTTGCGAGCCCACAGCAACCAGTGGTGCGCTCTGTCCCTGGGACACAGTGCATCACCAATCTTGGTAACGAGCCAAAGACGAGGCTCTTTACCCATGTGATCAACTGTGTCCAATCACAGCTGATCACACGTAAACAAGGAAATGCCAGTTATTGGCATCTCTCCTCCTGACAGCATGTGCGGAGAGGAGTGCCGATCAGCGGCATTTCCTCATGGGAGATCTGCACAGATAATCAGGGCAATGATCATCAGTGCAGCCCCAACAGTGCCCACCAGTGCTGCCTATCAGTGCCTAGCTTTGATGCCAGTCAGTGGCCAGCAGTGATGCCAACATTTTCATTATTTTTTCATTTTTAGCAAACAAATAAAAAACACTGTGGTGATTAAACGGGTTGTAAACCCTTGTGGTTTTTTCACCTTAATGCATTCTAAAAACCTTCTGTGCTGCAGCAGCCCCCCAGAACCGCTGCACCACCAGGTCAGTTGTCCCTGTCGCAGGGTGGAGAGGAGGTTGGTGCCATTGTCACAAACCACCATTCCTGGCTTAAGCTGGCGTGGCGTCAACCACCTCTCGGCCTGCCCCAGTGTGGCTCCTGTCCCCCCAGACACACCAGCGCAAGCACAGCATGGCATCTTTTTGCCTGCGTACTTGCATAGCCCCTTGAATGCCTACAGAGCACCGCTGGTTCCGAGGACAAAGCACAGGAAGAGGCCATGGAGGAAGAAGAAGAGGAGGGGGTGGAGGAGAGAGGTGTGTCACAACCAGTAGTAGCATTTTGTAGGCGTGGTGGTGGAACAACCTCCAACACTACTGCACCTTGTCCTGCATCCTTCCCAGCTGCCAAAAGAGTGACCCAATAGGCCGTGAAAGATAGGTAACGTCCCTGTCCATGCCTGCTGGACCATGAGTCAGCGGTAATATGCACCTTACCGCTGACCGCCCTGTCCAGCGAGGCATGGACATTGCCTTCCACTTGCCGGTAGAGAGACAGAATTGCCTTCTGTGAGAAAAAGGGGCGTTTGGGAACCTGCCACTGAGGAACCACACATTGAACAAACTCACGGAAGGGGGCCGAGTCTACCAACTGAAAAGGCAGCAGTTGAAGTGCTAGCAATTTAGCCAAGCTAGCATTCAACCGCTGGGCATGTGGATGGCTGGGAGTGAACTTCTTTCGACGGTCCAGCAGCTGGGGCAGGGAAATTTGCCTGGTACAATCAGACGTCGGTGTACTGCTAGCAGAGTGCCCGCAAGTACTTGGCTGTGACGCACCTAATTCTACACCTTCTCAGTGCAGCTTTCAGAGAGGACTGAAGGTATAGTGGGGTTGGAGGTCCCAGCTGATGAGGAGCAAGGAGAGGTCCGCTTTGTTCTTTGGTGTGGGTCTTTAAGGTACACTTGCCAACAAGCTGCATGGCAGGTCAACATATGTCTGGTCAAGCATGTGGTGCCCAAGCGGCTGATGTTTTGGCCATGCGAGATACGCTTGAGACATATGTTGCAAATAGCAGCGGTGCGATCTGCTGCACTCGTCTCAAAAAAGGCCTGCACAAAAGAACTTTTGCAATAATGCGCAGAGGCAGCGCCCTGCACAGGCGGAGCTCTGCGGTGTGATTCAGTCGATGTGCTGCCCTTAAGCTGGCCCCCGGGGGGCATCCTGCCTCATTGGATATATGCCTCCTCCTCTCTCCTATCAGGCACCCACGTGGAGTCAGTGACCTCATCATCCCCTCCCTCTTCATCACTGGAGCAAACCTGGCAGTATGCTGCAGCTGGTGGTGACTGCCAAATTGCTGTCCTTGAGCATCCCCTCTCTCTGCGCTCACGCTACTGCCTTCCTCTAGCTGGGTATCATCATCAGATCCTTCAAAACGCTGGGCATCCTCCTGGAGCATGTACCCAACACTGTGGTCAAACAGTTCGCGGGACTCCTCAGGAGGACATGGTGGGTCTAGGGAAGGAGTGACTGATGACATTGAGATGAGGGAAGAGGAGTTTAACCACTTCAGCCCCGGAAGAATTTACCCCCTTCCTGACCAGAGCTATTTTTGTGATTCAGCACTGCGTCACTTAAACTGACAATTGCACGGTCGTGCGACGTTGCACCCAAACAAAATTGACGTTTTTCCCACAAATAGAGCTTTCTTTTGGTGGTATTTGATCGCCTCTGTGTTTTTTATTTTTTGTGTTATAAACAAAAAAAGAGTGACAATTTTGAAAAAAACGCATTATTTTTTACTTTTTGCTATAATAAGTATCCTCCAAAAATATCTAAAAAAAACGAATTTTTTTCCTCAGTTTAGGCCGATATGTTTTCTTCTTCATATTTTTGGTAAAAAAAAAAATCACAATAATCGTATACAAAATAGGGGATAGATTTATAGCATTTTTATTATTATTTATTTTTACTAGTAATGGCGGTGATCTGCGATTTTTATCGTGACTGCGACATTATGGTGGACACATCGGACAATTTTGACACATTTTTGGAACCATTGGCATTAATACAGCGAACAGTGCGATTAAAAATGCATTGATTACTGTAAAAATGTCACTGGCAGTGAAGGGGCTAACACTAGGGGGTGGTGAAGGGGTTACCTGTGTTCCCTAGGAACACACGATCTGTCAAACCTGTCAGAACAGAACAGGGAAGTGTGTGTTTACACACACTCGGCTGGTGCTCAAAAGTTTTGGGGGGCGCAAACAAACTAAAAGATTCTGAAAAATACTGAAAAAAAACATCAAATGCAGCCACTGCGGGATCAATTGCAGCCACTGTGCCCATCAATTGCAGCCACTGCGGGATCAATTGCAGCCACTGTGCCCATCAAATGCAGCCACTGTGCCCATCAAATGCCTCCACTTGTGCCCCATCAAATGCAGCCACTTGTGCTCATCATATGCAGCCACTTGTGCCCATCATATGCAGCCACTTGTGCCCAATATATGCAGCCACTTGCGCCCCATCAAATACAGCAACTGTGCCCATCATATGCAGCCACTTGTGCCCCATCAAATGCAGCCACTTGTGCCCATCATATGCAGCCACTTGTGACCCATCAAATGCAGCCACTTGTGCCCATCAAGTGCAGCCACTTGTGCCCATCAAATGCAGCCACGTGTGCCCTTTAAATTCAGCCACGTGTGCCCATCAAATGCAGGCACTTGTTCCCACCATATGCAGCCACTTGTGCCCATCAAATGCAGCCACTTGTGCCTATCAAATGCAGCCACTTGTGCCCACCATATGCAGCCACTTGTGCCCACCATATGCCGCCACTTGTGCCCCATCAAATGCAGCCACTTGTGCTCATCATATGCAGCCACTTATGCCCATCATATGCAGCCACTTGTGCCCAATATATGCAGCCACTTGCGCCCCATCAAATACAGCAACTATGCCCATCATATGCAGCCACTTGTGCCCCATCAAATGCAGCCACTTGTGCCCATCAAATGCAGCCACTTGTGCCCATCCAGTGCAGCCACTTGTGCCCATCAAATGCAGCCACGTGTGCCCTTTACATTCAGCCACGTGTGCCCATCAAATGCAGGCACTTGTTCCCACCATATGCAGCCACTTGTGTCCATCAAATGCAGCCACTTGTGCCCATCAAATGCAGCCACTTGTGCCCACCATATGCAGCCACTTGTGCCCACCATATGCCGCCACTTGTGCCCATTATATGCAGCCACTTGTGCCCGTCAAATGCAGCCACTTGTGCCCATAAAATGCAGCCACTGTGCCCGTCAAATGCAACCACTGTGCCCGTCAAATGCAGCCACTGTGCCCGTCAAATGCAGTCACTTGTGCCACATCAAATGCAGCCACTGTGCCCATCAAATGCAGACACCTGTGCCCCATCAAATGCAGCCACTATGCCCATTAAATGCAGCCACTTGTGCCCATCAAATACAGCCACTTGTGCCCATCATCATATGCAGCCATTTGTGCCCATCATATGCAGCCACTTTGCCCATCATATGCAGCCACTTGTGCCCATCATATGCAGCCACCTGTGCCCCATCAAATGCAGCCACCTGTGCCCCATCAAATGCAGCCACTATGCCCATTAAATGCAGCCACTTGTGGCCATCAAATGCAGCCACTTGTGGCCATCATATGCAGCCACATGTGCCCGTCAAATGCAGCCACTTGTGCCCGTCAAATGCAGCCACTGTGACCCTGCTCACTTGCTGACTGCCCGGCACCTACCCCATCTTGGTGGGGGATCAGGCAGTGGGTGAAGACTGCGAGCTGTGGGATGAGCAGTGGGTCAGACAGCAGGGGCTCCTGTGTCTTCCATTTGTCTCTTCTTCCTTCCTGCTAGGCATCCAATCGGTGCACCTGTGCCTTCAGCCAATCAGGTGACGGGTATTAGACCCGCGCCTCCTGATTGACTGAGAGGCGGTTTAGTGTTGCAAAAGCGAATATTAATTCGCTTTTCTAACACACCCTGGTGGGCTCTGAGCACAATACTCTGCGCTCCGAGTCCACCTTTTTTGAAGCATATTAGAGCCTATGGCTCTAATCAGATGCTTCAAAAAAACATCCCCCTGCTGTAATTCAGGCGCCTGGCATCTGAAAAGGGGCCGGATGCCTGAATAGGGGGTGGATACAGCGCAATGGATAGATCCATGCAATGCATGAATCTATCCATTCTTCACAGAGGGGGTGGCGTGACAGAGGGGGCGGCGCCCAGGCACCCCTAATGGACGCACCGCCACTGCTTGGGATGTGAGAAATGTTAAAACACATGAAGGAGTTTACCAGCGGTCCTGATTAGCACACACCCTGCATCTGCCTTCCCCTTCCAGAAGATCACTCCCACCCACCTCCTCAGGTGCATGGAGCTCAGCGATCAAATAACAGCCTATGTGGATAGCTGTAATATTGAAAACTGGAGAAGTGTGTCCTGGGTTCTGTAAAGCTCACTAAACATTATACCATCTGCACAATCTCCTTACTTTCCTTATTTTTACTATCAACTATGTAGTGCAAGGGCCTGCCCGATACAGAGTGATTGGCTAGATGGTGTGTCCTATTATATATATATTTTGTGAAATCTAAAGGTATTGTACAGGCATAAGCAAATACACATTTTGCCACATGAAAAAACACAACAAAACAAACACAGCAAAACGCACAGTAAAAAACATGCAACCAACATCACACCAAAATGTCCTATGATTTACTTTGCCACATGTAGGGCAGCTGATTGAAAACCACAGGCTGCCCTATGCATGTCACGGAATAAACGGGCCAAAAAACGTGCACTAAGTGTGAATGAGGCCTGGAACTGAAATCTTTTTGTTTACACAAGAACAATGAGGCTCCATTCACATTGGTGTGTTTCCAAATGTATGGAACACTGCAAAGAAAATGCAAGATTTGCCTTAGATTTCAGAATTACGCTGAAAATGCACCAAAAAGCATGATAAAAAAATGCACCATGCTCTGCTCTAAAAATAAAAAAAAAATAAAAAAAAAGTTCTGGAGTTTTTTCGGGGCAATTCTTACACGTAGGGCAGCCTATTCAAGTAAATGGGCTGCCCTATGTGTGACGAGCAAAAACGCCCCCAAAGCAAAAAAAGCATGCAGGAATGTGAATGGGGCCTGACAGCTGAGTGTCTCCATCCACTCCCTCCTACGTACTTGTATAAAGCTGACCATACACTATGCAATCTGATTGTACAATCTCTGTACAATTTCCTTTAGATTTACCAGAACAATGGAACAAGAGGATCCACCTGAACAATCCATTCAATTCAATTCAGACAGACCCTTGCACTACATAGCTTATGGAGATCTAAAGGAGATTGTACAATCAGATTGTTGAGAGAGTGGTGGAAGGTGGTATAGTAATGCGGGAGGTGTGGTCAAGAGTGGAGCATGCGCCCTATCACACCCTTTTCTGTGATGCAGGAAGGCAGTGCTTTCTGGGATTCAAAACTTACTGGATGTCACGTGACCTACAGGAAGTGATGGAAGCAGAAACATTTTTTCAAAGACATATGAAATTTTAAAGCTTCCCTGGATGAGGTAAGCACATTGGGATGCACATTGGGATGCAAAGATAAGCACAGAGATAAGAATAAGAAATGCGGTTTGTAATGAAAGTTTAAATATTGCCCGAAAAAGGTGAACTTAGCCTTTAACGAACTTTTCAAAGCAGGCACTAGACTTCCTGTCTCCAAATATGAGGGAGAAATTTTACCTGGATAGAAAAATTGAGTAGTTATCACTTCAAAGGGGGCTTGAGTTCCATCCAATCACTTTCCTTAGAAAGTTAGGATTGTGTAGTTTGGATCAGTCAGAGATTCTTCAATGATAGCAAATGGAAGGAATTAGGATAAAAATAGGAGAGAGAGACCTGACTAACAGGACCTCAGGGAGAGACTTGGAAGACCCGAGGGAGAGACATCTAGGGGGGCACTTGGACAGGCACATAGAGGGGGCCTGAGAGATCTGCTATTGTTAATCCACTGAGTGGTAATATTGTAAAAGCTAGTTGGTTAGTATCTATCCAGTTTCTGATGGTTGAATGTATTGTCTAAGGTTCTATAGGTATTTGTCTTCTATAATGCAGAGGTTTTATCATTTGATAGTATTTAGTGTTTCTATTAAGCTTTGTCTGTGTTTTTATGCAGCTGTTAAGCTTTGTCTGTTTCTTTTTTTTTTTTTTTTTTTTTTTTTTCTTTCTTTTTTTTTTTTTTTTTTTTTTTGCCACATCAGTTCAGCCTTTCGCAAGGGACCCGAATCAACTTGTCCGTTCATCACTGTCCCAATTGATCGTCACATCATTGTGGCTTTGCTCGCTTTGATTTGTCAAAAAGAAGAGAAAACACCATACAGTACCCAAAAAGAAACAATAAAGCTGCCTCTCCCCCATCTCATTTCCTGTAGTCGTTTTATCCCCTTCCACCCATCCCTCCCTTCCTCCGCGTCACCCCGGCACCACGGCCCGTTCATCTATTTGCAACGAGATATCCCTCTCCTCAAAGGCTATAGCTGAATCCTAACTACTTCGGCAAAGCTCCAGGTTTTTTTAAATTTAAGCCAACCTTCCCATTTTATATTTTCCGTAACCCCCTTCCTTTCTTCAGCTCTAATCCTTAAAGTCTCCATCTGGCGTGTATCTTCAACCCTATCGATCCATTCCCAGATATGTGGGCTATCGTGATTGCCCCAATTTCTGGCTATCGTTCGCTTGGCAGCATTTAGAAGATGAGGGACCAGTGACCTCTCATATTGTTTTATCCCTTCTCTGGTGCCATGCAGCAGAATAGCCCACGGATCGTTATCGAGTTCGTTTCCAGTAATTTCCTTCACGTACCTTAAAATTTTGGCCCAGTAGGTCTTAATTTTACTGCAGTCCCACCACAGGTGGGCCATAGTCCCTTTCTCGGGGCAACCCCTCCAACAGGCCTCCGGGGACCCCGGGAGAAACTTGCTTAACTTAGCCGGGGTAATATACCACCGAGACATAACTTTATAGTTTGATTCAGCTGACCTGGTATCTATAGCGGACCTATGGGTTAGTTTCATTATTTTACCTATCGTGAGTGCATCTACTTTAGTGCCCAAATCTCTCTCCCAATTTTGGATGAATGGCGGTATTCCCCGGTCGCTCCCCTCTATTAGTAGTTTATATATTTTGGAGATCGTTTTCCTCCCCTTAACGGCCGTAAAAACCCGCTCCATTCGGGTCAGATCGTCCGCGGCCCTAATCGGTTGGGGAAGGCTGCTTAGAAAGTGGCACAATTGCAAATACCTCCATTCATCCATCTTGAACATGTCTCCTTTATTCCGAAGTTCTGTGAGTGATAGTATCTTACCTTTTTGCATTATGTCTTTCAAACATGTGCCCTCTTTTTTAACCCATCCCCCTCCCACCATTACCCTCCCTGGCTGAAAATATTCATTATTTCTAAGTGCTATTAGTGGTGAATTGAACTCTCCATTTAAGTGCTTATAAACCCTATCCCAAATGCGCAATGTATTAGTGGTTATGGCGTGCGTATTCTCTCCCAAAGACCTGTGGTGAGGTGGGTTCCATATAAGGGTACCCAATTGTAAATTGCTTAGTGATTTTTCTAATTTTACCCATCTTTTGTCACTATGATCCGCCCCCCACTCGGGGATTCTTGAGAGGACGGCTGCTTGATAATAATTTTCAATATCGGGGACCGCTAGGCCACCCTTGTTTTTTTCTTGCTTTAAGGTACGAAGTGCTATACGGTGCTTCCTATGTCTCCAAATAAAATTCATAATTAGGGACTTTAACTTTCTTAAATAATTTACCGACAGGGGGATTGGGAGCATCTGGAATTTATAAGAAATTAGTGGTAAGATCATCATTTTTACGGAGTTAATCCTCCCCAACCACGTCAAAGGTCTATTGTTGAATTCTTTACATTTTTTAGCGATGTCATCTAACAGGGGGAGGTAATTAATATTAAACATTGCCTTCAAGGACCTAGACAGGGTTATTCCCAAATACTTAATTTGTTGCTTCCAGGGAAACCCAAATCGCCCCTGCAGGCTCTGCTGAACCGAACTTGATACATTGACATTCAAAACAAATGTCTTGGAGGAGTTGATTTTAAAATTAGAAATCTCCCCGTATTGTCTCAGGACTTTCATCAGAAGTGGCATGGATGTCTGTGGGTTTCCCAAGAAGAACAAAACGTCATCTGCGAATGCCGCCAATTTATGTTCCTCGTCCTCTGCTGGTACCCCATGTATTCCCGGATGTCCCCTTATTGTGGACAAAAGAGGCTCCAGGGTCAAAATGAATAAAAGGGGGGACAGCGGGCATCCCTGCCTAGTACCGTTTTTCATATAAAACGGCAGGGAGGTTGTTCCGTTTATTTTAATCCTAGCTGTTGGGTGGGCATACAGTACCGCTATTTTTTGAATGATCTTGGGCCCAAAACCCATATGGGTTAAGGTTTGAAACATGAGTCCCCAGTCTACCCTGTCGAACGCTTTCTCGGCGTCTATCGACAGGAGTAGACCTGGGGACCCTGCTTTCCTGATCTTATGAATTACCAACAGCGCTCGGATTCCGTTGTCCCGTCCCTCTCTACCCGGGACAAATCCCACCTGGTCGGGATGGACCAGTGTGCTCAAGTGGCCCCTAATCCTCTCGGCCAGAACCTTCGCGTATAATTTAGTATCGGCATTTAGAAGCGAGATTGGCCTATAACTCGAGCACACTGATCCATCCTTCCCCTCCTTCAGAATCATGGTGATGTCCGCGGCCAGAGACTCAGTCGACATTCCAAAACTCTGACCAAGTCCATTAAAGTATGCACAAATTCTGGGGATTAATACCTCCTGAAAGGTTTTATAGTACAGATTAGTAAACCCGTCCGGGCCAGGGCTCTTACCCTTCGGGGATCCCATCAGGGCCCTTTTAATTTCGTCTTCCGTAAAGGGACTATCTAGCCCCTCACTTACCTCCGTTGGGAGTTTAGGGAGGCCAGCGCTATTCAGGAATCTTTCCCCCTTCTGAGCCCTATCAGGTCTGATCCCCTGCGGTTCCGCCGAATAGACATCTTCAAAATAAGCTCTGAAAGATTCGGCGATGTCCCTGGATGGGTACCTAATGTCCCCTTTTTTGTTTCTTATTTTTTCGATGTAATTACGGGACTTTTTATTACAGAGAGTTCTGGCCAAATATTTTCCGGATTTGTTACTCCAAATGTACCTCTCCTTAGCCACTAAATCAGATGTTTGTTTTATTTGTTGTTCCATCAGGTCTTTTAAGTCTTCTCTGAGGGAGATAATTTTTGAATAAAGATCCCTGTTTGGCGCGATGGAGGATTTATGGATCTGCTCAGCAGTTTTTATTTCTTCTACCAGGGCATTTTTTTTTTTTCCTACTCTCTTTTTTTTTCCAAGCCCCCTTTGTAATTAAAATCCCTCTTATATAGGATTTGTGGGCGTCCCATAGAGTTGCCCCCAAAACCTCCCCATTGTCATTGATTTCGAAAAAAAGTTTTATTTCGTTTTTAATTTGCTCGACTATTTCCTCATCGTGGAGGAGTTCCTCGTTCAATCTCCAACTCGATGAGGGGGCCTGTAGTTCAGGACAATCCAGAACCATTGAGACTGGGGCATGGTCTGATATAGAGACGATCTCCACCTTCGTGTCCTTGACTCGTTCTAGGAGGGCATGATCGATAAAAATATGATCCAATCGGGAGTACGTCCCGTGTACGTGGGAATAGAAGGTATAATCCCTGTCTCCAGGATGTTGTATCCTCCAGACGTCAACCAACTGATTGGACCTTAAATTCTGCTTGATCATTTTAAGTTGTTCCTTACATATCCCACGGGCACGGGACGTACAATCGAGGTCCGGGTCCATACAAAAGTTGAAATCCCCCATCAAGATGACATACCCCTGTCTAAAGTCTCTTAATTTGGACAAAATCTCTTTCAGAAATTTAATCGGTTTAATATTTGGGGCATATATGTTTGCGAAAGTATATTTATTGCCACCAAGCGAACCTCTCAGAAACAAAAATCTACCCTCTGGGTCCTCCACCCTACTCTCCACTTGAAACTGTATATCTCTAGAGAATCCGATGGCCACCCCCCTTGCCCTATTGATAATGGCGTCGCCATAGTACCAAGATGGGTAATGACCCGAGGCTAATTGGGTATTGGACATTCGGGACAGGTGTGTCTCCTGAAGGAAGACCACACCTGCCCCGTAAGCCCTCAGTTCCTCAAGAATCTTTTGTCTTTTAGCCCGGAGATTAAGTCCCTTTACATTATAGGATACAAATTTAATCAAAGTCATCTTGTCACAATAACGAAGCTTTTAATGTCAGTGTTCACGCAGTGTCGGGGTGACGCGGAGGAAAACCCCCCCACCCTCCCTCCCCCCCCTCTACCCCCCCCCCTCCCCTCCCCCCCCCCCTCCAATCAACCCTCCCCCCTCCCCGCCCCTCGATCCCCGCCCCCCCCCACCAACCTTCCCCTCCCATCCCGCCCTAACCCTCTCTAGGGTCTTGGAGTCGTTGGGGGCCATTCAAATGTCTGGCCTCCCACGTCTCTCCTACCATCTCAGGAGGGGTGGGGCACTGAGTGGCTGGGAAATCCCGCCATTCTCCCGATAGTATTCAGTAATCGGGGAGCAGCGGGCGAAAAAGAGAAGATGTGATTCCCTGCCACCCTGGTACCCGCCCGACCGACACCTGGATGAAGAAAAAAAAAAAAAAAAACCCCAGCCCTCCCT
This sequence comes from Lithobates sylvaticus, assembly GCA_028564925.1. Taxonomy (NCBI): domain Eukaryota; kingdom Metazoa; phylum Chordata; class Amphibia; order Anura; family Ranidae; genus Lithobates; species Lithobates sylvaticus. The sequence goes on from CM053026.1 coordinate 633,122,087, forward strand.
CCCCCCGTGGGCTCCCCCCCCCTCCTCCCCGTCCCCTCACAAGGGGATTTAGCCGTTCTCTCCCCCCTCTACCCATCCTGGCAAGGCCGGTGCTTGGATGCCCATTTTACTGCAGAAGTCTGGCACCTCCTCCGGGAAGCGCAGTCTGGCGGGGCGCCCGTCCTTGTTCCCGATTAGGCTTGCCGGGAACCCCCAGGTGTATTTTATATTTGCAGATCGCAATGCTTCTAATAAAGGCCTCTGCTGCCTGCGTCTTTCTAAAGTCTGGGGGGATAAATCCGAATAAATTTGGACTTCAGTGCCTTCATAATTCAGGGGGGGGCTCCGATATAATTTTGCCCAGATTTCCGCCTTGTCCTCGTAGTGTCTAAACCTAACGATAATGTCTCTGGGTCTACCAGACTCTGCTGTTTGCCTTCTGCCCAGCCGGTGGACTCTCTCAATTTTAGGGAAATTTTCACGGCCTCTTGCTATAAGCGGGTTGAGTATTAAAAATATAATGTCCCTTAAATCCTCTCCTTCCTTCTCGGGGACCAGTTTCACCCTAATATTCTGTCTCCTATTTCTATTTTCGATATCCTCCAGCTTGTATAGGGTGTCCCGTTGTTTCAAGTGTAATACTCGTATTTGCTCCTTCAATTCGAGAGTCTCGTGTTCCTGACCTTCCATCTTCTTCTCAACGATTTCAACCCTTCCTAGCAAGTGGCCCCAGTCTTCTCTAAGGAGGGTAAATTCCCCTTTGATGGAATTTTCCATCTTCTGGAGCATTTCCTCCATTTCTTTCTTTGTAGGGCCCTGTGACTCAACCTCCTGTTCAGAAGGCCTACTTCCGTTCGTCTCGCTTTCCATCGCCTGTTCTGATAGGGTCTGATCGAGTGTCATGTCTGCTTTTTTATCTTTACCTTTCTTTTTATCTGTCATAACTTTAGATTGGTGGTCCGCATTAAGCGGTTGTGGGCTGGATCCGGATCTCATATATTGTTTTATGTCACTGGCCGCAGGTTTAGGGGTTTTAGGGGGCGCTTTTTTGGATGGTTTACTCATATTTCCTTTGGGGAGTTTTCTAATTCTCCTCCCCAGCTTGCTAGAGGGGGTACTTCCTCAAATTGTTTTAGGTTACTCTCCTTCTTCCACCCTACCTCCTCCGAGCCCAGTTCCTATTCCTCTTCTTCTTACTCCTGCAGGTTGGGGTCTATACCAGATATTCAACCGGGGTTTTACCTTACGACTAGTTGTAGGTCTTGGACAGACACTCCCCTGCAAAGTTGTCCAAAAACTGCCTCTGACCCGTTGGCACAACCCGTCTAAAGCCCCGAAGATGGATGGTGCGTGCCCTTAGGAGGAGGCTCCCGAGTCAAGGGGTCTCTCCCTCCTACCTCGCGTACACCCTACAGCCAGTCCCCTACATGAGCTCTCTAGGGGTAAAAAGAGAGACCATGGAGGCTGACAAGGGCTTATAGGTTTTTGAAATAAGTCCCTCAAGGGGGTTTGTAAAGCTGCAGGGAGGGAGGCGCCGCGTGGGGACCGCAAACTAGGGCTAAATAACATCCACCAAAGCCCTAAGGGGGAGGGTAGGGTAGGCACAGGAAAAAAAGAGGGAAGTTCATGTAACAAAAATAATTACCACTGATAGAGGCAGTAACCCTCCCTGCCGACGCAAGGTTCCCTTTCCTTATCCCATCCTCTACCAAAGAGGGGGTACAGTTCTCCCCCCAAGGTGAGGTGGATAAAAGCTGCACCGACACGGGCTGGGGTCCAAGGTCTCTCCGCTCGTTAGAGGGCAATAAACTATATAAAAGTTGAACACTAAGAGCTCAAAGTTCGCCTTGGACCGGGTTTCTAATCAGTTGGGGCACCGTTAGTCCTCTTAGAGACCATCAGCCTGTTCTGTACATGCTAATAGGGAGAACCTATCACATCCCAAGTGGGAGACGTTCATGCCAATATCAGAGGTGTAAGAACAAAGTACGTCCCGCGGCTTCAGGGAGAGAACAGGAGAATATGTACTGGCCGCTGAAAAAAAATAACAGTTTGTCCTTATTAAACCTGTATTTAGAACATTCATTGACCCCAGCAGACCGCTATTCCAAATGTAAACATAGAAAAAGTCCCTTGGTGTATTCCTCCTTATTGGGGAGACAGGTTGTTATGGATGAAGACAAAATCCTGCTTACCTCGCGCCACAGGTATAGGGAAGTTTAGAGAGCCTTCCCCCTCCTAGAGGGGGGTTGGTGTTCAAAATTTACTCACGGTCCAAGCGCTTCTAACGGGCGGGGAGGAGAGCATCGGAGGTCCGGGTCGGCGGGAGGGAGGGCTCGAGGTGAAGGAGGCAGGGGTATTCCAGGTGTCGGTCAGGCGGCGTCAGTCAGCAGGCTCCGATCCTTACAGAGCGTCTCCCGAGCGTAGTGCTGTCGCTCGGAGGTGCACGGCGCCTACCTTCCATGGAGCGCCGGCATCTGTCCTCCTTGCGGTCAGCGTTCACTCAGGCCGCCCGCTGCATCAGGCCCCTCCCCCCGTGCGTAACTACGTCCGCAAGTCCTGGCTCATCCCGCCACTCTAAGGGGTAGTCTGCAGTGAGCTTTGTCTGTTTCTATGTAATACTTCCTTGTCAATAGCTATGCTGTTCATGTTTATTTCTTTATACAATACTGTATACTATTTTTCACCTACAGCCTGCTATAGCCTTCAACGATGACTGAGTGGAAATTCTGCAACATGGCGGATGAACAGTGGCCATACAATGCATACAGTGCAAAACAATATTTAGTTGAATAAACGAAATTACAGACGAGTACAGATCCCTGCAACAATAAATAATACTCTACTTGTCAAGTGGTCTCATTTACCATTATTTTTAACAAACAAGTTGGTCTTTATTGGAAAAAATATGGCATGTTACAATCCAGAATATGAAAGTATTGATAAAACATAACACAATAGAGGTCGGAGGACATACAACTAATTCACGTCAAAGGATCATGGCATGAATACAATACGACATTAGGCACTTGGATCATCCAGGGGGAGGAACTGACAGAATAGTACATGGTGTAGCATAGCTGGACCGAGAATGGACAGCTAGAGAGCTGCTAAAAATCAATCCTGCTCTGTCCATGGCTGCCAAACCTGGTTGTATTTGCAAAGACATGCCCTGTTGATATATGTTATCTTATACATGGGCAGCAGTGCATCTACAGATGATTCCCATGATTCCACCATAAGGGGAGAGGGGGAAGCCCATTTAATCAGAATGTCTTTTTTTGCCATAATATAACAGAAAGGAAATCAAGAGTTTGGTGTATCAAGGATGCTGTTCATCATCCCGAATACCCAATAAGGCTAATTCGGCCGACAGTGGGATGGACATATGTAAGCAGGTATTAATGCAACCCAGAACTGCAGTCCAGTATTGTACCAACTTAGGCTTGATTCACACCTATGCATTTTTAGTGCTTCTTGCATTTTGCAGGTTTCCGCTACAGTCCATTTAACATGGTTTCCTATGGACCACGTTCTGTGGTGCAAATCTGAAAAATGCAAAAAGCACTAAAAATGCATAGGTGTGAATCAGGCCTTAGGGCAGGTCCAAAACATATGGAAGTGCTATCAAGGGCCTGACAATTCTGTGAGCGCTGTGGATATATCTTATGCAGTCTCTGAGGCGTGTAGTAAATTCTTTGCAGAAATTTTGCCTTTAATCATTTGTCTCTAGAGAAGATCACTAATTTGGAACTATCCTCAAAACACTCCTCCCAGGTTTCCCTATCTAGAGTTGGAATATCCATCTGCCACTTCTCTCATAGTGCCTCCATTTTTGGGGAGTCCACTCTGAGAAGTGCTAAATACCGATGTCCCGGTGTTTCACAGCAGGGGATTGCGGGACTCCGATATAGCAGGACCAGGGGGGATGGGGAGAGGGTCCGGTGTAAGTTCACCTTACAAATTTTCTGTAAAGGTGAACTTACACTTTAAACAAGAGAAGTTGAGAATCTTCACACTGTAACTTGTGTAAATATATTTCAATTACCCAATCTTGTGAAAAGCTAATTCCTGTTTACTTATTTCATTTGTCCATGAATTGAGTATTCAAAGTGTACATGGATTTCTTGATTGGATAATTAAAGTGAATATCAACACAATTTATTATTTCTAAACACAAATGTCTAAAACCAAATTCAGCCACTGTATTAGCCACCAAAAAACCCACAAAACTCAAACTCGTGTGATACAACCAATACATATACTGTTGGTTCGATGCTGGAAAAAAAGAGTTAATGACATGAGCTCTTAAAACTTGACTAATGGATGTTTTTTATCTCAATATAATATCTAATATAAAAAAGTATTATATAATGCACTGATTTCCAAAATGTTCATCATTCATTCTTTGTTTTCTTCAAGATCTATTTTCCTGTCTTTTGGTCTTCTCTGGGAACCAGATTGAGTATAACAGGTTTTGTTGTCTTTAGGAACCCTGTGGTGTCAATTTGCAGGGGGATCTGTAATACAAGTGGCAGAATTAACAGAACAGGTAAAGTAAATTCTTTTTTTTTTTGGCATTTTTCTAAATTTTATTTGGATTGTAATGACAATTTTTAAAACATTAAAAAAAAAAAAAAAAAAAATGGACCCTTTCCAACCACTAACGTATCATTTACTCAGGACCACACTAACTGCTAACATCTTACATGTTTGCACAGCGGTATATTCCTGTAAAGTAAATTCTAATATTACATGATTGATCTCTTATTTCTTCTACAGGATTTAAAAGGCTGTTGTCCATATAGAAATGACTACCCAGTAAGTATCACCGTTTCAGAAAAGTGACACCAAGGTGATCTTTTGGCTGTAACTAGGTAAATTATATACCTCTAATGGTAATTTTACTTTGCAGAATTTACTTTTATAAAAAAGATTGATGATTTCTTACTGGAGTATCCTTGCAGGTACGGAAGCTGAAGTTCTGTAGGAGCAGAATTATGGCTGCCTTCATGTTGACCATAGCAAATCTCATCCCGATGCAGTTGCGGGGGCCAAATCCAAAAGGAAGAAAGGTGTAAGGGTCTTGGGTTTCTTTATTCTCTTTACTGAATCTAAAAATAATAAAAAAGCATTAGTACCTTGTCAATGTCTCTCTGTGGCCCTGTAAATATGGTGGAGGCCTTGCATATAGATACAGCCCCATGTCCTTAAAATCTCAGTGGAGTTGATACTACTAAAAATAAAAATCCCTAAATGCAAAAAAATCCAACTTCCGAATGATCCACTGGCTAAACGAAAAAATGACTCATCTATGGTCTGCTTTATTCTGGTGCTTGGTGACTAGTGTTGGCCAAACGTTTCGGCCCGAACATCTCCTTCCTCCATTCGGTGAACACCCAAATTTGTCAACAATCAACAATAGATGACTAATTTTTTAGTTTAGGCAAGGATGGGGGGCAGCGCCCATGCGCCTACAAAGCATGGGCCGCCTCTGCACTACACTAATACTCTACACTCAGAGTCACAATAAGTGAACACACTAACTCGCAAACTGACCCCTACTCTATCTATGTCCACTCCAACACAATGCAAAAGCTTCCTTTGGGAAGTTACCTTTTATAGTGTGGGGTGGGTCTATAAGCACTGAGCTGTGACTGGAGAAAGTCATCATAACTTTGTCCAATCAGGGCTCTGACAGTGCTCTGGGGCTCTAATTGGCAAAGCCTTGCACCTGACCAGCGGACAGGTGCAAGGCTTCATCCAATTAGGGCCCTAAAATGCACTGTGAAGCTTGCAGTGCACTGCGGGGCACTCGGCAGGCGAACAGCCTCCATACCGTGAGGCTGAGCTGGATACCCCAAGGCTGAGCTGGATACCCTGAGGCTGAGCTGGATACCCCGAGGCTGAGCTGGATACCCCGAGGCTGAGCTGGATACCCCGAGGCTGAGCTGGATACCCCGAGGCTGAGCTGGATACCCCGAGGCTGAGCTGTATACTCCGAGGCTGAGCTGGATACCCTGATTTGTGATGTGGCACTATATACTCTGATCTGTGATGTGGAGCTATATAACCTGATCTGTAATGTGGCGCTGTATACCTTGATCTGTGATGTGGAGCTGTATACCCTGATCTGTGATGTGGAGCTGTATACCCTGATCTGTGATGTGGAGCTGTATACCGCGATCTGTGAGGCTGAGCTGTATACCCTGATCTGCGAGGCTGAGCTGTATACCCTAATCTGTGAGGCTAAGCTGTATACCCTGATCTGTGATGCTGAGCTATATACCCCATAGCTCCAAACTGTCCCTGATTTCGAGGGACTGTCCTAACTGGTCCCTCATTTTGGTCTGATCCATATAGTTGTATATGAAATGCACTTTTTTTCTTTCAAAAAGTGTTTCCTAGTGCTAAACATTTCATAAAATTTCTGCATTTGTAGTTTTCAAAAGCCAATATAAAAGGAAAAGTAGTGGTAAAAACACTTGTGGGTTTAACTAATCTTTTTTGTGTATGTAATTCTCCTTTAAGTGGACGTGGCAGGGTGTCCTATGTCTACATACCTTTGTTTATAGGTGTCCCTTGTTCCTATCTCAAAAAGTTGAGTCTGTGAGGCTGAGCTATATACCCTGATCTGTGATGTGGAGCTGCACACCCTGATCTGTGATGCTGGAGCTGTATA